>NW_026844092.1:62862661-63184204 GCF_029531705.1 Pantherophis guttatus | reverse complement strand
CCTCCCTCCCTCCCTCCTAGTCTCCCTTCCACCTACCTATATTCCTTACTTCTTCCTTCCCTCCCTCCACCTTCCTTCCTTCCCTCCCTCCCTCCCTCCCTCCTTCTCATAACTGCTCCAGTTGCAACATAGTAAAAACAGACAAATATTGCAAAAATAAAATATCAATTCAAAATCCCATTGCAAGGGACAAATATAGATGAATGCCTCTTAGCCAATCAGCTGGAACTGAAAACCTGAGGAAAAGAGAAGATTTTGCTTTCTTCCTGAATACAAAGAGGAAGGCTACCATGTGAATCTTTGGAGCTTCTGCATAACATAAGGGCTGAGAGAAGGCCTGTCCCCTTATCCAAAGCTCGTGAACCTTCGTCGGAGAAGCGGCTCATAGCTGGTCTTTTGGAAATGTCTGAATGCCACCAGATTATTTTATCACTGGGTGGGTTCAAACCAAAATCGGAATATTGGTGTTAATAGCATCCAAGGCTGCTTTCACTCAACATGGTTAAGATGCTTACTTAAATTAATTCATTTTTTGGATTAGCTCATCACTCTCAACTAGAGCCTTGGTAGTACAGGAGTTTAAGGCACCCTGTTATTAAGCTGGTTATTAAGACCAGCTGCCTGCAATTACTGTAAGTTCGAATCTCGCCAAGACTCAAGGTTGACTCAGCCTTCCATCATTTCTAAGGTAGGTGAAATGAGGACCCAGTTGTGGGGGCAATAAGCTGACTTTGTATAAATATACAAAAGGATGAAGGCTATTGCTGAGCACATTGTAAGCCGCCCTGAGTCTCCGGAGAAGGGCGGCATATAAATCAAATTAAAAACAAAAACAAAAAACTATAAACTAACTCAAGGGAATGCTTCTTCCAATGAGGTCCCAAAAAATACTACCCGTGTTTTCCCAAAAATAAGACCCTGTCTTATATTTTTTTGAACCCCAAAATAAGCGCTTGTCCTTATTTTCAGGGGGGTCTTATTATTTTGGGGCGCGTGGAATAAGACGGGGCTCCTCTTGCCGTCTTACCTGATTTCCAGCTCTGTCTCCCTAACCCTAACCAGAGGAAATGGCGGGGACCGACTGCGCATGTGGTTAAATATTTTCGAGGTGGTCTTATTTTCGGGGGAGGGGGGCTTACTTTAGAGCATGCGCTCAAAAGCCCGATTGGGTTTATTGTCCAAGATGGTCTTATTTGCGGGGAAACAGGTTAATTAAAATCGGCCCTACCCAAGCTTAGCCTACTCCAGTGGTGAAATTTAAAATCTGTTACTACCGGTTCTGTGGGCGTGGCTTGGTGGTGGCGGGGTAATGTGACTGGGTGGGTGTGGCCAATTTTTTTTTTTTACTTCTAAAATCATTTTTTCTACAACCTCTTCGGCGAAGAGGTTGTAAAAAAATGCTTTCAAAAGGCTCTGACGATCCCAGCTGAGTTGCCTGATCGGCAGAGGCTTTTTTTCTTTTAAATGCCTCTGACGATCAGGCAACTCAGCTTGGATCGTCAGAGGCATTTAAAAGAAAAAAAAGGGGGGTTTTTTCTTTTAAAAGCCTTTGACGATCCTAGCAGAACCACATGATCATCAGAGGCTTTTATTTTTTTTTTTTTACTTTTTAAAGCATTTTTTTTCCTCTGAGGTTGTAGAAAAAATGCTTTTAAAAGTAAAAAAAAAAAGCCTCTGATGATTATGCGGCTCAGCTGGGCATGGGGTGTGTGTGTGGAGGGATTTTTGCTACCGGTTCTCCGAACCACCCGCCTCCATTGCTACCGGATCGGGTGATCCGGTCCGAACCGGGAGCATTTCACCCCTGGCCTACTCTATTAATGCATATGTTCCTTCTTCACCCTGACGTATTTAAACGTGTTGTGAGAACCCAGTCAATGGATTTTCCCAACTCCGAACACCCGCAAAGGGGGAAGGCCTTGCGTTCATTTCAAATGCAAAGAGGTCAAACCTGAGTACTTTGTACCTTGGTTAATGAGTCATTAGCTATCAGGTTCTTGAATTGATAACTGACCCACAACTCACCTCATACCTGCAGGTGAGATACCCGCCTTGTAAAGTCGCTCCTTCAAAACAGTAACCCGACTCTGCCCCCCGGAGCCGTCTCAACCCCCCCTACGGAGCATGTCATGTTTCTGCTCGGAAACCTTTCACCTGCTTCGGCTCGTTTTCGCATTCATCAGCCAACATCTTTCTGTCTGTCACCATAACTATCGTCGCCCTGGCAACTGAGGGCCGGAGAGCTTGCAAACAAGCGTGAAGAAGTGGGGGGGGGTGTAGGTGTGCAAGGAGTCAGGACAGGGTGACGCCTTCAGAGCCCGGGGCTGCTAAAAATTAAATCAGATAAAAACCAAAGACTCTCCTGCTTAAAGATAGGCTCTGCTCTCGGTTGAGCCAGACGAAGGTCTAACGTGGGGCAGTTCACACATGCCTCATGTACTACTTGATTTTTCTACCCTGGGTGGCTCTGAGGAGAATGTGTGAACAGATGGCTCGGAGAAACACTGCATTCTGAGCTTAGATTCACACATGTGAGTCATCCGTTAGTGGGATAGGCCTGGAGTGAAAAATATGCAGATAGAATATCACACTCTGCCAAGAAAATCTCCCTGGCAGAGGGAAAGGGAAGCTGCCTTCAATCAAGGCTGATTTCAGGCTTGCCAGAGGGAGCCCCCCCTCCCCGTCTCCGGGCTCCATGCATACTTGGACAGCGAGGGACGTTAACCAGGGGTGGGTTCTAATTTTTTTTTACTACCGGTTCTGTGGGCGTGGCTTATTTTGTGGGTGTGGCTTGATGATCACATGACAATTCTTTAGGATTTAGCAGCGGTACTGGTCTACCAGGCTTTTAACTGCTTGCAGAGCTGTACCGGTCTATTCATTTGTTTTTTGGAGGCACTGGTCTACCCATTTATTTTTGCAGGCACCGGTCTACTCATTTTGCAGGCACTGGTCTACCCATTTGTTTTTGCAGGCACTGGTCTACTCATTTGTTTTTGCAGGCACCGGTCTACTCATTTTGCAGGCACTGGTCTACCCATTTGTTTTTGCAGGCACTGGTCTACTCATTTGTTTTTGCAGGCACTGGTCTACTCATTTGTTTTTGCAGGCACTGGTCTACTCATTTGTTTTTGCAGGCACTGGTCTACCCATTTATTTTTGCAAGCACTGGTCTACCCATTTATTTTTGCAGGCACCCATTTATTTTTGCAGTCTACTCATTTGTTTTCATTTAACACTGATCAGCTAGAGGGCGGCCCTTTGAAGCCCCACGGCAAGAGTTTAAACAGTTTTTTCCCCTCTAGCCTATCAGCTGGGACTCAGGAGGCAGCAATAGATTGAGGGTGGGGCCAAATAAAAGGTAAGACTAATGCAGGGGTGGGGGGGCAGAACCGGTTCGGTGATGTCATATCGTCACCGCTACCGGCTCGGCGGAACCGGGAGGAACCCACCACTGACGTTAACCCTCCAAAAGTGGGCACCTCTGAGTTTGAACCGTTTCCCACGAAGATCCTACTTAAAAATCAGAGCTTGCTGAGGTTGGTTGCTCTCTGAGCCTGGGTTGTTTTCTTGCAAATGTTTCATCAGCCAAACTAGGTTAGATCATCAGTGCTTTTCCTCCCCAGCTAGTCCTCCACTTACAACAGTTCAAAGTTACAACAGCACTGAAAAAAAGTTACTTATGACCAGGGGTGGGCTTCGAAAATTTAAGCAAAGGGTTCTCTACCCAGTTGCTGAGTGGGCGTGGCCATTATGGGTGTGGCCTAGTCGGCCTCTTGCACCACAGTTGGGGGGGGGCTTTTTGCCCTCCCCGGGCTCTGGAGGCTTTCCACGAGCCTCCAGGAGGGCAAAAATGGCCTCCCCAGGCTCTGAACTTCCGGTAGGCCCATTTTCGCCCTCCCTGAGCCTCCGCGCGCACCCCGCACTTACCTGCACCCAAAACGGGCTGTGTGGGGACACCTGGGAGGGGTGGGCGTAGCCATTATGGGCGTGGACTAGTTGGCCTCTTGCACCACAGCGGGGGAGGGCTTTTTGCCCTCCCCAGGCTCCAGAGGCTTTCCACGAACCTCCAGAAGGGCAAAAATGGCCTCCCCAGGTTCCGAACTTCCGGTAGGCCCATTTTCGCCCTCTCCAAGCCTCCGCGAGCACCCCACACTTACCTGCATCCAAAACGGGCTGCGTGGGGACTCCTGGGAGGAGTGGGCGGGGCCAGCCAGGAGTGGGATTTGGGTGTTCTCCGAACTGAACAGAATCTTAGCTAGAGGTTTTCCTGAACCCCAAGCAGCCCACCCCTGCTTATGACCATTTTTCACACTTAACGACATTTTGCAGCATCTCCATGGTCACATGATCAAAATTTTTGATGCTTGGCAAATTTTGATGCTTGCAGGGCCCCCAGGATCATGTGATCACATTAGCGACCTTCTGACCGTTTTTCACACTTACGTCCGTTGCAGCATCCTCATGGTCACCTGATCAAAATTCAGGCTGCAGTGTCCTGGGGTCATGTGATCAGCTTTTGTGACCTTCTGACAAGCGAAGTCAATGGGGAAGCCAGATTCACTTCACAACAATGTTATTAACTGAACAGCTGTGATGATTCACTTAACAACCGTGGCAACAAAGGTCGTAAAATGGGGCAAAACTCGCTTAACAAGTGATTCACTTAGCAACATAAATTTTGGGCTCCATTGTGGTCGAAGGTTGACGGTTGTTTATATGTCAAATGTAAATAAAATAATTAGAATAATATAATATATTATAATGGTATATATATTAGAAATATATGTATAAAAGATATATTAAGATAAGAAAGAGAAAATGTATAAATACGGATTACTGACGCGAAGCTGTTGAAAAGAAGAAGATGTAAATATCTGGGTTTTTTTGTTTTTTTTTAAACTGTTTAATAAAAAATATTTTTTAAAAAAAATAAATTTTGGGCTTCATTGTGGTCGAAGGTTGAGGACTACCTGTATTGGAGAACTTGCTGAGTTCTTCTGTCCAAATCTGACAGGTTCTTTTTAAGTTTTCCAAGCAAGGTTCATCTGACAGCTGACTTGGAAGGAAAAATGGGTGGCAGGAGGAGACTCTGAGCTGAACTGAACTGTATATTCTGAATATTTAATGATACGCTGCCCAACATTTTTTATGTTATTCATTTTACATTCTGTCTTTATCATTTTTGATAAATAACTCAAGACAGTGAACAGATACAATATCCCTTCTTCCTCCTACGTTCCTCACAACAAAATCCCCTGGGAAGTGGGTTGGGCTGAGAAGGGGAGATTGGCCCAGTGTCACCCATCTGACATTCATGCCTAAGGTGGGACTAGAACTCACAGTCTCCTGGTGATTGGCTCAAAGTCACCCAGCCAGTTTTCATGCCTAAGGCGGGACTAGAACTCACTGTCTCCTGGCGATTGGCCCAAAGTCAAACGGGTGACTTTCATGCCTAAGGTGGGACTAGAACTCTGTCTCATGGTGATTGGCTCAAAGTTACCCAGCCAGTTTTCATGCCTTAGTGAATGGCCCAAAGTCACCCAGCTGATTTTCATGCCTAAGGCAGGACTAGAACTCACTGTCTCCTGGTGAATGGCCCAAAGTCACCCAGCTGATTTTCATGCCTAAGGCAGGACTAGAACTCACTGTCTCCTGGTGAATGGCCCAAAGTCACCCAGCTGATTTTCATGCCTAAGGCAGGACTAGAATTCACTGTCTCCTGGTGAATGGCCCAAAGTCACCCAGCTGATTTTCATGCCTAAGGCAGGACTAGAACTCACTGTCTCCTGGTGAATGGCCCAAAGTCACCCAGCTGATTTTCATGCCTAAGGCAGGACTAGAACTCACTGTCTCCTGGCGATTGGCCCAAAGTCAAACAGGTGACTTTCATGCCTAAAGTGGGACTAGAACTCACTGTCTCCTGGCGATTGGCCCAAAGTCAAGTGACTTTCATGCCTAAGGTGGGACTAGAACTCACCGTCTCCTGGTGAATGGCCCAAAGTCACATAGCTGGCTTTCGTGGCTCAGATGGAACTAGAACTCACTATCTCTTGGAGATTGGCCCGGTGCTGACTCTTATGTCTAAGCGGAGACTAGAACTCACACGTTCATGGTTTCTAGCCTGGTGCCTTAACCACTAGACCAAACTGCTTCCATTGAGGGCATGTAGACAAGAACCTGAGGCAGGTAAAAGCATTCTCATCCTTTTCTCTCTTCCCTCCCCCCTCACTCCTTCCTTTTCCTTTCACAAATGAGTCATTTTCTGTCTGTTCCTGAGTCAGGCAGAACTTAATTTTATTGATTTAGAAAATTTATATTTCCGCCTACTCACACATGGCGACTCAAGGCGGCTTACAAGGACATTAAAGCACAATATAAAAGAAATAAAAAAAAAAAGAATAATAACAACCCCCACCCCATCATCCTGGCAACACCCACCAGCCATTTAATGGGCTCCATCCCGCTCTGGATTCCCCAGGCCCGTTGGCAGAACCACGTCTTCAGGGCCTTCCCAAAGAGTGTTAGAGCGGGGGGGGGGCGCGGTCTAATTTCTGGAGGGATGATGTTCCGGAGAGAGGGAGCCACCACGGAGAAGGCCCTTCTTCTGGGCCTTGCCAAATGTATCTCCTTAGGGGATGAGACCCGCAACTAGGGGTGGGCTTCAACAATTTTAGCAAGGGATTCTCTGCCCGGTTGCTGGGTGGGTGTGGCCATGGTGGGCGTGGCCTAGTCAGCATCCTGCACCATGGCGGGAGGAGGGCGTTTTTGCCCTCCCTGGGCTCCAGAGCAGTGGTGGGTTCCTCCTAGTTCGGTCCGGTTCGGCCGAGCCGGTAGCGGTGACAATATGACATCACCGAACCGGTTCTCCCCCCACCGCCCTCCCACCCCTCCACATTATTCTTATCTTTTATTTGGTCCCACCCCCAATCTATTGCTGCCTCCTGAATCCCAGCTGATGACTAGAGGGAAAAAAAACTGTTTAAACTCTTGCCCCGGGGCTTCAAAGGGCCGTCCCACAGCTGATCAGTGTTAAAAGCAAACAAATGAGTCGGGTCGTAAGTGCGAGGACTGGTCGTAAGTGTGAGGACCTTCCGGAAATGACTCTGACCAGCTAGCCATGCCCACCTAGTCACATGACCTCCAAGCTACACCCACAAAATAAGCCACGCCCACAGAACCGGTAGTAAAAAAAATTAGAAACCACTCCTGCTCCAGAGGCTTTCCTCGAGCCTCCGGGAGGGCAAAAACAGCCTCCCCAGGCTCCGGAGACCCTCTGGAGGCTGGAAGCAGGCCTGTTCCTAGTTTTCCTAAACTTCCAGTAGGCCCGTTTTTTACCCTTCCTGAGCCTCTGTGCGCGCCCTGCACTTACCTGAATCCAAAACAGACCACATGGGGACTCCCGGGAGGGGGGGAAGGGATGGACGGGGCCAGCCAGGAGTGGGATTTGTGGGTTCTCCAAACTGCACAGAATCTTAACTAGAGGTTTTCCCGAACCCCTGTGAACCCCCAACAGCCCATCCCTGCCCGCAACATTCCTTGCCTCCCCTTTCCCACTGGTGCTCTCCCCTCACCCCCCACCAAAATCTCACCCAGGAAGCAAAGAGAGCCAAAATCAAGAGAGCTCTTGATTTTTATCCCAACTTTTGTCCGCCGTCTTTCAGCCAGAGTCCTGCAGCCCGGCTAGCATTTGTTCTGAACATCTGGGTCCCCGTTTTGGATTTAATGAAGGGAAGAAGCAGATGGGTTTGAGAAGAAAAGGATGATTCACCCGCGGATTGGAGGAGTGGGGGTGCCCTTTTTTTTTTTTTTCGGTCTGAAAACGGAAAAAGGCTTCTCTTTCCTGCTTCTCGGTTGCGCTTTAATTGATCCAAAGACATCGCTGGCTTTTTGGCACAGCGAGATTTCTGTTTCCTGTCTTTGTTGAGCTACTTTAGTCATAGTTTAAGTACAGAGGCTTTAAAATGCAGCGCTAATCAAGCAATCAATACAAAATGGCACCAAACAAAACACAACCCTGTTCTCTTTAAAAACATTTCCTTATGGAATATGTTTATATATCCTTATGGAATATAATTCCCGCTTCTCCGAGACAGCACGGCTGCTCTTTTAGAAAACTGCTTCCTCAACTCTATATTTATCAAAATACATATCATCAAGTCTCTTTCCAAAATGGCTAAATTAAAGGCTATTCTTTCAACACGCCGTTGGCCAGGGCTGATTAAGGATAGCCATGACAGATTTTGATGCTGCATTAGTGCTGGTTTTTTTGTACTTTTTCTATTTCTATTTTTTAATACGTTGGTTTTTGCTCGATGTCGTTCTGAGCTGCCCGGAGACCTTTGCGATTATTAACATTCAGCTGCCTGCAATTACTGCAAGTTCGAATCTCGCCAAGGCTCAAGGTTGACTCAGCCTTCCATCCTTTCTAAGGTAGGTGAAATGAGGACCCAGTTTGTGCGGGCAATAAGCTGACTTTGTATAAATATACAAAAGTATGAAGGCTATTGCTTAGCGCATTGTAAGCCCCCCTGAGTCTCCGGAGAAGGGCGGCATATAAATCAAATTAAAAAAGAAAAAAAGAGTGGATTATAAAAATAAATTTTAAAAAACCCTATGAAATAAATAAATACTATGCCGTGGAGTTTTCTTCTCCTTTGGGATCTAACTATGTTTATATTTGAAAATTTGTATTCTAGTTTACTCAGGAAAAAAATATTTCAATGTTTAGTTAAGCATCATTTTCTGGGCTTCTAGGAATTACAAACCAGGAATGGATCGGATGAGGAAATGGGGTGACTGAACTTAATCCTTTACTCACACTGGGTGGGTCACAAGGAACTAGAGGGAACGAATCAAGAATCAAGAGCCTTGATAGTACAGTGGTCTACGCACCCTGTTATTAACACAGCTGCCTGCAATTTACTGCTGGTTCGAATCTCTCCAAGGCTCAAGGTTGACTCAGCCTTCCATCCTTTCTAAGGTAGGTGAAATGAGGACCCAGTTTGTGGGGGCAATAAGCTGACTTTGTATAAATATACAAAAGGATGAAGGCTATTGCTTAACGCATTGTAAGCCGCCCTGAGTCTCTGGAGAAGGGCGGCATATAAATCAAATTTAAAAAAAAAAAAAAAGATCACGTGAAGTGTTAATACCACTTGATAATGCTCTGGTAAGACCACACTTGGAATGCTGCATCCACGTTTGGCCACCACGATGTACAACAGATGTTGAGATTCTGGAAAGAGTGCAGAGAGGAGCAACAAAGATGATTAGGGGACTGGAGGCTAAAACCAGGGGTAAAATCCAGCAGGTTCTGACAGGTTCTGGAGAATCGGTAGCGGAAATTTTGAGTAGTTCGGAAAAACGGCAAATACCACCTCTGGCTGGCCCCAGAGTGGGGTGGGAATGGAGATTTTGCAAAATCCTTCCCTCAGGAGTGGGGAGGGAATGGGGATTTTGCAGCATCCTTCCCCTGCCACGCCCACCAAGCCACACCCACCAAGCCATACCATACCACACCACGCCCACAAAACCGGTAGTAAAGAAAATTGGATTTCACCACTGGCTAAAACATATGAAGAACAGTTGCAGGAACTGGGTATGTCTAGTTTGATGAAAAGAAGGAGCAGGGGAGACATGATAGCAGAGTTCCAATATCTCAGGGGCTGCCACAAAGAAGAGGGAGTCAAACTATTCTCCAGAGCACCTGAGGGCAGGACAAGAAGCAATGGATGGAAACTAATCAAGGAGAGAAGCAACCTAGAACTAAGGAGAAATTTCTTGTTCAGTTAGAACAATTAATCAGTGGGACGGCTTGTCTCCAGAAATTGTGAATGCTCCAACATTGGAGGTTTTTAAGAAGAGATCGGACAATGGTATAGGGCAGTGATGGCTAACCTGTTTGCCATCGCGTGCCAAAAGTGAGGGGAGTGTGGGGGGGTCACACGCGCTTGTGCTCACACCCATAATTCAATGCGCACCACCCCCCGCGCATGCACGCGCGACCCCCCCACACCCTCCCCGCTTTTAGTGCACAATGGCACTGTGGGCCCCGTAGGCCCGTTTTTCGCCCTCCCCAGGCTCCAGAGGCTTTCTAGGAGCCTGGGAAGGGCCAAAACGGCTTCCCCCCACCCAGAGGCCCTCCAGAGGCCAGAAACAGCCCTTTTCCTGGAAGGCCTGAAAAATCAGCTGGTGCTGGAGCTGAGCTAGGACAACGCTCGCGTGCCCACAGATATGGCTCCACGTGCCACCTGTGGCACGCGTGCCATAGGTTCGCCATCACGGGTATAGGGTTTCCTTCCTGAGCAGGGGGTTACGGGAATCTGGCTTCCCCATTGACTTCGCTTGTGAGTAGGTTGCAAAAGAGGGTTCTGCATGACCCTGGAAAACTGCAACCGTCATAAATATGAGTCAGTTTTCAAGCGTCTGGATTTTGACCATGGAGATTCTGCAACAGTCATCAGTGTGAAAAACGGTTGTAATTTCACTCTTTTCAGTGCATTTGTAACGTCAAACGGTCACTAAACCAATTGTTGTAAGTCAAGGACTTACCTGTAGTTGTGAGCAATGCAAGCTTCTTGCAGGCAGCAGATATGATTGTTCTCATCCACAAGTCCATGCCTCTCCCTGAGGCTTCGCTGACTTCAGATAGACTTGTCCTGCTATTGGCAGTTCTGCTACCGATTCATCGCCCTCGTGGTGACTAATCTACAGGTTCTGCAAAATTGAAATCGGCAATGCACGTTACTGAAGAGCGTTCCAGATTGCTGGGAAAACATCCCAAAGGCATAGATGGTACCTCAGAAGTGAAGGAATGCGAGGGAGGTGCTCATAGATTCGCTCGAACCCTTAAGGTTAGCAGACGTAAATTGCATTCAAATAACTCTTGGCTGCTCTTTGCAAAATGTACTGATTTTGGTGAATCTTATCCTTGGGGACTCTGTGTATGTGTGTGTGGGTGTATGCATGTTTGTTTTGTTCCTTTCTGGTGCCTCCACTTATGGTGTGAACCCAGCAAATGAGTTACCAGCTATATCATTTTTTAATTAATACAGATCTACTGTGGCTTGTTAGTTCAGATTTAGCACACTGGGTGAAACCCATTTCAAGTCTGTCAAGTTCATTTTTGTCTGCTCCCGTCCTGCTCTCTCGGATGCTTCCCACCCCGTCCCCTTCCAGTCGGTTGGTTTTTAAGTAAATAATAAAATGGACGGTTCTGGGTTGCAGAATGACACACAACCAACCAGTGTTTCTTAACTTGGGACACCATAAGATAGGGGAGACATCATAGCAGTGCCCCAATGTTTTGAGGGGCTCCTACAAAGATGCTGTTTTCCAAAGCACCAAAAGGCAAGACCAGAAGCAAATGGATGGAAACTAACCAAGGACAGTGTAGGAAGTTAGCACTCACCGCTTTCCTAGAAGAATTAAATATTTTAGGAAATATTAAAAAGGCAGAATATTATGTTTCCCTGGATGAGAAATGGAGAAGCATGTGTTAAAGACAAAGCAGCTCCCACCTTCTTGCCCCACCCCTCAGGCTTTGTCAATCGGCCAGAGGCAGAAACTCAATTCCCTCCCATCTTTGTCAATGGACCATCATCTGCAACACAATAGGACCCATCTAGCAACAGAAACTAACACAATAGGACCCATCTAGTAACAGAAACTCACCACAAGGCACCTGGGAAGATTATATCAGCCAGCAAGGCTAGTTAAGACCCCCACCCCTTGGGAGTCTGACAACCAATCAGGATACTCTTTCGGGGCCCCAGGAAGTTCAAAGCCAGAGAGGGCATAAAACCCGGAGACTCGCTGCATCTCGGCCCTTTTTCTGTTCAGGAACTCAAACCATGTGATCCCGTCCACCATTAAACCATCTTTCCAAGCAGTCTCCATGTTTCCAGTGTCTTTTTCCCCACTTGGAGCTGAACCCAGAAGGATATTTCTTCTAACAAAGAGGAATAACCTAGAATTAAGGAGAAGATTCCTAATGGTTAGAGCAATCAACCAATGGAATAGCTTGCCTTCAGAAGCTGTGGGTGCTCCGTCACTGGATTTTTTAAAGAAGAGATTGAACAACCATTTGTCTGAAATGGTATAGGGCCGTGATGGCGAACCTATTGCACCCGTGCCACAGGTGGCACGTGGAGCCATATCTGTGGGCACGCGAGCATTACCCTACTCAGCTGCGGTGCCAGCTGATTTTCGGGCTAAACAGACCGTTTCTGGCCTCCGTAGGGCCTCTGGGGGGGGGGAGGCAGTTTTCGCCCTCCCCAGGCTCCTAGAAAGCCTCTGGAGCCTGGGGAGGGAGAAAAACAGGCCTACCGTGCCCACCGTGCGATCGCATGCTAAAAGCGGGGGGAACATGGTGGGGTCATGTGTGCATGCGCGGGGGGTGGGGCGCATTGAATTATGGGTGTGGGCACACATGCCTACAACCCCCCCCCATGTTCCCCCCGCTTTTGACACGCGACGGCAAAAAGGTTAACCCTCACTGGTATAGGGTCTCCTGCCTGAGCAGAGAGTTGGACTAGAAGACCTCTAAGGTTCCTTCCAACTCTATTATTCAGTGTTCTATGTTCTAAGATGTGTGGACTTCAACTCCCAGAATTCCCCAAGCAGCATTGCATCATAACCTTAAGAGACCATGAGTGTTTCTCGACCTTGGCAAGTTGAAGATGTGGGGGACTATAACTCCCAGCATGGCTGACTAGAGAATCCTGGGAGTTGAAGTCCACAGATCTTAAAAGTTGCCCAATGCTGAGAAACACTAGATCCTTGCAGTCCCAGATCCTTGGGATGCAGCTCAGTTTTGAAGGGATAAAACTTGACCATCCTGATGTAAAGGGAATAATAAGTGGGTGCCTTGTGCTAGATTTCCCAAAGGCCAGATATCGGCTTGATGCTCCACAACCAAATTCCTCAATTCGTGGGCCTAGAACAGTGTTTGTTTGTTTGTTTTATGTTTTATTAAATTTGTATACCGCCCTACTCCCGAAGGACTCAGGGCGGTGAACAGGCACAGAATAAAATACAGAAATACAAAAGTTAGAAACAATTTAAAACCAAATTAAATAATTTAGCCCAAGACAATTAAAAATCCCAATAATTTAAAACAAATTAAAATTTCAGTTTAAAAATTTAAAAGAAAGGGGAGAAAAATTAGGCCAGGCCGGCTTGCTGGAATAGGAGGGTTTTAAGAGCACGGCGGAAAGTGCGCAGATCCAGGATCCTCCGTATCTCCGGGGGGAACTCGTTCCAGATTGTAGGTGCCCCCATAGAGAAGGCTCTCCCCCTGGGGGCCGCCAGTCGACACTGCTTGGCTGACAGCACCCAGAGGAGCCCCTCTCTATGAGAGCGTACTGGCCGGTGGGAGGCTGTTTGTGGTAGTAGGCGGTCCCGTAAATAACCAGGTCCCAAGCCATGGAGCGCTCTAAAGGTGGTAACCAAAACCTTGAAGTGCACCC
This sequence comes from Pantherophis guttatus, assembly GCF_029531705.1. The sequence continues at coordinate 63,170,732 of NW_026844092.1, read as the reverse complement.
GGAAGACCACCGGGAGCCAGTGCAGCTCGCGCAGGAGAGGTGTCACACTGGAGCGCCATGTTGCTCCCATAACCACCCGCGCGGAGCCTCCGGGTGCTCCTTAAGGAGAGCCCCATGTAGAGAGCATTACAATAGTCCAGGCGGGAGGTGACGAGTGCATGAGTGACTGTGAGTAGGGAGTCCCGATCCAGAAAGGGACGCAACTGGGAAGGTTTCTCAACCTTGGAAGCTTGAAGATGGGTGGACTTCAACTCCCAGAATCCCCCAGCCAGCGGATTCTGGGAGTTGAAGTCCACCTATCTTCAAGCTACCAAGGTTGAGAAACACTGGCCTAGAGGTTTGGTTCCCAAATTGAGATGGGTTGACTTTCCAGTTTGATCCCCATGTCTTCTCTGCCCTGCTGCTGCTTTGGCTTGGCTGAGGGGTGGGGGGGGACATGCTTTCTCTCCCCCCACCCCACCCCAGTTGCCAAAGAGGATTTTCTCTTCAGCAACAAGGCTCAACTGGCCAGGCTCATTCTCCGGGTTTCTATGGCAACCGCACACTCCCCATCGAGTGCTGTGCTCCTTGATCACTCACATTGCTTTGGCACCTCGGTTGCCTTGGAGATGCATCCCGGGGTGTGTTGCCTAGCCCCAGTTCATGTGGGGGTTTTGTTTTGTTGGGGAAGGGAAGGGAAACGGCCTTGGGAAGGCCTGGAGGGCGAGGAGGGGAGGGATGATCTGAGGGGAACAAAGGAAAGGCTTCCTGCGGGACAAGCCAAAGTCTCACCACAACAGGTTTCCTTCTCATTTATTTATTTATTTATTTATTTATTTATTTATTTATTTATTTATTTATTTATTTATTTATTTATTTATTTTCAAATTTCTATACCGCCCTTCTCCTTTCGGACTCAGGGCGGTGAACAGCCAAGTAAAACACTTTATATACAAAAGTTAAAATAGATTTAAAATAATTAAATAATTTGGCCCATAATTTAAGACATTGCAATTTAAAACCAATTTCAAATTTTAAAAACCCCATCATAAAATCAGGCCAGCCCGGCTAGCTGAAAAAAGTTTTTATTTATTTATTTTATTTTATTTGTTTAAATTTCTATACCGCCCTTCTCCAATATAGGACTCAGGGCGGTGAACAGCCAAAGTAAAAACAAGACATACAAAATCTAAAAACTGTTTTAAAATAATTAAATATTTTGGCCGTAATTAAAACAATTCCAATTTAAAATCAGTTTAAAATTTGACTCAAGCCAGCCCAGCTAGTTGAAATAAATGGGTTTTCAGGGCCCGACGAAAAGTCCGGAGGTCTGGGATCACTCGTATCTCTGGGGATAGATCGTTCCGGAGGGCAGGTGCCACCACAGAGAAGGCTCTCCCCCTGGGGGTCGCCAGCCGACATTGTCTGGCCGACGGCACCCTGAGGAGTTCCTCTCTGTGGGAGCGTACTGGCCGGTGGGAGGCAATTGGTAGCAGAAGACGGTCCCGTAAGTACCCCGGCCCTAAGCCATGGAGCGCTTTAAAGGTGATCACCAACACCTTGAAGCGCACCTGGAAGTCCACTGGAAGCCAATGCAGCTCGTGCAGGAGAGGAGTCACATGGGAGCGCCCCGTCGCTCCCATAATCCCCCGCACGGCCGCATTCTGCACCAGTTGGAGCCTCCGGGTGCACCCCAAGGGGAGCCCCATGTAGAGAGCGTTACAATAGTCCAGACGAGAAGAGCCTTGATAGTACAGTAGTTTAGTGCACCCTGTCATTAACACAGCTGCCTGCAATTTCTGCTGGTTCGAATCTCACCAGGCTCAAGGTTGACTCAGCCTTCCATCCTTTCTAAGGTAGGTGAAATGAGGACCCAGTTTGTGGGGGCAATGAGCTGACTTTGTATAAATATACAAAAGAATGAAGGCTATTGCTTAACGCATTGTAAGCCGCCCTGAGTCTTCGGAGAAGGACGGCATATAAATCAAATTAAAAAAAAAATAAAAAAAATAAAAAAAAATGACGAGTGACTGTGCGTAGTCACTTGAAAGAGGACACAAGACTCGGATGATCCTGTTAGGACTTCATTTCCTGGTCCCAGAGCGATTCTGGGACACAGTCCATGATTGGACAATCAACCTTAAGAAACTGAATACAGAAGAACGGAAGAATCGGAAGGGACAACTGGGCAATTCTAGCCCAACTCTCTGCTCAAGCAGGAAACCCTATTCCATTTCAGACAAAGGGCTGTCCAATCTCTTCTTCAAAACCTCCAGTGTTGGGGCACTCACAATTTCTGGAGGCAAGTTTTTCCACTGATTAATTGTTCTAACTGCCAGGAAATTTCTCCTTAGTTCTAAGTTGCTTCTCTCCTTGGTTAGTTTCCATCCATTGCTTCTCGTCTTGCCTTCAGATGTTTTGTAGAATATATTGTCCCCCCTCTTCTTTGTGGCAGCCTCTCAAATATTGGAAGATGGCTATCGTGTCACCCCTGGGTAATCTTGGGCCAGTCCCTTTCTTTCAGCCCGAGGAAGAAGGCAATGGCAAACCACTTCTGAAATTTTGCCAAGAGAACTGCAGGATGGTCAGTGAAGATCAGCCAGTTTGGTATATAGCAGGATTTCTCAACCTTGGCACCTTGAAGCTGCATGGACTTCAACTCCATGCAGAGAGAGAGCCTTGGTAGTACAGTGGTCTAAGGCACCCTGTTATTAAGACCAGCTGTCTGCAATTACTGCAGGTTCGAATCTCGCCAAGGCTCAAGGTTGACTCAGCCTTCCATCCTTTCTAAGGTAGGTAAATTGAGGACCCAGTTTGTGGGGGTAATAAGCTGACTTTCTATAAATATACAAAAAGAATGAAGGCTATTGCTTAACGCATTGTAAGCCGCCCTGAGTCTCTGGAGAAGGGCAGCATATAAATCAAATTAAAAAAAAAACAAAAAAAACCCTCCTATAATTCCCCAGACAGGGAATTCTGGGAGTTGAAGTCCCCACATCTTAAAAGTGTTTATCAACCTTGGCAACTTTAAGATGTGGGGATTTCAACTCCCAGAATTCTCTGGCTGGGGAATTCTGGGAGTTGAAATCCATGCAGCTTAAAGATGTCAAGGTTGACAAACACCAGTTTAGAGGCTAAGGCGCAGGCTAGAAACCAGGAAACTGGGAATTCTAGTCTCACCTTGGCACAAAGCCAGCTGGGTGACCTTGCGCCAGTTCCTCTCTCTCAGGAATGGAAACCACTTCCCCCCCAAAAAAACACCCCCGTTTCACCAAGAAAACTGCAGCCGCCAAGAGTGAATCTTGACTGGGAGGCGTGTGTGCGCCCCTACGAAGTTAGATACAGATATGCAACGCTAGATCTAACATTCAGAAATGAATTCCTTGATTTAAGCAACATTAGCATCCTGCTGGTCACAAATGACTTTGGAAATCCTCCAGCCGATTTGCGGTGAGAGAGAGAAATTGGGTGAAGGATTACTCCAGGGGAAATTTTCTTCTCGTTGGCAGAAATACCGAAACCAAATTCTCAGGCCTCCGATGGGAAAGAGAACGGAGAGAGAGGGGGGTGGGTAGGTGGGAATCGCAGGAGGTTTTTCTCTGCCGGCACAACACCAGCATCAGTTAAGCCGCCATGCGGGGAAGCCCAAAAGAATGAAATTATGCCTTTCCCATGGAAATTGTGTGCTGCCTCTGAGAAACAGAAAGGGAACAGCTGGGGTAAACCTCTGCGAGCTTAAACATTTCCACAAAAATTAATAATCCGTCCAAACAGTTGCTAAAAGAAAGGGAAGGCAAACACTCTCCCGCCACCCTCAAATCTCCTTCTTCAACTATATTATTAGAGTAATGTTTCATCCTGGCAATTTTCACCATTCAACGTTACAATACTCTTTTTAAAAATACTCACTCCTCAGCTACCCCAAATTTGCCAATCTCACACAATCCAATCTCCGCAACCACTCTTCCTTAGAGTTCCTTCTGACCTACCCAGTGTGAGTAAAGGATCAAATTCAGCCACCCAATTTCCCAATCCGATCCACTTCTGCTTTGTAATTCTTAGAATAACATAGTTGGAAGGGACCTTGGAGGTCTTCTAGTCCAACCCCCTGCTCAGGAAGGAAAACCCTATACCCGTGATGGCGAACCTATGGCACGCGTGCCATAGGTGTCACGTGGAGCCATATCTGTGGGCACGCGAGCGTTCCTAGCTCAGCTCCAGCGCCAGCTGATTTTTCGGGCCTTCCTGGAAGTCGGGAAAAGGGCTGTTTCTGGCCTCTGGAGGGACTCTGGGTGGGGGGAAGCCATTTTGGCCCTTCCCAGGCTCCTAGAAAGCCTCTGGAGCCTGGGGAGGGTGAAAAATGGGCCTACGGGGCCCACCATGCCATTGCGCACTAAAAGCGGGGAGAGTGTGGGGGGATCACGCGTGCATGCGCGGGGGGTGGGGCACATTGAATTATGGGTGTGAGCACAAGCGCGTGTGACCCCCCACGCTCCCCTCACTTTTGGCACGCGATGGCAAACAGGTTAGCCATCACTGCCCTATACCATTGTCCGATCTCTTCTTAAAAATCTCCAATGTTGGAGCATTCACAATTTCTGGAGACAAGCCGTCCCACTGATGAATTCTTCCAACTGAACAGGAAGTTTCTCCTTAGTTCTAGGTTGCGTCTCTCCTTGATTAGTTTCCACCCATTGCTTCAAAATTATTTACTACCGGTTCTGTGGGTGTGGCTTGGTGGGCGTGGCAGGGGAAGGATATTGTAAAATCTCCATTCCCACCCCACTCCAGGGGAAGGTTATTGCAAAATCCCCATTTCCTCCCAATCAGCTGGGACTCGGGAGGCAGAGAATAGATGGGGGCGGGGCCAGTCAGAATTTTTACTACCGGTTCTCCGAACTACTCAAAATTTCCGCTACCGGTTCTCCAGAACTGGTCAGAACCTGCTGAAACCCACCTCTGTTTTTTATAATGATTTTTTTTTAATTGAAAAAGTTTTACAAAGATCAATTTTTCCCCCATTTCCCCCCCCATCCCTCCCTAACCCCCCAAACCCTCCTTCCCCATGACTTCCCCAAGGTGAAATCCATCTACATTATATTATATCATACTTTACCACCCCTCTATTCTCCTCCCTGTGCACTATACATTTCTACATAACAATAAGCTATTTTGCCCCCTATAAACTATATATTTCTACACAACATTTAGCTAAAAGCTATTTGATACTTCCTAGTTTGGTATTTATTCTGCACATAATCTAGCCATTTCTTCCACTCCCGTGCATAAGTCTCTTGAGTCCGGTCTTTTAAGTATGCTGATATCTTCGCCATTTCTGCAAAACTGGCCATCTTCAAAGTCCATTCTTGAATTGTAGGCATATCATCCCTTTTCCAGTATTGACCAATCAGTAACCTAGCTGCTGTCACCATATACAATATCAATTTTGTTTCACCCACTGAAAAACCCTTAACTATACCCAATAAAAACAAATGAGGAGAAAATTGAATTTTTTTCTTTAAAAACATTTTGCATAACCCACCAAATTTTTATCCAAAAAGCCTTGGCTTTCTTGCATGTCCACCATATATGATAATATGTAGCATCTAAGCAATCACATCTCCAGCATTTCGGTTGAACATCAGGATACATGCATGACAATTTCTTAGGATCTAAATGCCACCTATAAAACATTTTATAAAAATTCTCCCTTAAATTCTGCGACTGTGTGAACTTAACATTCTGAACCCATATTTCTTCCCAAGTTTCCATCATAACTGGTTCTCCAAAATTTTGGTTTTTTAAAATGTATTGTGAGCCGCCCCTGAGTCTTCGGAGAGGGGCGGCATATAAATTGAATTAATTAAATTAAATTAGCAACCATCTTGTTCAGCAACATATTCTGATCGCAGTCGTTAAATTGAGGAACACCTGCAATGCGTTTTTGGTGTTCCAGCCTAAATTTAGCCAGCGCCTCTGCATACCGAGTTCTGTTTAGAATTCAACTTTGTGCTCATGTGACGGTCGTAAGCACGAGGACTGGTTGTCAGTCCCTTTGTTCAGCAACACTGTAACTTCGGACGGTCACTAAGCAAATTGCCGTAAATCGAGGACTTACCTATATGCAACCACTTGAAAACTCATTGCAGGTAATCCTCAACTTACAATTGGGATCAGAACAGAACGGAATAGAATAACAGAGTTGGAAGGGACCTGTAGGTCATCTAGTCCAGCCCACCACCCAAGCAAGAGAGCAAGACAGTTGTTAAGTGAATCCCGCTCAATTTTTTTCAACCTTTTGGCCGTGATTGTTAAGCATCTTTGTTAAGTCGTTAAGCAAATCATGAGGTCATGAAGTGACTCCAGCTCCCAACACTGACTTCGCTTCAAAGGCAGCAGGGAAGGTCGCAAATGGGAAATCACCTGACCCTGGGATGCAGCTTTGGGCAAAAAAGTAATGATAATTCCACTTCAGCTTAAGTTCTCAACTTACAACAGTTCATTTAGTGACCATTCAAAGTTACAATGGCACTGAAAAAAGTGACTTATGACTGACCAGTTTTCACACTTAACGACTTTTACAGCATCCCCATGATCACGTGATCAAAATTCAGATGCTTGGCAGCTGGTTCGTATTTATGACCGTCGCTGTGTCGTGTGATCCACTTTTGCGACCTTCTGACAAGCAAAGTCAATGGGGGAGCCGGACTCACTGAGTAACTGGATTACTAATTTATGAACTGCAGTGATTCTCTTAATAACCGTGGCAAGAAATGTCATAAATTTGGGGCAAGGTTCACTTAACAAATGTTTCACTTAACAACATAAAAGTTCAGGCCCTGGGACACTTGCAACCGTCATAAATACATGCCATGACCATGAGGATGCTGCGACGGTCTTAAGTGTGAAAAACGGTCATAAGTCACTTTTTTCTGCGTCATCTTAACTTTGAACGGTCACTAAACGAAGTGTTGTAAACCGAGGACTACTTGTATTGGGATCTATAATTATCCCTTTTCAGACTATTGCAGTGACAAGAATGCCCTGAACTGTCTGTTTATGAAAAATTTGTGCTTGATAGCTGGCACAGAAATAGACCAAACTTTTGGCTTCCTTTTATAATTACATTTTGTTGGCAAAATGCAAACCTAACAAGCAGCAGTCTCTCTCCCTTGAGTCTAGCAAAACACTTACTAGCAGTTCCCGTGCAGGTTTTTTCGTTCAACCAAGAGGTGTCCCTCAGCCTCCTTCTGGGATACATGTTAGTCCTTGATTTAAGACCATAATGTCAACTTGCACAGCATCCCTGGCCTGCTGATTTTCGGGCCTTCTGGGCCTACCAGAAATCAGGAAACACGCTGTTTCCGGCCTCCGGAGGGCCTCCGGGGAGCACGGGGAGGCCCATTTTTCTCTCTCCCCAGGCTCCAGGAGCCTTTCTAGGAGCCTGGGGAGGCCGGAAACGGCTCGTTTCCCAACTGGGGAGAGCGAAAAACGGGCCTACCAGGCTCACCGTGCCATTGCGTACCAAAAGCTGGGGGGAACGCAGGGGGGGGTTGCACGCACATTCACGGGGGGCGCATAGAATTATGGGTGTGGGCACGTGTGCGTGCACCCCCCCCCCCCCCCCCCCCCCCGCTTTTGGCACGCGATGGCAAAAAAGTTACCCATCATTGCCTAGCTTAGCCCCTTCCTTTTCTTCTACCAAATGCATCTCACAGGCTCCCCCTGCTGGAGGTAACGGACATTAACATGTTGGGCTACTGATGGTACTAGTCCCCTCAGTTTTTCAAACACCCCAAAAGTAACATCAGCCTCCATCCACACCTTTTACAGAAGGATAGAGCCTGGTGGTGCAGCAGACTAATAGCCTGTTATTAACATTCAGGTGCCTGCAATTACTGCAAGTTCGAATCTCCCCAGGCTCAAGGTTGACTCAGCCTTCCATCCTTTCTAAGATAGGTAAATTGAGGACCCAGTTTGTGGGGGCAATAAGCTGACTTTGTATAAATATACAAAAGTATGAAGGCTATTGCTTAACGCACTGTAAGCCGCCCTGAGTCTCCGGAGAAGGGCGGCATATAAATCAAATTAAAAAAAAAAAATTGAACCATAAGGCAACCAAAAAGACTGAGCTTGGGCAACATACCAAACTCAAATAAAACGAAACTAAGACAAGCTGTGCAAAGCAAGCCCTAATCGAGCTTCTCATGTGGGAATGCAATTGCAGGTGTTAGGAAATGATTTTATCTAACTTATTGGGTTGGCAATATATAAACCATGAATATAGCTTTAAGACTGCTGTACTGTTATATTGCATCATACTGTGTCCTGATTGGTTAACTATGTAGCCAATGTCATTAAAAGGAAACTAGAAACCTGGTTTATTTCTTCTTTTTTTTTTTTTTTTTTTAAATTTGATTTATATGCCGCCCTTCTCCGGAGACTCAGGGTGGCTTACAATGCCTTAAGCAATAGCCTTCATCCTTTTGTATATTTATACAAAGTCAGCTTATTGCCCCCACAAACTGGGTCCTCATTTCACTACCTTAGAAAGGATGGAAGGCTGAGTCAACCTTGAGCCTTGGCGAGATTCGAACCCTGCAGTAATTGCAGGCAGCTGGTCTTAATAACCAGCTTAATAACAGGGTGCCTTAAACCCCTGTACTACCAAGGCTCTTTTTGATTGTTCTTTGACACCTCTTTGCTGATCTTTGACTCTCTGATGCTTGTTACTGCTCTTTGATGCTATTTTGCTGTTTGCCGTGTTTGCTACTGTTTGCAACTTAACAACTGGTAAGAAGACTTTGTAATTGGACTATCCCTGGACTATTGTTTTACTATCTGCTACTTTATCTGTGTATGACCTGGACTGTTTATTGTACTGTGCCTTATTACTATTTCCTGAAAATAAACACAACTCAGTGTATCTGTGTGTTGGCTGTGTTATTTTCCTAACTACTCTCAATCGCTTTAATGTGCACACCCTTGCTACACAACGGTTGCTCTGCCAATTCCTCAACAGCAGGGTCAACCTGGTTTAAGTGGAGCATGTGAACATAACCTGGCAGCTGAGAGGCAAAAAAACAAACCAACAGCAAACTATGGAAGTATAAGCTTTTCTGGATTTCATCCACTTGGAGTATATTAAACCTGTTAATTATTTTAATTTATCCTAACAGCAATCTTTGTTGCTACTGATTAACATGGTTACCTGTTAGGAGATTTTTTGGGGGGGGGGAAATATTTGCAATTAAACTCTAAACTTAAGATGAATAAAACGTACTTGCTGTTATGCATGTTATGTAAACCCCAAACAAACAAACAATGATTTCACAATCACATCCTAGTTCAGAATAACAGTTGGAGGGGACCTTGGAGGTCTTCTAGTCCAACCTCTTGATCAAGCAGGAAACCCTACCATACCATTTCAGGCATATGGCTGTCCAGTCTTTTCTTTAAAACTTCCAGTGATGGGAACACCCACAACTTCTGAAAGGAAGCAGTTCCACTGATGAATTGTTCTCACTATCGAGAAATTTCTCCCTTATTTCTAGGTTGCTTCTCTCCTTGATTAGTTTCCATCCATCCCTTCTTGTTCTGCCTTCAGGTGCTTTGGAGAAAAAGGTTGACCCCCCCCCTCTTCTTTGTGGCAACCCCTTAGTTCACACAACTTGCTAAGATTGAGCCTGGCTTCAGCCACAATGTGCAGATCCAGAAATCTCCCAACTCTGTTTTCATCCAGCATCTTGTGCATTAGTGCAGGGGGTCTCCAAACCTTGGCAACTTTAAGCTTGGCGGACTTCAACTCCCAGAATTCCCCAGCCAGCTTTGCTTGGTGGACTTCGACTCCCAGAATTCCCCAGCCAGCTTTGCTTGGTGGACTTCGACTCCCAGAATTCCCCAGCCAGCTTTGCATGGTGGACTTCGACTCCCAGAATTCCCCAGCCAGCTTTGCTTGGTGGACTTCGACTCCCATAATTCCCCGACCATCGACTCCCAGAATTCCCCAGCCAGGTTTGCTTGGTGGACTTCAACTCCCAGAATTCCCCAGCCAGCTTTGCTTGGTGGACTTCGACTCCCAGAATTCCCTAGCCAGCTTTGCTTGGTGGACTTCGACTCCCAGAATTCCCCGACCATCGACTCCCAGAATTCCCCAGCCAGCTTTGCTTGGTGGACTTCGACTCCCAGAATTCCCCAGCTAGCTTTGCTTGGTGGACTTCAATTCCCAGAATTCCAAAGCAAAGCTGGCTGGGGAATTCTGGGAGTTGAAATCGCCAAGCTTGAAATTGCCAAGGTTGGAGACCCCTGTCCTACTGGGCATCAGGAACCCCAAATATACAAAGAATCTCATTTAAAGAGCCCATCCTAACTTTAGCCTACAAGGGGCTGATGAATTTGCAAAGAATTTTTGTTGTGCTAAAAAAAAACTACACAAAACACTTGCATCAGAGCTCCTGCTGGTGAAATTCCTCCTGCACTTATAAGGGGTTTAGACAATCAGGTATGCTTTGAAGATATGCTATTCAGGTGTTCTGATCTGCCCAGGCCATAAAAAAAGCCAGGTAGCCACTAAATGTGGTTCCCACATCAATGGACTTTCTTAAGATAATTCCTCAAGGTGTCTTTTTTCCATCAAAGCTGCTGGTGGGCGAGGAGGTGCTAAAACCACCTCACCACCACTAAACTCCCCCTCAAAATGGGGAGGAAATAATACAGGTTTTTTTTTTTTTTAAATTTGATTTATATGCCGCCCTTCTCCGGAGACTCAGGGCGACTTACAGTGCGTTAATAGCATTGTAAGCCTTCATAATTTTGTATATTTATACAAAGTCATCTTATTGCCCCCATAATCTGGGTCCTCATTTTACCTTTATTTATTTTATTTTGTTTATTTTTATATGCCGCCCTTCTCCGGAGACTCAGGGCGGCTTACAATGCGTTAAGCAATAGCCTTCATACTTTTGTATATTTTGTATACTTTTGTATACTTTATACAAAGTCAGCTTATTGACCCCACAAACCGGGTCCTCATTTTACCCACCTTAGAAAGGATGGAAGGCTGAGCCGACCTTGAGCCTGGTGAGAATTGAACTCGCAGTAATTGCAGGCAGCTGGATGTTAAATGCTGCCTTAGTAGGAGGCATTAGCCTCCTACGCCACTCAGGCTCTACCTACCTTAGAAAGGATGGAAGGCTGAGTCAACCTTGAGCCTGGTGAGATTTGAACTTGCAGTAATTGCAGGCAGCAGATGTAAGTGGATGTTGATAACAGCGCTTTAGTCTGCTGAGCCACCAGAGCTCCTGTTTGCATTCCAGAGTTTGCTGGCATGTCCTGCATCTGACTCCCAAAGTGAGCATTCAGAAGCAAAGAGTTGGTGTCTCTCTGTGTGTGTGTGTATGTGTTGGTTTGTATCTTAGTAATGCAGTGCAAACTGAACTGCTTAAGTATCTACCTCAACTCAACGTACATGCAGTACAAAAAAATGGGGGGAATTCTGCAATCAAGTGAAGCGTGTTGTGGGAATGCCAGTCTTAATGGTGATAAAGCTCTCGTCTGTCCCTGCTTGGGGAAAGTCTGTTTTTGAGGTCTCCGCACACAAAGTCCAGGTTGCGTGCAGAAATAGGTGTCGTCAGAGGTTGTTGTTGGTTTTTTTTTGAAATGTGCGTAGACAACAATGAAATGACAGCCGACTTTCCACAGTGGAAATGGACTGTCTGTGCAAAGCTGCAGACGGAGGGAAGGAGAGGGGAGGGGGGGGTTGTTCTTTTGCTGAAACCGAGATGGGTTAAATGCTGAGTCAACTCTGCGCTGGATGCGCTTGGTTCATAGCTAGCCGGGGGCATCAGCTCTCCCACCCACCGGAAAGCTGAGTCACCGGGTCCTTCAAACCGCTTTCCATTTTGCCTGCGTGTTTTTTTATTTATTTATTTTGGTGGCAACATCACCATCAAAGCCTGCTGCATAATGTTGCTTAATCTTGCCTCTGGTTGCCTTAAAGGACTAAATTAGGTCCCCAGAGTGAATGAAACATCAAATAAAAATTAAATAGGGGTTGTTTTTTTTCCCTCTCCTCCCTTCCTTTTCTTACCAGTAGGAAGCTCAAACGGCTGGCAGGGCAGGAAAATCTCCACAGCTTGAAATTGCCAAAACTCCTTTTGCAGGTTGGTTGCAGGTACTGTAGTCCTGGACACCGATAACCATTCGTTTAGTGACGGACGTTACCATGGCACTGGGGAAAAAAAGTGACTCTTTTTCATACAACTGTGCAGCATCCCCAGGGTTCATATGATCAAAATTCAGATGCTTGGGGAAACTGGCATGTATTTAGGACGGTTGCTACATCCCGCTGTGTGTGTGTGTGTGTGTGTGTGTGTGTGTGTGTGTGTGTGCAGGGGCGAAATCCAGCAGGTTCTGACAGGTTCTGGAGAACCGGTAGCGGAATTTTTGAGCAGTTTGGAGAACCAGCAAATACTGTACCACGTCTGGCTGTCCCCAGAGTGGGGTGGGAATGGAGATTTTGCAATATCCTTCCCCCCAGGAGTGGGGAGGGAATGGGGATTTTGTAGTATCCTTCCCCTGGAGTGGGGTGGGAATGGAGATTTTGCAATATCCTTCCCCCAGGAGTGGGGAGGGAATGGAGATTTTGCAGTATCCTTCCCCTGGAGTGGGATGGGAATGGAGATTTTGCAGTATCCTTCCCCCAGGACTGGGATGGGAATGGGGATTTTGCAGTATCCTTTTTAAAAAAAAAATTTTTTTATTTTTATTTTTTTAATTTGATTTATATGCCGCCCTTCTCCGGAGACTCAGGGCGGCTTACAATGCGTTAAGCAATAGCCTTCATACTTTTGTATATTTATACAAAGTCAGCTTATTGCCCCCACAAACTGGGTCCTCAATTTACCCACCTTAGAAAGGATGGAAGGCTGAGTCGACCTTGAGCCTGGTAAGATTCGAACCTGCAGAAATTGCAGGCAGCTGTGTTAATAACAGGGTGCATTAAACCACTGTACTACCAAGGCATCCTTCCCCTGCCATGCCCACCAAGCCACACCCACCAAGCCACACCACACCCACCAAGCCACGCCCACAGAACCGGTAGTAAAAAAAATTGGATTTCACCACTCTGTGTGTTTGTGATCCTCTTTTGCGACCTTCTGACAAGCCAAGTCAATGGGGAAGCCAGATTCACTTAACAACCGTCTTGCTAACTTAACAACTGTGTTACTAATTTGATAACCGCGGTGATTCACTTAACAACCGTGGCAGGAAAGGACAGAAAGTGGGGCAAAATTCACTTCTCAACCATGTTGCTTAGCAACAGAAATGTTGGGCTCAGTTGTGGTTATAAGCCTGTCATACATAATACATATACATATACATATATATATATTAAAGGTAACGAACGGATGTGGTTTACCCTTTGCTATGTTCATATAGTATGTTTAGAACAATTGTTTAGCTTAGTTTAGTTTCCGTTAGTTTACTTTATTGTCATTGCACACTGTACAATGAAATTAAATGTCATCTTCAATGTACATTATAACTATAAAAATAAAAACACAAACACGGATCCTTCACATTCTATATGAATTGAAATGAACTTCTTCTAAATGAACATCAGACCCAATGGTGAAATCCAAATTTTTTTACTACCGGTTCTATGGGCGTGGTGTGGTGTGGCTTGGTGAGCATGACCGGGGAGGATACTGCAAAATCTCCATTCCCTCCCCACTCCTGGGGGAAGGATATTGCAAAATCTCCATTCCCACCCCACTCTGGGGACAGCCAGAGGTGGTATTTGCCGGTTCTCCAAACTGCTCAAAATTTCCGCTATCGGTTCTCCACAACCTGTCAGAACCTGCTGGATTTCACTCCTGATCAGACCTGAGCAAGCTGCTAAGGCCTTTGGTTCATACAACGTGGACAGCCCGAGACCCAATGACACATGGCTGGGTAAATCAGTGTTTGTCAGCTTTAACAACTTGTAAGAAAGGTGAGCTTGTTATGCACTGCCTTTCAATAGACATATTTTCTATTCTATTCTATTCTATTCTATTCTGTTCTGTTCTGTTCCGTTCCATTCCATATTTTTTTCTATTCTATTCTATTCTATTCCATATTTTCTTTTTTATTTTTTCTATTCTATTCTATTCTATTCTATTCTATTCTATTCTAATCTATTCTATTCCATTCCATATTTTTTTCTATTCTATTCTATTCCATATTTTCTCTTTTCTTTCTTTTCTTTTTTCTATTCTATTCTATTATTATTCTATTATTCTATTCTATTCTATTCTATTCTATTCCATTCCATTTTTCTATTCTATTCTATTCCATATTTTCTTTTTTTTCTTTTTTCTATTCTATTCTATTCTATTCTATTCTATTCTATTCTATTCTATTCCATATTTTTTCTATTCTATTCTATTCCATATTTTTTTCTATTCTATTCTATTCTATTCTATTCTATTCTATTCTATTCCATATTTTCTTTTCTTTTCTATTCTATTTCTATTCCATTCCATTCCATATTTTTTTCTATTCTATTCTATTCCATATTTTCTATTCTATTCTATTCTGTTCTGTTCTGTTCTATATTGTGGTTTTAAGTCAAGGATCACCTTTATCCAAAGATTTTAAATATTTAACCTTACCTGCTCAGTGCCCCAAAAGCTTCCGTGAGAGAAGGACCTTACAGCTATTCACTTCTAGTCCCGCAAATCGCTTGAGCCAACTCTGATTTGTTCAATGATTTAACAGGCCTGCACAACAGTTTGCAGACTGCATGTGTGGCTTGCCAAAGCAGCTTTGGCACTTTTTGGAAAAAATTAAATTCACAGCTGCCAACAACAACCCCCCCCCCTTCCCCCCCCCCCCCAAAAAAAACCCCCCATGAAGTTGTATAACACTAGCTTTACCACACCACCTGTTGCCACTGTGCTTGCTGCCAAATAGCTGATTCACAGGCCAGGTATTCCTTGGTGGCCTGCAATAATTTTTAATGAATATAAAAATCTGGGGTTTTACCCTTTACTGGATATGTAGGCCTGGTATCAATCGGTGTGATGATTTTTATGTTTTCTTGTGTTCCTTTTATACACCGTCACTGAGGGGAGAGGCGGAACAGGCCCCATGGCTGCTAGTTTATGCAGCGTAATTTAATTCTCTTATACCCATGTTGACAAACCTGTGGCACGCATGCCAGAGGTGGCACGCAGGGCCCTTTCTGTGGGCACGCATGCCAGCGCCAGCTGGTCTTCTTGAGCACCAGAAAATGGCCTGAAACACCAGAAAATGGCCTGAAACACCAACACAAAAACTGGCTGTTTTTGTGCTGTTTTCAGGCCGTTTTTTCAGGTGAAACCGGCCTGAAAACAGCCAAACATTGGCCAAAAAACGGGCATGCACGCCAGTGGTGGGTTTCAATTTTTTTTTTACTACCGGTTCTGTGGGCGTGGCAGGGGAGGGATACTGTAAAATCTCCACTCCTCCCCACTCCAGGGGAAAGATATTGTAAAGCCTCCATTCCCTCCCCAATCCAGGGAAAGGTTACTGCAAAATCCCCATTCCCACCCCACTCCAGGAGAAGGATGCTATAAAACCTCCATTCCCTCCCCAATCCAGGGGAAGGAAACTGCAAAATCCCCATTTCCTCCTGATCAGCTGGGACTCGGGAGGCAGAGAATAGATGGGGGCGGGGCCAGTCAGAATTTTTACTACCGGTTCTCCGAACTACTCAACATTTCCGCTACCGGTTCTCCAGAACTGGTCAGGACCTGCTGAAACCCACCTCTGATGCACGTGCCAGCCAACTGGTCTTGGGAGTTTCTGGTGCTCTGGTACATACGAAGACAATCTGCCCAGCGCCCATGCGTGTGCCAGAAACCTGAAGACCAGCTGGCTGGTACACATATGCGCACCGACCAGCTGGTTTTCGGGTTTCCGGCACGCACACATGCACACGCATCCCAGTTTGGGCACTCAAGTGCTGAAAAGGTTCGCCATCACTGTCTTATATTAACACCTGGAAGCATAACACTGGGAAAAGCTCAAAGCTCCTCTTCCTCTTCCTCTGCTTCTTCTTCTACTTTTTGACTTCAAGTCAGTATTGACTCCTGGCAACTACTTGGATAAGTCCTTGCAATTTTCTTGGGAGTTTTTCATTGCCTTCCTTCCCGGGGCCAAGAGAAAACGACTGACCGAAGATCACCCAGTTGGCTTTGTGCCTAAGGTGGCACTAAAACGCACTCTCTCCTCGTGATTAGCCCAATATCATTCGGATAGCTTTGCTAAGGCGGGACTAGAACTCAGATTCCTGGTGATTGGCCCAATAATGCAGTTGGCTTTGTTCCTGAGGCGGGAGTAGAACTTTTTAGTCTGCTGGTAATTGGTCCAAAGTCAGCCAGGCAGCTTTCATCCCTAAAATGGGACTAGAACTCACAGTCTCCTGGTGATTGGCCCAAGGTCACCCAGTATTGCTTTGTGCCAGAGTGTGGATGGAATAGTTTCTTGATTCTGGTGCCTTAACTAATACACTGCATTGGTTAAAATCATGATCTCAACATATAAAGAAAATAGCTATAAAATGTTTTATGGATGGCATTTAGCACCAGCGAGATTGGCAAAAATGTACTCCAACCTATCACCTAAATGTTGGAGATGTGGCTAAATTAGGAACATACTACCATATGTGATGGATATGCCCCAGTGTTAAAAAATTTTGGTATAAAACCAGAAAGTGGCTAGAAGAGATTACACTCCAAAAGACTGATTTCAAACCGGAGTTGTTTCTTCTAGGAATGATTGATAAGAAAATGGAGAAAAGTTTGTACTACATAACATTGCATATACTAACAGCGGCCAGAATTGCTCTGGCGCAAATGTGGAAATAGATCAATAAATACACCACCCAAAGAAATAGTAATTAAAAAGATCCCCAGCATAGTCTCCTCCTTGACTCCCTCCATTGTTTGGCTGATTTCCAGCATAGTCTCCTCCAACTCTCCTCCTATTTGTTTGGCTGTTTCCAGCCCATAAAATGCTGGAAACAGCCAAATAAATAGGAGGAGAGTTGGAGGAGACTATGCTGGAAATCAGCCAAACAATGGAGGGAGTTAAGGAGGAGACTATGCTGGAAATCAGCCCATAAAATGCTGGAAACAGTCAAACAAATAGGAGGAGAGTTGGAGGAGATTGAGGAACTATTCTAAAATCAACTAAATAGTTGGTGTTTTGGAGGGGATCAAGCTGAGAATTAATCAAACAGAACAAGCTGGAAGATAGTTAAATATTAGAGATATAGTGGAAAACATATTAGAAATTGGAGTAAATAAAATATGCCTTTGAGAGAAATCTGTGTAATATGTAAACTGGGAGGAAAAAAAACCTAAGGTAAACTGATTTGAGGATAAGGGTCAAAGGATTAAAATTAGATAAAATGTTGTTTTATAAAATATAATAAAAAGGGAGTGGTATTGAATTGAAACTAAGAATAAATGATGATAAAATTGTAAGGTAAACACTTAACAAGAGGTTAGAATATTGTAAAAATTATTTTGATATGACTTGTATAAGATATAAGGTAAAGAAGAATAAAGATATGTTTAGAATTGTTATGCAGATGTAAAAATGAGGGTAACCATCTATGACCGGATCGAGATTTTTGCTCTTGAAAGTTATGTTTTTATGTTTAAATTTGAAAAAATAAATAAAAAATATTTACAAAAAAAAAGAAATAGTAATTAAAAAGATCCTCGAATGTGCTGAAATGGATAAAATGACAATGGGGATTAAAGAAAGAGATGATTCGGACTACTCTAAAGTGTGGAATAGATTCTATACGTGGCTAGAAAGTAGAAATCACAACAAGAAATAAGACTATAAATTGAAATTTGATTAATTGAAATCTAAGAGTACAGAATACTGGTAAGGATAAAATATTGACTATGTTAATAAATAGGATGCAAGTATATATAACAATTTAGTTTATAAGAATGCTCAATATGGTTTCACAAGAATAAGAGAATGATATGGAAGATTGAATTTAAAAGTAAAGATAATTGTCGTTACAGAAAGTTGTAAAATATTATATAATGTTATTTATGTTTTGTATTTTACCGTTTGGTGTATGTGTATGTTCTTTTTTTTTCTTTTTCTATTATGTTTTTGGTTTTAAAAATGTAAAATATTCAATAAAAAATATTTTTTAAAAAATAAAATCATGATCCACCAGTGTCTTCAGAACAGTCTCCTTACCCTTTGCCTTCCCATAGCAATTCACACCTGCTTTCAACCTTGAACTTTCAACAGAACGAAAGTCCATTCTAAAGCATCTCTGGGCACATTTGCTAGAACCTGGCGCCCCTTTCATCTCCAACCTTCACGTGACTTATTTTCAACGTCCCCCAAAATAAGCAGAAGCCCTTCCAGATTCTCCTCTTCATCTTTCCTTCCCCCTTCAAACTCCACTGTATTGGTATTTAGATTAAAAGAGACAAGACCAGCCTTGACGGATTTGCCGATTTAATAATTCTTGACTTTATATTCCCGGCGCGCAGGACTGCGAAACACCATCCAATGCTCGGTTCGTCGTCGAAGATAGCGCGAAGCGAAACGATTCATTTGAGTGGGCAAATCATGGATGACAGCTTCTGCCTCTCATCCCGAACTTGATGTTAAGAAAATTAGGGCTGGCAAGCCCCCTGCTTGGCAAGAAAGCAAATCAGCTGTATATGCTAGAATAGTCTTTTTGGCAGTCACCTCCTCTGGGATCAGCCTTCTACCTCCAACCCTTGTATGTCAAGAGGCAAGATCTCGGCAATTCCAAAATGAGGGCAAAAACCAGTCATTAACATCAATCATAATCTTGTATGTTTAAACACCATCTGCCATTCCGTACAGGTCCGACTTGAAAGGAACGGTTCCAGCAAAATTGAGGGCTTAGTCCTCCTTAGTCTGTATTCGCTGGTATCGGCTAGAAATGTCTGTGCACCAAAGAGGTGCATCTTGACTGCATCTCGGCTCCTGCGCAAGCCCGTTTGCATGTCAATTAAAACTCTAATCCCTACTCAGCATTTTAAGATGTGCGGACTTAAGATAGCAACTTTAAGATGTGTGGACAGCTACGCTGGCTGGGGGATTCTGGGAGTTGAAGTCCACACGTCTTAAAGTTGCTAAAGTTGGGAAACACAGTTCTAAGTTAAGGGAGGTAAACTCTACACAGCCAACTTCATGCCAGTTTAAACTTCGTATCGGCAGGAAACCTGAAGCTTCAAGGGCTATTCAGAAGCAGGTGATTTGAAATGTTCCAGAACCTGACAAGGACTAAAAAAAGATATTGTGATGAAGCTAAATGCGGCCAATATTTTCAATGGAAACCCAGAACTTGAGTTGGTTATTTATGTCCTGTAACCCCTGGCATTCAACCGTTAAAATCCTGAAGCAAAGACTGCCGGATGTGGTTTATAGACAACTAACCACTGAGTTTTAATTTTTAAAAAATCCCCAGCTCCTATCATTTAGGTAAGATGCTCTACTCTTACAGTGATTATTGCTTTAAGTTTGCAAACCAGCAAGGGAGGCTTAGGAGCTTGGTGACTCCCTGTGCAACAGATAAATTCAGCCTTTCCCAACCCTGCGCTCTCTAGATGTGTTTGGATTACAGGTCCCAGAATTCCCCCAGAACTCTGAGGTTGGTGTCTCAACACCACAGGAGAGCAACCAGAAGGACTGTTTAATGTCTCTTCCAGCACAGCAAAGCTGGAAGGGTGATCAAGGCAGCCTTTGCTGAGACATCTTCTCTGGACATGCCTCCCAATAGCAAGAATTTGTGCAGAGGGAGATCCTCTGAGATCACGGAGATCCTTCGAGACCACATACCTCAGGAGATCGGATGTCCCTCAACCCATAATTGGGATGCTAGTTTCTAATAGCGTGTCTCAACCTTGGCAACTTTAAGTTGGGTGGACCTCAACTCCCAGAATTCCCCAGCCGAGCATGGATAACTGGAGAACTCTGGGAGTTGAAGTCCACTCAAAGTTGCCAAAGTTGAGACACTGCTCTAGTATAACCACTGTGAACACGGTCCTAATTTCTTGCACTAGGCCCTAGTGACTAGGGGCAGCTGACTGAGTAGGAGGCCTCCCTAAGCCTGGTAGAGGGGAACCACACGGTCTATGAGTCCCCGGCAGATGGGACAGGAAGGGTTGGGCAAGGCCTGGAAACAGTGGAAGCACAAGCAGATGTGGCCACAGGGCAGCACGACGCACTCGCGTGGATTGGTCAAGCACACCACGCAGCCGTTTGCGGGCAGCTCTTCGTCCTGGTTGTGATTCCGCAGGTAGTCTTCAAATTCCTGTCGTTGCGCCTCCCGCTCCCGGTTTAACCGGCGGATCCGGTGGGCTCGACGAAGGGCCCGCAGGACAACCACCGCAGCCACAAAGCCACACACCAAGGCTGTCCATTTCCAGAAGTTGCTGGCCGACTGCAAACCAGATAGCAAGGTCTGCCAATCCTCCAGGCACAGGAAATAGCCGGCTCCATTCGAAGGGGGCTGCAGGCAGAGGGTACCATCGGGGCGCTGGGCCAGCTCGCCAATGCCGGTCAGGCTGCTGCCCACCAAAAGCATCTCTTCAGTCTCCAGAAAGCCCTTGGGCTTCTCCCCGCTCAGGTAGTGGCTGAGGAGGTCTTTGAAGCCATGGGAGGTCTGCTGGAAGCGTTCGTAGACGGTCTCCAAGGGCAGGTCAACCGCCTGGAGGGGCAATTCCACACTTACCCGTCCTGCCTCTTTGTCGGCGGAGGCGAGGACGAAGGGGACTGTGTGCAGCTGCTCCAGCACCACCCGTTCACTGTCGGTCCTGCAATGACAGGAAAGCGATTGGAGGGGAGAGGAAGCAGCAAAGTCTCCGTGAGGGTCTACTGATCAGGAGCCCGGATTTACCCTGTTCAGAGACAGCTGCCACAGGAGCCCATGGGTGAAAACCACTTAAGGGAAGGCATTATGCACAGTAGACCAATACTCCATGTTGTCATGTAGCTTATTTGTTTATTTATCTCTCACCCTTATAACTGAAGGCCAGCATATATATATGCCTAATATTCCTTCCTATTTACCCCACAAGAATTCTATGATGTCGGTTAAACTGAGAGAGGGACTGGCTCACTATCAACCTGCCAGCTTTCATGCCTACAGTGGGATTAGAACTCACAGCCTTCTGGGCGACTGGTCCAAACTCATCCAGCTGACTTTCATGGCTAAGGCAGGACTAGAACTCACAGACTCCTGGTGATTGGTCCAAAGTCACCCAACTGGCTTTCATGGCTAAGGTAGGACTAGAACTCACAGTCTCCTGGTGATTGGTCCAAAGTCACCCAACTGGCTTTCATGGCTAAGGTAGGACTAGAACTCTCAGTCTCCTGGTGATTAGTCCAAAGTCACCCAACTGGCTTTCATGGCTAAGGCAGGACTAGAACTCACAGACTCCTGGTGATTGGTCCAAAGTCACCCAACTGGCTTTCATGGCTAAGGTAGGACTAGAACTCTCAGTCTCCTGGTGATTGTCCAAAGTCACCCAGCTGGCTTTCATGGCTAAGGTGGGACTAGAACTCACAGACTTCTGGTGATTGGTCCAAAGTCACCCAACTGACTTCCATGCCTAAGGCGGGACTAGAACTCACAGACTTCTGGTGATTGGTCCAAAGTCACCCAACTGACTTCCATGCCTAAGGCGGGACTAGAATTCAGTCTTCAGCTTTCTAGACTAGTGCCGTAATCACTAGATCGAACTGGCTCTCTTATTCCTTGAAAGAGGGCAAATGTTTTGTTTTGAAGACTTACTGATTCTCTCTTGCAGACTGAACATCAAATGGAGCTGTCCCTTGTTCTTTTCCTTTCTTCCTCTCTTTAGATCATTCTAATATAGAGGTGGGGAACTGTGGCCCCTTTAGGACTTGGACTTCAACTCCCAGAATTCTGGCTGGCTCAGGAATTCTGGGAGTTGAAGTCCACGAGTCCTGAAGGGGCCATATTTTCCCACCCGTTTTAATATGTCCATCCACCTGTTGAAGCTTATGTTGATCTATGAAATCAGATCAATGGCTGCCTGAGCTCCCAAAATCTGCAGGTACCCACATTTACGCTCAGCTTTAGGACAACATGGCCTAGGAAACATTAACCAGGTCAGAATTATCACAGACCACAGACACCGGGCCAGCAAAGGCTACCCCTGTGTCTTCTCGGCATTCAAAGAAGCCACCCTTTTGTCCACCCTGAGCAAATAAATGTGAGGATACTGCCTACTTCCCCAGCACTCCTCCCATCTTCTCCAAAGGGCTGCTCACCAGCTTCGGGCCAGGCTGTTCCAGATCAAGCGATGCTCCTTCAGGATCAGTCTCTCGATCACTCCCTGCAGCTCGCTGTGGTATGGGCTGGTGAGGGCAGCTTCGACCGGTTGGACCACTCCTGAAATGATAAAGACATCTTCCAAATTGGCAAGTCTTTGAGCTTGAAAGTGGTCTGTTTCAAGCCCCTAACTAGGTTAAAATGGCCCCAGGTCCTTCCGGTGAAGGTGAAACCAGGATCCATGAATACCTGCTGGCAGTCAAACACCACATTCCAAAATCCTTCATCCAGGGGTGAAATCTACTTACCTTCCCTACCGGTTTGGAAGTGCATGCACCGCCCGTCCACGTCACATGGACGCTTGGACCCTCTGTGCATGTGCAAACCCTTATGCGCATGGGCAGAGGGTAAAAAAAGGTTACTTCCTGGTTAAAACCAGGTTTCACTTCTCATCCAAGAATCTTCTTCAGCTCTGACCAGATGGTGGGGAATGGAAGAATTTCTGCTCCTTGCAGACAGCTTGTCATTTGCATCCTTTTAGAGATGCACCTGGAGCTTTATCTGTGTCCTCAGGGTCACCTGAGTGGGACAAATGGGTGTGGTGCCTGTGTCCAGTCTACAATACAGTCCTTTCAGTAGTTCAAAGAAGGCTCCACACCCATTTGCAGCACTCAGGTGACTCCAAGGACAGAGATAAACCTCCAAGTCGCCTCAACGACTCTCTAAAAAAGAATGCAAATGGCCAGCTGTCTGCAAGGAGTATAAATCCTTCCATTCCCCACCATCCAGTCAGAGCTGAAGAGGCTCCTTGGATGAGAAGTGAAAAGTCTTCCAAGAAAAACAAGAAAGTCCAGTTGCCTCCTGAAAAGGCACCTTTGGGACCTCACCCTCATCCTACACCCGAGCAACAGATATTCCCCACTATTGCAATCCTTCCAGTGAGCTTAGAGCCACCCAGTTTGAGTCCCAAATGTTTGCATATAATTCTAAAAAGCAGGTGGACTTCTTGAGAAAAAGTGGAGAAGAACAGTTGTCCCTGATCCTTTCCGCCATCAGGAAACCACAACAAGTGAAATATCGCGGCAAGGACTTTGGCGGATACATTTTGGGCAGGTTCTACTGTTACGGTTTCATGCGGAAGAGATCGTGACCTCTTCCCAAACATCACTGGGAAGAGAAATAAAGTTTAAAGGCAGGAAAGTAGCATGTCGCGAACTTGTGGTTTTATATAAATAAATGTATTTAACGTCTAGATTTTCAGCGGACAAGATAGTTAGGAACATCACAACATCGTGAGGTAAATCACGGAACAGCATACAGAGCACACAGAATAAAAAGGCGGGAAAAAAGGGACACTCCCCCTTTAGACCCATCAACCAATCATAACGTAGATGGCGTGCACTCTCCAACCAATTAAGAAGAGATTGAACAGCCATTTGTCTGAACCACGGCAGTGATTCACTTAACAAATGCGGCAAGAGAAGTTGTAAAATAGGACAAATTGACTTAGCAAATGTTTCACTTAACAACATAAAACTTTGGGCTCAATTGTGGTCGTCGGTTGAGGATTACATATACAATGGTGTCTTCTGACCGATTATATATTTTACTATTTCAGCTATTAAATTAAATATCTTAACAGTGCCCCTCTCTTTAAAATTCTCCCCCGAGATTAAATCAGCCCATGCTTCAGTGTTTGAAAAGGCATCAAATCCTGTTGTTTTTTTTAAACTAAATCTTTGTGGACTGGATGTATTTCATTCTGATCCTTCCTGCAAAAGGAAGTATTTATAGAGATTTAATTGTTTAGCGGTAGCCAGAGGATTTAGATTACAAACATCTATCTATTGTTATAACCTTAAAAACTGGGTCTGTATGTTGCTTGGAATCCGTTCAGACTGAAGCAGGACATAACCCCAAGCAAGCAAATTAAAAATTGGGTTGTATTGTAGTATTAAGAACTCGGGGTATGATATATATGATGTAGTCCTCAACTTACGACCACAATTGAGCCCATAATTTTCATTGCTAAGCAAGACAGTTTTAAGTGAGTTTGATCCCATTTTACAATTACTTTTTTTTAGGCACGGTTAAGCAACTCATTTGAAGGGACACGGTGGCTCAGTGGCTAAGATGCTGAGCTTGTCGATCAAAAGGTCGGCAGTTCAGCGGTTCGAATCCCTAGTGCCGCGTAATGGGGTGAGCTCCTGTTATTTGTTCCAGCTTCTGCCAACCTAGCAGTTCGAAAGCACGTAAAAAATGCAAGTAGAAAAAGAGGGACCACCTTTGATGGGAAGGTAACAGCGTTCCGTGCGCCTTTGGCGTTGATTAAACATACCGGCCACATGACCATGGAGACGTCTTCGGACAGCGCTGGCTCTTCAGCTTTGAAATGGATATGAGCACCGCTCCCTAGAGTCGGGAACGACTAGCACATATGTGCAAGGGGAACTTTTACCTTTACCTTTAAGCGACTCAAAGCTGAAGACAAGTAATTGGGATCATTAAATAAATCTGGCATCCCACTTTGACTTTGCTTGCCAGAAGCCAGCTGGGAAGTTTACAAATGGTAATCACATGACCTCAGGACGGTGCAACTGTCATAAGTACATGCCAGTTGCCAAGTGTCTGAATTTTGATCATGTGACCATAGGGAGGCTGCAACTGTCTTATGAAAACTGGTCATAGGTCACTTTTTTCCAGTTCTGTTTTAACTTCGAATGATGGCTATACTAATTGTTAGGATATGGTTTGAGCCTAACAAGTTGTCCAGGCAATATATGCGTTATGTGACTTTAAAGTTTTCCTGCTGATTCATTATAATGCTGAGTCATGCTGTAATTAGATAATCACTGGTTGTGAGAGTATTTAAGCAAGGTATTGTAACGTGTTCAGTTGCTGCTATGATATGCCGCCATTGTGTATGAAGCTGATGTGATATGCTACCAGAGTATGATAAGCTACCATTGTGTGAGGAGTGCTATTCATTGTGCTATCATCGTTGGATGGATTTGCTACCATCGTGGTTTGTGAACCAGAGTGAGTTTGTTATTCTAACCAACTACTGTCTGTTTGGTAAGAAGATATCTGTAACTACTGGACTGATTTAACTGGCAAAGATTTGGAATTTGTTTAAAGACTATGAGACTGTTTTTCTACTATAAAGTAAACTTTTGATAAACCAGTTTGCGTATCTCTTATTCGTTGCTCTCAGCAACGTTTCTCTGTGCTCTACACTCTGCTGGTTGGTAGCACAACAACAGTATCCTTAACACTAATGATTGTAAGTTGAGGACTAACTGTATAGTTTAAAAATATTTTGTATATATTTGTTTGTACAATTGTTTGTATTTTTGTAAATATTTTTGTCAAAAGGCTCTGCTACCCCTGATTTCTAACCATGGGCTGAATATACGTTCTCACTCCCACCACCCACTGATACGAAGACGAATTGAATTCTGTCTGATCAAGAACTTAGCACCCCACATTTGGGAACTTTCAAAAGAAAAAGCAGATTTATGAATTAAAAGCAAAACATGCCAGACTATCTATATTACACTGAACGGTGGGTATCCAAATATCTGTGGGGAAGGGTAACATTTTCATATTTTGGAGAATACACTGCCATTCAAACCGAGAGCCGATTCATTTCAGATTTAGAAGAGAGCTTTACAGGGAGTCTTTGACTTACATGGAATCAGAATAGGAATAGGGAGTAGAGTAGAGTAGAGTAGAGTAGAGTAGAGTAGAGTAGAGTAGAGTAGAGTAGAGTAGAATAGGAATAGGAATAGGAATAGGAATAGGAATAGGGAGTAGAATAGAGTGAGTAGAGTACAGTAGAATAGAATAGAACAGAACAGAACAGAAATAGGAATAGGGAGTAGAGTAGAGTAGAGTAGAGTCGAAGCGAATAGAACAGAATAGAAACAGGAATAGGAATAGGAATAGGGAGTAGAGTAGAGTAGAGTAGAGTAGAGTAGAGTAGAGTAGAGTAGAGTAGAGTAGAGTAGAGTAGAGTAGAATAGAATAGAATGGAATAGGAATAGGAATAGGAATAGGGAGTAGAGTAATGTGGAGTGGAGTGGAGTGGAGTGGAGTGGAGTGGAGTGGAGTGGAGTGGAATGGAGTGGAGTGGAATAGAATAGAATAGAATAGAATAGAATAGAATAGAATAGAATAGAATAGAATAGAAATACTTTATTGGCCATGTGTGGAATTTGTCTTCGGTGCATAAACTCTCAGTGTACATAAAAGACATGTGAGAAATCATGATCATTTAGTGACTGTTCGAAGTTACGACAACACTGAAAAAAGTGACTTACAATCGGTCCTTGCATTTACAACCATTATAGGACACACACACCCGGTCACGTGATCAAAATTTGGGTGCTTAGCAATCGGTGTGTATTAACAATGATTGCAGCATCCAGGGGTCCCATGATCTTCCCAGATTTTCCCAGCCAGCTTCCGACAAGCAAAGTCATACGATTCACTTCACGGATTGTATGACTCACGTTGCAGTAATTCACTTATGTAACCACCACGGCAGAAGGGTTGTAAAATGAGGCACAACTCACTTAACAGCCACTTTTTGCTTAGCAACAGAAATTCAGGTCTCGATTGTGATCATGAGTTGAGGATTACCTATACTGGGGAGAAGTTGAGGAGGAAATGAATCGATCTCCATCAAGTTCTACAAAAGATCATGAAGATCTTGACAAGTCCTCTCCAAATGCCTTACTGTTTATCTTCTACTATGCCCAAACTATCTACTTTTTGGATTCTAATAGCTCTGAAGCCAAAAACGAAACAGAGACTGAGAAGAAGGCGAAAAAGCATCTGTTGATCCTCCCAACTTCAGGGCAGATATATAGCAAGCCGATAGCTTTCTTTTTAGTTGCAAGTTTGCCCGTCGCAAAGAAGGATCGCAACGAAACGACGAGCTATTTAACAAAGGATAGTATTTTCCTGTTGCAGATTCTTGTTGGTCCCTTGGTGGGCATTTAGCAAGGATAAACTGGTGCCGAATTCACAATGATAAATGGAAAAGGAAGGGATTGAGGAATTGGAGTGGTGGGTTTTCCCCTGTTCAAATCTTGGCGAACCTGTTTGCTGAATTCTTACCTTCAATGACAACGTAGGGGAGGCAGTTGCTACCTGCGGCGGACAGAACGCTGGGAAGACTTGAATCGACCTGGAGCTTCGGAGCCCCCTGCAAGAATTGGGGGGCGGGGGGGGGAATGTAAATAGAAGAGGCAATATCAGAACCTATACAGAATCAAGGTGACTTGGAATCTTAAACATTTGCTTATTCACATATTTACCAAGGAAACTCCCAAATCACTCCTGTATACGAACTTAAGCACATTTGTTTAGCAACGGGCTCAGTCCAGGGGTGAAATCCAGCAGGTTCTGGAGAACCGGTAGCGGAATTTTTTTTTTTTACAACAAAAGTTTTTATTTTTTATGTTCAAATAACCAAACAATACAAAATGAATTATTATACATCATTTCCCCCCACCAAAACCCTCCCTCCCCAACTCCCCCCCCGACTTCCCAGAGCAAAAACAGGATATAGCATTTAATAAACATAAGCTAAAATATACTAACTACTACAGAATTCAAAAGTCTCTCACACTCGTTAACTCCTTTAAAAATTCTACTTCAACCTTACTTTTATAAATTCTCTTATCACATTTCACATAAAACCAAATGGATAAATTTGGGCCGATTACCAAGAGGCTATGAATTTTAATCCTGTCTTAGGTATGAAAGCTGGCTGGGTGACATTGGGCCAGTTATTCTCTCTCAGCCCAACCCAACTCAAAAAGTTGTTGTTGTGGGGAGAACAGGTGAAGAAGGAATGTTATTTATGTTTGCCACCTTGAGTTACCGTATTTTTCGGAGTATAAGACACACCTTAGTTTTTGGAGAGGATAATAGGGGGGGCGGGGAATTCTGCCTCTGCCTACCAGCATCCATCGGTATTCATCTGGCTAGCATCCTTAGCAAACAGCCTGGTCAGCTTCAGCACATTAGCCTGATTCAGCACAAGCAGCTGACTGGCAGAATACCCCCAATCAGCTGTTCCCAGAGGTGAACTTTTAGCAACAGGTTCGCTGGTTGTGAGCGCGCATGCGCTTCATTGGGGCAGATACGCAGCTTCAAAAATGGAGCTGATCATCGCAGGGCGCTCCAGTGAGTACAGCAATGGGAAGCGCGGAACCGGTCCGATAAGGCAGCAGCTGTTCCGGGTTGCCATTTTGGCCTCTGTGCCTTGCTTTTTCACCCTTCGAAAACTCCGTTTGCAAAGGAACTTCTCTCTGCAAAGGCAGCCTCTCAAACGGAGCTTTTGGAGGCTGTTTGAGAGGATGCGCGGAAGCCGAAGGGTGGGGGGCCGGCAGGTGGGCGGGGCTACATTCAGTGTATAAGACGCACCCAAATTTTCACCCTCTTTTTAGGGTGGAAAAATGTGATTTATACGCCAAAAAATACTTAGCAGATAATAAAGCTGAGATAAAAATCTAATAAATCTCCTCTCCCATCCATGGACATAACAAGAAGAGTGTGTGCAGTTGTATTCTTCCGTTGTGCTCAGTAATAATGCTGATTTTTTTTTTACTTAAAAATGTTTTAACCAGTGGGATTTCATAACTATGGCTGAACAACCTTGGCCCAGCATACCTGAATCCAACATGGATGCAAGATAACGCTGATGTTGCAAGACGTTATACTTTTTATCAGAGCAATAATTAAAATGCTGTGAAATATAAATATTATACTACAAATACCATTTTTGCTTTCTCAAGAGCAAGGGAAAGACCATTATACAATACCTAGATGGATTTTAATTGGAATTTTTATGTTGTTTGGGGGGCTTTGCTTATGGCACGCTGCCTGAAGTTACAACGGTGAAGAACAATTCTTTAAATAATAATAATAATAATAATAATAATAATAATAATAATAATAATAATAATAATAATAATAATAATAATAATAATTTTATTTCTATACCGCCCTTCTCCCGAAGGACTCAGGGCGGTGTACAGCCTATTTAAAAACAGAATAAACATCAATTTAAAATAATTTAAAAGTATTAAATAAATTTAATAATAAATAAATCAATAATCACATTAAAAATCCTTTAAGTCAATGTTTTTCAAACTTGGCAATCTTAAGACATGCGAACTTCCAACTCTCAGCATGCTGGCTGGGGAATTCTGGGCGCTGAAGTCCACAGATCTTAAGACTGCTAAGTTTGAAAAAGTACTACTTTAATTAATACATAAATGTCACACCTGGATTTTGGACACCACCTTGGCCTTCTTCCTGTGCAGGTAATAAAAGAGGCCAGAGAAAGCCAAGCTCGACCCCAAACAGATCGCTTCTCCTATCGTAAAAGGAAAAGTATCCATCGAAGCTGAGGCTGGAAGAAAAAAACAAAACAAGAACTCGGCTATCAGCCAGGAATGGTAAAATTTAACAGATTAACAGAGATGGAAGGGACACTGCAGGTCATCTAGTCCAACCCCCTGCCCAAGAAGGAGACCCTACATCTGCCTCTACCTAGGATCGAACTCACTGTCACTGCAGTTTTTTGTATTTGTCAGCTGGGCTCCCATTCTAAGATTTACGGTAGATGCAGAGCTCCTTATCTCTGATTCTACTGCGCATGTCCACATTCCTTCTTCCACATTCGAACCTAGGATTGAACTCACAACCTCCTGATTGTGAGGCAAGAGCCCCACCTCTAGGCCACAGCAGCTGGGCTGATACCTCAGAGTCCACTAGGATACTTAATGAAACGTCAGGAAAGTCCTTGACTTATAATAATTCATTTACTGACCATTCAACGTTACGTTGTCACTGGAAAAGGCGACTGTGACCATTTTTCACACTTACGACGACCATTGCAGCTTCCCCATGGTCACCTGAACAAAATTCAGACCCTTGGCAACTGACTCATATTTATGACCGTTGCAAAGTCCCAGGGTCATGTGATCACCTTCTGTGACCTTCAGTGGAAAAGGCACTTTTCACTTCACAACCATGTTACTCACTTAACAACTGGAGTGATTCACTTAACATCTCTGGCAAGAAAGGTCGTACAATGGAGAAAAAAATGGACTTAACAAACGTTTCACTTAGCAATGAAAATTTTGGGCTCGGTTGTGGTCGTAAGTCGAGGACTATGTTTTCTGAAAGATGGCCCCTTGCCAAAACAAAACAAGGAAAGGAAGATGGAGAACCAAAAACTTTAGCATACCGAAGTCTTAGCAAAGAGTAAGGTAGGCCCAGAATGATCTTCCCATAGAGCTCAATGTTTTCCTTGGAGTATGTTTTGTTTGGTGTCTCCCCTTCGAATTAAAGACCTTTAAAGAAAGCAGAAAAAGTTACTCTGTCGAAAAAAGCAAATCCGATATTATCAAGGTAAAAACAAGGTATAAAAACAATTCGGAATATTAAATAGATAAGCAATAGATTGCTCTCGATTTACAACCATTCGTTTAGTGACTATTTGACGTCATAAAGGCACCGGAAAAAGTGACGTGACTTGTTTTTCACACTTACGACCACTGCAGCATCCCCATGGTCATGTGATCAAAATTTGAGCGCTTAGCAATTGATTCATATTTATGACGGTTCCAGTGACATGTGATCCTCTTTTGCGACCTTCTGAGAAGCAAAATCAGTGGGGAAGCCAGATTCACTTATAACAATACTGTTACAAATTTTAAAAAACCGCAGTGAATCACTTGACAACTGGGACAGGAAAAAATCATAAACCGAGCAACTTAGCAACAGAGATTTTGGGTCCAATCGTGGTCATAAGTCGAGGACTACTTGCACGTTACCTCTGTGTTTCCTTCATGAGTAGAATGTTCCACTGAGGAACACAAAGTCTCAAGGCCGTTTTTTGGGATCACTCAGGTTTGCTGAACATATCATATTATATCATATATATCATATTATATATTATATATTATATTATATATACTATATTATACTATACTATACTATACTAATTATATTATATTATATTATATTATATTATATTATATTATATTATAATTATATTATATTATTTATTTTATTTATTTTTATTTATTTTATTAAATTTCTATACCGCCCTTCTCCCGAAGGACTCAGGGCAGTGAACAGCCAGAAGATAAAACACAGGCAATACAAAATCTAAAATAAATTAAAACAAATTAAATAATTTAGGCTGAATTTTAAAATACCCCATAATTAAACAGATTAAAAATTTATGTTTAAAATTTAAATTTAAAAGAGGAGATGATTTAGGCCAGGCCAGCTTGATGAAATAAAAACGTTTTAAGCGCGCGACGGAAGGTGCGAAGATCCGGGATCCTCCTATCTCCGGGGGGAGCTCGTTCCAGATCGTAGGTGCCCCCACAGAGAAGGCTCTCCCCCTGGGGGCCGCCAGCCGACATTGTTTGGCCGACGGCACCCGGAGGAGTCCCTCTCTATGGGAGCGTACTGGCCGGTGGGAGGCTATTGGTGGTAGCAGGCGGTCCCGTAGATAACCAGGTCCTAAGCCATGGAGCACTTTAAAGGTAGTAACCAAAACCTTGAAGCGCACTTGGAAGACCACCGGGAGCCAGTGCAGCTCGCGCAGGAGAGGTGTTACATGGGAGCTCCATGTTGCTCCCATAACCACCCGCGCGGCCGCACTCTGTGCCAGTTGGAGCCTCCGAGTGCACCTCAAGGGGAAACCTTCCTTTTCCATCTAGTTTCCATTTAACAAGCCAAACTGGAGACTGAGGGACTAAAACATTATATGTGTTTGTACAATGCATTCGGAAGGTATTTTTCAATTCAGAATAGAGCTGGAAGGGGCCTTTGAGGTCTTCTAGTCCAACCCTCTGCTCAAGCAAGAGATCCTACCATTTCAGAAAAGTGGCTATCTAGTCTCTTCTTAATTTCTTCTTATTTCTGGATAACATTTTTCAACTGACTCCCCATATTCAACGAACTTTCACTTTTCATCTCCTTCGAGCACATGGCTTGTAATTCCTCCCAGTTTTGAAAAAAAAAAAAATCCCCTGTCTGAATTCTGAGATTTGTTATTTTATTTTTTTTTTGCCTCTCAAGGCTATTCTTATAAGAAATGAATGATTGTAACACCACATAATTAATTAATTTGTAACTAAGATGATGGATATTGAAATAGATGACAATGGGAAATATCAGTAATGATAATAAAGGAATATAAGGAAATACTAGGAATCGTATTACGTGAGATATTAAATTTGAGGGGTACAACATGGAATAAAAGGGAAAAATGGAATTTGGTTAAGATTAGAGGTGAGGATGAAGGGTAATATTGTTTTTTTTAAAAAAAATAGAGAGAATAAATAATTATGGCAAAAAGGAAGTATAGAAATTATAAATTTAGTTGAAATGACTAAAAACTGTTTAAATTTGTGAACCGGCCAAATACTCTGTTCAGAAAAAATGCACTGTATGTTTGTATGTGTGTATGTGACCAGTCAAGAATTCTATATTTCCTATTAAATTTTCTGCAATATACACTTACTATTAAATTTTCTGCAATATACACTTACTATTAAATTTTCTGCAATAAACATTTACTATTAAATTTTCTGCGATATACACTTACCATTAAATTTTCTGCCGATATACACTTACTATTAATTTTTCTGCAATATACATTTACTATTAAATTTTCTGCAATATACTATTAAATTTTCTGCAATATACACTATTAAATTTTCTGCAATATACATTTACCATTAAATTTTCTGCGATATACACTTATTAATTTTTCTGCGATATACACTTATTATTAATTTTCTGCGATATACACTTACTATTAATTTTTCTGCAATATACATTTACTATTAAATTTTCTGCAATATACACTTACTATTAATTTTTCTGCAATAAACATTTACTATTAATTTTTCTGCAATATACATTTACTATTAAATTTTCTGCAATATACACTTACTATTAATTTTTCTGAATAAACATTTACTATTAATTTTTCTGCAATATACACTTACTATTAATTTTTCTGCACTATACTTACTATTAAATTTTCTGCGATATACACTTACCATTACATTTTCTGCGATATACACTATTAATTTTTCTGCAATATACATTTACTATTAATTTTTCTGCAATATACTATTAAATTTTCTGCAATATACACTATTAAATTTTCTGCAATATACACTATTAAATTTTCTGCAATATACACTTACTATTAAATTTTCTGCGATATACACTTACTATTAATTTTTCTGCAATATACACTTACTATTAAATTTGAGCTTCCTGCTGACAAAAGCACAGAAGGCAGCTCAGAACAACAATGAAGGAGAAGAAAAATATATACAATCACGGCAGCGAAGTCAGTTTATTTAAAACCAAGGAGCAAGTAAAAGTTTGGGGAAACAGACAGAAATTCCCCCCCCCAACATCCCTTGCGTCTGCCTGGAGCCTCTAACGATCCATATTCAGCAGCACCCTCTGCTCATGCTCAGAGGCACCCTTGTTTTAAAGATTTCCAGAGGCGGGAAATTTACTTACCAGGCTACTACAAGGCTCAACGTTTCCTGGCAAACAAAAAAGGTGACTAATGGCCATCCACCACCCGAAGGTTGGTTCCCGTTTCACTTTCGAACCAAACAGCAGTACCGGAGCATGGTCGATATGGCCGGACGTGACGCGAAGGCGCATGGGAAACAAAGTTCCTAAAGGCCCGTTAAGCCAGCTTCGCTTCTCTAGGCCTCCTTGCTTTGAAAACCACAACTCCCGGCATGCCTTCTTCCCTCTTTATCGTTCTTGGCGAGGACTTTTTAATAGTTCTTGGCGAGGATCTACGCTCAGTCTCGCGATTCACTGCGAGACTTAGTTCTCTGTTGAGAACTACGACTCCCATCAGGCATCGGGGCACAAGTTTTTTTTTTTTTAAATCTCCGGAGAGCCACGTAGGCTGTCGCTCAAATGGGAGTGGCGTTAGGTAGATAGAATAACAGAGTTGGAAGGGACCTTGGAGGTCTTCTAGTCCAACCCCCTGCTTAGGCAGGAAACCCTACACCACTTCAGACAAATGGTTAGCCAACCTAAATGCGACAAAATAAATAAATAAATAAATAAACAAATAAATACAAACAAACAAACAAACAAACAAACAAAGAAACCTCTTCTTTAAAACTTCCAGTGTTGGAGCATTCGCAACTTCTGGAGGCCAGTTTTTCCACTGGTTACTTGTTCTTCTAACTGTCAGGAAATTTCTCCTTAGTTCTAAGGTGTTTGCTAAAATGAGTTATTGGGTTCTGTGATTTTATTTTATTTTTTTTAAAAAAGCTCCTTTTGTTTTAGACCTTCCAGTAAAAGATGTCTTGAGCTCCTTAATGACAGGCAGGTAAAAAACCCAACATTAGAAGCCACTTAGAACTAAGGAGAAATTTTCCTGACAGTGAGAACAATTAACCAGTGGAACAACTGGCCTCCAGAAATTGTGAATGCTCCAACACTGGAAGTTTTTAAGAAGATGTTGGATAACCATTTGTCTGAAGTGGTGTAGGGTTTCCTGCCTAAGCAGGGGGTTGGATTAGAAGACCTCCAAGTTCCCTTCCAATTCTGTTATTCTAGCTATTCTATATTTGAAGGGCTGCCACAGAAAGGAAGGGATCAAGCTATTTTCCACGGCCAGACAAGGAATAATGGATGGAAACTGAACAAGGAGAGATTCAACCTGGAAATACAGAGAAATTTTTGGACAGTGAGAGCAATCAACCAATGGAACAGACGTTGCCTTCGGAAGTTGTGGGAGCTTTCAAGAAGAGACTGGACTGCCATTTGTCAGAAATGGTGTAGGGTCTCCTGCTTGGGCGGGTGGGATGGACTAGATGACCTAGAAGGTCCCTTTCCAACTCTGTTAATCTGTAAATAAACAGAGCTATACAGTATTCACCAACATGGTCTACTTGGTTCCTGAATTACAGCAGCCCACCCATTTTCTGGCTTAAGGTATACTAAACAGTTATTTTAGCGACCATTCAAAAGTTACAGCAGCACTTTAAAAAAAAGCGACTTAGGACCATTTTATACATGACCGTTGGACCATCCCTGTGGTCACGGGATCAAAATTCTGGTGCTTGGCAAGGGATTCATATTTGTGATGGTTCCAGTGTCCAGGGGCCATGTGATTTTTCTTGGTGACCTGACAAGAAAGTCAATGGGGAAGCCAGATTCACTTAACAACCATGTGTTGTGCTCCGTTACCTGAGCCTGTGTCATCGGCAGGAGAGGACTCCGAGAGTGAAGGAGAGGAGTTGGCAAGGCCTCCCTCTCCAGGACCCTCCTCTCTGGCAATGCCTTCAGTGTCTGCCGAAGGGCAAGAGATAGGGCTGGGGCCAAGTACGTCCACGCAGCCACAGATGGACAGTGATGAGGGTAATGAGTCTTGGCTGGATCCACGCCAGCGTCGCAGAGATAAGCGCGCGCAACAGAAGAAAAGGCGTGCCCGAGATTAGGCTGAGTCACTGGACCACACCCCACAAGGTATAAAAGGGAGCGTGGTGGCCAGTCAAACCTTGTGACGAACAAAGCTGAAAGTTTCCACGCCATTCTGCATTGCCGGACTTTTGCTATAGACTTTGCTGGATTATCTCTGGACTTGATTGACTCTGTAATTATTGAGCTGTTTCTTTTGATGTACCAGAAGTGGGGAGAAGTTATCTCTCCTCTTCGTAAGTAATAAACTCTTGGCAGGCAGCCACTAGGTTGTTGCCAAGTTCCATTATCATAAGAAAAAGGATTTTGCCGGCTGGTTTGGTCTTTAACTCTTGAACGTCTGTTGGTGTGTGTGCGTGTGGGGCGGGGACAGAACACCATGTTACTAACTTAACTACAGTGATTCACTTAACAACCCTGACAAGAAAGGTCGTAAAATGGGTTAGGGTTAGGGTTAGGGTTAGGGTTAGGGTTAGGGTTAGAGATAAAACTGTCTCAGCAACAGAAGTATTGGGCTCAATTGTGGTCTTCAGTTGAGGACTACCTGTAAAAGTTATAAAAGTTATAAAATGATGAGTTGTAAATATATATGTTATAAAATACTGTGCATTCAATGTACACTACACTGAACAGTAGCGTGACCTAACAGGCTGAATTCACACCACATGCCAAGTATGTACACTGAACAATCACATAAAATTAAAATCTGTGTGATGCTTTGAAATCTAGAAATCACAAAGAAATAAAAGCTCCATGTCAGAGATCTGGGGCAGAGATGGGTTGACCCCGGTTCGTACCGGTTCTATAGAACCGGTAGTAAAACCGGCGGGAGGCTCTGCCCACTGACCCCAACGTCATCAAAATGCTTCTGCGCTTGCGCAGAAGAGCGCGCGACCCCGCTCCGAACCAGTAGTTTTAGTTTAATTTTAGTTTTTATTTGATTTATATATCGCCCTATTCCCGAAGGACTCAGGGCGGTGAACAGGCACAAGATAAAACACATAGAATACAAAAATTTAAGAGCAGAAGTAAAATCGGATTAAATCAATTTAGCCCAAGACAAATTTAAAACCCCAGGTTAAGAACAAATTAAAATTTACATTAAAATTTACATTAAAAAGAGAATGGGAGAGGTTAGGCCAGACCAGCCTGGTGAAATAGAAAGGTCTTGAGAGCGCGGCGGAAGGTGCGTAGATCCGGGATCCTCCGTATCTCCGGGGGGAGCTCGTTCTAGATAGTAGGTGCCCCCACAGAAAAGGCTCTCCCCCTGGGGGTCGCCAGCCGACATTGTTTGGCCGACGGCACCCGGAGGAGTCCCTCTCTGTGAGAGCATACCGGCCGGTGGGAGGCTGTTTGCAACAGCAGGCGGTCCCGTAAATAACCAGGCCCTAAGCCATGGAGCGCTCTAAAGGTGGTAACCAAAACCTTGAAGTGCACCTATTCTCCAAAGCACCAGAAGGCAAGACAAGAAGCAACGGATGGAAACCAATCAAGGTGTCAGACTTCAATGCTATCTCAAAATAAATGAATTTCCAAACTGCCAATCTTTAAGGAAATCTTTTCTTTATTCGAGCACAGCAACCAGATCATGACTCGATGCAGACAAGACTGACCTTTTGCCCCCCAATCCCTCCCTCTCCGATCCCCAATTCTCTGCTTCTCATTGGCTATCTTCCAAGTCCCCCTCCTGACTTCTTGTCTCGTCATTTCACAGGAATGTCTCCCCCCTCCTCATTTCCACGACGACCGAGCTTCAAAGGGATTTAGCAGGCAAAAGTTCAGAGCTTATCTCTCCTCTCTATGCCAGCGCTGAGGCACTGACACAAGGAGAGAAGCAACCTAGAATTAAGGAGAAACTTCCTAACAGTGAGGACAATTAATCAGAGGAACTGCTTGCCTTCGGAAGTTGTGGATGCTCCAACACTGGAAATTTCCTGACACTTAGAAAAAGTAATCCCTGCAATAATTGCAAAATTGTGGGTGCTCATATCACTGGAGGTTTTTAAGAAGAGACAGGACAACCATTTTGTCTGAAATGGTATAGGGCAGGGCTTTCAAACTTGTGGCCCCGCAGGCCGGATGCGTCTCATGCTGGCCACGCCCGGTTTAGCGAAGGGGGAAAAAGTCTCACTACATCATGTGATGCTGCTGTGACATGAGTTTGACACCTCTGGTATAGGGTTTCCTGCCTGAAAAGGGCGCTGACTAGAAGACCTCCAAGTTCCTTTTCAACTTTTTTATTCTGTTAAGCATTGCCACCTTACTAAAGGTTCAAAGAGCCTCGGTGGTGCAGCGGACTAAAGTGCTGTTAAGTGCTAGCACTTAGCTGCCAGCTGCCTGCCATTAGTGCGAGTTCAAATCTCACCAGGCTCAAGGTTGACTCAGCCTTCCATCCTTTCAAGGTAGGTAAATTGAGGACCCGGATTGTGGGGGCAATAAACTGACATTGTATAGAACAAAACCGCTTAGCGGGGGGGGGGGGCGGGACGCAAAAGCCCTACTAAGCAGGTATATACAAAAAAGTATGCAGGCTATTGCTATAATGCATTGTAAGCCGCCCTGAGTCTACGGAAAAGGGCGGCATATAAATTGGACTAATAAATAATAAATAAATACCACTTGCAGGTGTTTCTCTCAAGAGACTAATCCAGGATCAAAGTCTGATAGTTTACCGAGCTAATGTGAATAAGGTAAATAAAATAGGAATCATACAGAGTCAGCTACATGGATTCTAAAGGACCCTCTCTATTCACATTATTATAAGGGGAAAAAAACGTGCTTAGCCCCATGAACTCTAAACAACCCTCTCTATTGTAAGAAAGAAATGTGCTGGTTTGGAAGAACAATATTTGTTTGGAAGATTAAACTAAGTCAGATAAATTACATCCTGGATAATATATATATCTTCTGAAGGGACCTAGTTGTCAAGGACATCCTGGGCAATATATATATATCTTCTGAAGGGGCCTCGTTGTCAAGGATGTAAGGACATCCATATGGAACCAAGGAAGACATAAATCTATGCATCAGCAATCACAGAACTAATAAAGGATGTTTAGCTACGATAATCTTATGAACTAGAAAATAATATAGGAATTCAGTAATTAGGAAATGTCAATTATCTTATAATGGATGTATGTTAACCATATATGGAAAACTGCTGTGCCAGCAAAGTCCTTTGTCTTGGATATGTATAAAAGCAGTCCTACCAGGGCTCTTTCTTTGTTCAGATAGCAAGAACCAATCTGCCTCTGAACCTTGCGCAATAAAAACTGTCTCTGGCTGACCCAGGAATGTTGTTTGGTCCCATCATTCCATATCAGAGCCATGCTCCTGTTTGCAATTTGGCGGAGATCTGTTCCATACAGCAATCCATCTGATCTTAACTGAAACTAACCATGTAGAGTTTGGACTGGAACATGTTTCGAAAAGGACCAGGAGGTTATGGTCATCTTTATGAAAGCATCCTCACCACGACTGAAGTGAAGGTGTCTCATTCCTTGGTTTGTAGATGGAATGGGCAGAATTTAATTATTATTTTTTTGCACACCGAGCATGGCCTTTATCACCAGGCTAAGTGGACTTTTCTTTGAGCGCTGATAATCTGTCCTTCCACACAAACCAGCTTGTCAATTTGAACTGAGAGATTATGATTTGCATAGGACCCCTTGAAGAAATCTCTGCTTTTCATTATTGCAAATGATTTAACTTCATTTCTGGACTGAATGACAGTGGGGGGGGGGAAGTTCTCTGCTCAAAGAACGCTTATGTATCAGAGGACTCTTAAAGCAGTACTGTTTTTCTTCATGTAATAATATAAATACTTAATATAAATCTATATAAATACTTAATATAAATCTATATAAATACTTAATATAATACCAGTGCAATGCCTTGACTGCAGAGGTTGTGTTTGCTCCATCACTGGAGCATTTTAAGAAGAGATTAGCTATTTGTCTAAAATGGCATAGGGCAGTGATGGCTAACCTTTTTGCCATCACATGCTGGGAGGGGAGGTTCGCGTACGCGCGTGCCCACACCCATAATTCTATGCACCTCGCCCTGCGCATGCAACCCCCCTCCCCCCCTCCTGGCCTCTCTAGGAGTCTCTGAAGGCTGGGGACAGCAAAAAAAGTCACTTCCTGTCCAACTGAGAGTTGGGAAACGGTCCGTTTCAAGCCTCCGGAGGGCCTCCGAGGGGGTGGGGAAGGCTGTTTTCGCCCTCCCCAGATGCAGAGAGAGAATCTGGAACCAGGTGAGAAGAAAAATGGGCCTTCCCCACCCCCTCCGGAGGCAGGAAACTGCCTATTTCCCTACTTCTGGTGTCCCAAAAGCCCCAAAAATCAGCTGAGCTGGCGTGCCCACTGATATGACTATGTATGCCACCTGTGGCACGCGTGCCATAGGTTTGCCATCTTGGACATAGGGTCTCCTGCTTGAAAAGGGGGTTGGACTAGAAGACCTCTGGGTTCCTTTCTATTATTTTGTTCTGTTACTTTGTTATTTTCTATGATCATGAATATCCATCCCATAAAGCCCAAAGAACGTACACAATGATGTAGAAGGTTGAACAGAGGTTTGGACTAGAAGACCTCCAAGGTCCCTTCCAATGCTAATACAGGTAGTCCTTGACTTACAATAGTTCATTTAGTGACCGTTCGAAGTTACAAGGGCACTGAAAAAAGTGACTTAGGACCATTTTTCACTTACGACCAGGTGTGGGATTCAGCCAGTTCAGGCAAACCGGATGCTAATTTTTCATCTGGTTTGCCGAGCCGATAGTTGCAAGGACTGGCTGGCCCCGCCCACCCCTCCCTGCCCCTCCCAGGAGTCTCCACGCGCCCCATTTTGGATGCCAGGTAAGTGCAGGCCTGCGCGGAGGCTCTGGGAGGGCGAAAAATGGGCCTCCTGGAAGTCTGGAAACAGGCCCGTTTCCGGCTTCCGGAGGGCCTCTGGAGCCTGGGCGAGGCTGTTTTCACCTTCCCGGAGGCTCAAGGAAAGTCTCCAGAGCTTGAGGAGGGCAAAAACACACACACACACACACACACCGCCGTAGTGCAGGAGGCTGAGTAGGCCACACCCACCATGGCCACGCCCACCCAACAACCGGGCAGAGAACCAGTTGCTAAATTTTTTTAATCCCACCCCTGCTTATGACCATTGCAGCATCCCCATGGCCACGAGATTTACATTTGGATGCTTGGCAACTGGTTCATATTTATGACGGTTGCAATTTCCCGGGGTCACGTGATCACCTTTTGTGAGCTTTTCACAAGCAAATTCAGTATCCAGGAAGCCAGATTCACCTAACAACCGTGTTACTAATTTGACAAGTGATTCACTTAACAAACATGGCAAGAAAAGTTGTAAAATGGAGGCAAGGCTCATTTCACAAATTTCTCACTTAGCAACATAAATTCTGGGCTCAACTGCGTCCATAATTTGAGGACTACCTGTATCCTATGTTCTAATATATTATTTCCTACTTTGGGGTTTTGTTGTTCTTTTTTTTTTTTAATTTAACTTTAATGGAAAGAATCCTGTAATATCAGCCTGGGTCTGGAGTCTAAAACTATTGCTCAGGTAGAGAACAGAAATATCAGCAGGGCTAAACAGCCACAATTCAGAACAAATTTAACCATTGGAGCCAGTGGTTGAATGTAAAATTTGTTACTACCAGTTCTGTGGGCGTGGCTTGGTGGTGGTGGGGTAATGTGACTGGGTGGGTGTGGCCGAACTTTTTTTTTTTTTTACTTTTAAAACCATTTTTTCTACAACCTCTTCGGCTGAAGAGGTTGTATAAAATGCTTTTAAAAGCCTCTGATGATCAGGCAACTCAGCTGGGATCGTCAGAGGCTTTTAAAAGCATTTTTTCTACAACCTCTTCGGCCAAAGAGGTTGTAGAAAAAATGGTTTTAAAAGCCTCTGACGATCCCAGCTGAGTTGCCTGATCATCAGAGGCTTTTTTTTTTAACTTTTAAAAGGATTTTTCGGCCGAAAAGGTTGTAAAAAAATTCTTTTAAAAGCCTCTGATGATCAGGCAACTCAGCTGGGATCATCAGAGGCTTTTAAAAGCATTTTTCGGCCGAAGAAGTTGTAGAAAAAAATGCTTTGATTTTTTTTTCTAAAAGCCTCTGATGATTGCGCGGCTCAGCTAGGCATGGGGGGACGGGCAGGGATTTTTGCTACCGGTTCTCTGAACCACCCTCAGCCATCGTTACCGGATCGGGCGATCTGGTCCGAACCGGGACCATTTCACCCCTGATTGGATCTCCTGTAACTAAACTGCCAATCCAGAGTCACTCCTGATAGGCTGAAAACAGGAAACGGTGCTGCACTCTCAAATGGATTTTTCCACTTTTTTTTTTTTCCTTTTTTTAATTCCGTCACACAGTTTTGAAGTCCACTTTGAAACAGTCAAGCGGAAAGTGCTTTTAATAGTAAAGACATCAACAGCAGCCCTCTCCCCGCTCCCTCCCCAACCCAAGTGACACAAACATACACACACACACACGCACTAATCCAAGGCACTAATCTCCACCAAGCTCAATTAAGATGGGAGCGAGTTTGGAATTTCTCAGCCAAGCTAATTTGGATTTCGATCACGAGCTTGGGAAAGGATTGAATGACACCGTGTCGGAAGCGAGTTCGAATTTGTTTCTCGCTTCTCTCGCCTCCTGCCAGATTCCCAAAAACTTCCTTGGGATACAGGGTTTGTTTGGGTTTTTTTTCCGGTGTGTGTGCTTTGAATAGGATGACCTGCATTTGCTCGGGGTTCTTAGCAACTAATCGAGGGGGCCACCTCCGTTTTGTGAAAAAGGGAGACGAAGCTTGAGGAGATGCAACGCTAGCAAAAGCAAAGGCTTTTCCACAGTGATTGGATGGGATTGTGCTTCGGCAGGTGTACAATCTCTCTTTCCTTTTTCGACGCAACCCGAACGACTTTCCTCCAGATTCGAAAGAAGCAAGACGGAGAAAACAGTCTATGCCTGACCTTTTGTTTTCTTCTTTGGATGCTGGATTGGTAGGAAAAATAGAGTCCGTCTTTCTTTGATTACACCCAGGTACGTACCGGGGATAAATGCTCTTGTGGTACGATCCCAATCTTAGCTAGACTTTGTCCCAAGAGTTTTTCAAACTTTTTTTCCCCCAAGCTGTGGAATTGATTCAGTTTAAAATTATAAAATAAAATAAAATAAAATAAAATAAAATAAAATAAAATAAAATAAAATAAAATAAAATATAGGAAAATTCATGCAGCGCCCACGTCAGCTGACAAGCCCTATTCTTTCTCTAACCCAGGGGTCTCCAACCTTGGCAACTTTAAGACTTGTGGACTTCAACCAGTGGTGGGATTCAAATAATTTAACAACCGGTTCTTTGCCCTAATGACCAGCTGGGTAGGCGTGGCTCGGTGGTCATGTGACCGTGTGGGCATGGTCAACTCAATGTCACTCACGTCGATGGGCGCTTCGCCTTAGCTGTTACAATGTAATAAGGGTTAAACCAGAGAGGCAGTTTCTATAAGCAGGGCAATAAAGATTAGGCTAGAAACACCAGAATGTTTCCTTCCTGCCTTCCTTACAGGATTAGCCCTGTAAAGTGGGAAAAAACAAAAGAAGGTATCTTCCAACAACTGGTTCTCTAAACTGCTTAGAAAGTTAACAACCAGTTCTCCCGAATAGGTGCGAACTGGCTGAATCCCACCACTGATTTCAACTCCCTTCAACTTCAACTTCAACTTCAACTTCAACTTCAACCAGCAAAGCTGGCTGAGGAACTCTGGGAGTTGAAGTCCACAAGTCTTAAAGTTGCCAAGGTTGGAGACCCCTGCTCTAACCAATGTTTCCCCATCTCAACAACTTTCAACTGTGAGGACTTCAATTCCCAGAATTCCCTGGCAGGCGAATTGTCACAAAGGTACTTGTTGTCTCCCTCCTCCCGGCAGGGGAATTCTGGGAGTTGAAGTCCACAAGTCTTAAAAGTTGCCAAGGTTGGAGACCCCCTGCTCTAACCAGTGTTTCTCCATCTCAACAACTTTCAGCTGTGAGGACTTCAATTCCCAGAATTCCCTGGCAGGCGATTTGTCCCAAAGGTACTTGCTTTCTTTATCCCCCCCTCCCCCAAGTAGGGGAATTCTGGGAGTTGAAGTTCACACAACTCAAAGATGCTGAAGCCGAGAAACACTCCACTTTGGTTTAGTGACTGAAGGTGGGGTGGGGAGGAACCCTCTTCACATTCTCCTTACAAAAAGAAAAGGCTCAGTTGCTTGCAGGGAGGGTTTTTTTTCTCCTCCAAATCATTTGTAGACAGATCTGTTTTTTTTCCTCCCTCCTTTGATTCCAATGTACCCATTCAAGCTTTCGCAGAACCCTATTTGAAAAACCCTGCTCTCACCCAACACTGCAGGAAGGATTACACTTCCCTGTTCTCCCTGCAACCTTCTCAGAAGCATCCTTCTGGCGTGTTGGGAACAAATCTGTAAAACCGAGCGGATTGTCCCAAAGGATCTTTTTCCAAAAGGCAACTGGACTTTCTTGGGGGGCGGGGGGTGGGTGGGTTCCCCTTGGAAAGCATTTCGCTTCTCATCCAAGAAGCTTCTTCACAACTGTTTTGTTTTGTTCTGTTTGGAAAAAGCACCGTTGGGACAACCACGACCTGGATGATGGAGAAACTACATAGACAACTGGGTGGATTCTGCTCTGATTCTAAGAGGGTTTTCTGGGAATCCATGCTAGAGGGCCAAGTTTCAAGGGGTTCCCTGTGGAATGTGTAATTTCCATAAACTTAGGAAGCTGTAGTTGGAATCCCCACCCCACCACTGAATCCAGAGAGCGACGCCTTCCAACCTGAAGATTCAATGAGCAAA
Source organism: Pantherophis guttatus (assembly GCF_029531705.1). The sequence goes on along the minus strand of NW_026844092.1, from coordinate 63,126,024 downwards.
GGCATCCTTCTTGGTATACTTCCTAGACCAGTGATGGCTAACCTTTTTGCCCTCCCGTGCCAAAAGTGGGGGGGGGAGTGTGGGGGGTCACGGGTGCGGGTGCCCACATCCATAATTTAATGCGCCCCGCCCTCTCGCGCATGTGCACGTGACCCCCCCCACTTCCCCCTGCTTTTGGCACGCAATGGCATGGTGGCCTCGGTAGGCCTGTTTTTCCCCCCTCCCTAGGCTCCAGAGGTTTCTAGGAGCCTGGGGAGGGCAAAAACAGCCTTCCCCATTCCCCCAGAGGCCTTCCGGAGTCTGAAAACAGCCAGTTTCCCAACTTCCGGAGGGACCGGAAGGCCTGAAAATCAGTTGGCATGCGCGCTGGAGCTGAACTAGGGCAACACTCGTGTGCTCAGCAATATGGCTCCACGTGCCACCTATGGCACTCGTGCCATAGGTTCGCCATCACGCTCCTAGACCCATCTCCCCCTACACCCCCGCCCCCCCCCAACAGCAAAGCTGCAAAGCTGATCTAGAGAAGCGGAAGAAACATGGCATCAGGGCACTGCAAAGGATTGGCCAGGCCCCCTGAGTTAGCTGGAGATGAGAAGGAAAGCCAAAGAGGTTGCGTTGGAGATTCTCTGCGGATGCTCCGGAGGAAGGTGCTTGGTTAAGAGAAGGACGGGGCGCGTTTGCTCCTTCCTGACCTAAGAAAAGTAGTAGTCTTGGAAGGAAGGCAAGAGGTTCTGCTTCTCTTGGTCCTGGTGCTCAAAGAGAAGAATTTGTACCAACTGAAGATGTCCAGGCAGGGTTGCCAAGTGCTTCAAAGTCAGCAGGACTGTGCAGGTGGACAGCTGGATGGATGGATGGATGTACAGGAACTGCCAGAGATGCAACTTATTTCCTTCCTTCCTTCCTTCCTTCCTTCCTTTCCTTCCTTCCTTCTTCCCTCCCTCCCTCCCTATCTTGCTTCCTTCCTCCCTCCCTTTCACCTATCTTCCTCCCTCCCTTCCATCTTCCCTCCCTCCCTTTCTTGCTTGCTTGCTTCCTTCCTTCCTCCCTCCCTTCTACCTATCTTCCTTCCTTCCTTCCATCTTCCCTCCCTCCCTCCTATCTTGCTTCCTTCCTTCCTCCCTCCCTCCCTTCCTTCCATCTTCCCTCCCTCTCTATCTTGCTTCCTTCCTTCCTTCCACCTATTTTCCTTCCTTCCTTCCTTCCATCTTCCCTCCCTCCTATCTTGCTTCCTCCCTCCCTTCCACCTATCTTCCTTCCTTCCTTCCTTCCTTCCTTCCTTCCTTCCTTCCTTCCTTGCTTCCTTCCCTACCATACCTCACAATATCTCCCAGGGTTCATGAAAGAGCCTATCGGGCATTCAAAGTGCTCTATAAAGTCCCGGGAGTTGCTGAGAGTGCCGATGACCCGGAACTTGTCAGGGCTGTGGGGATCCGTCATCAGGCCCTCATGGGAGCTCTCCGGGGTCCTCACAGAACACCACACCTGCATGGGAAGGAAGACGGTTAGCAGAGCGCTCATTATCCTGGACATAAACTGTTTCAACTCCTACCCTCAAAACGACGCTATAGAGCACTGCACACCAAAACAACTAGACACAAGAAGTTTTTTCCCGAACGCCATCACTCTCTAAAAACAAATAATTCCCTCAACAGTGTCAAATTATTTACTAAGTCTGCACTACTATTAATCTTCTCATCGTTCCCATCACCCATCTCCTCCCACTTACGACTGTAGGCCTGTAATTTTGTTGCTTGTATGTTTACGATTTATATTGACATTGTTTCCTGATTGCTTATTTGTACCCTATGACTATCATTAAGTGTTGTACCTTATGATTCTTGATGAATGTATCTTTTCTTTTATGTACACTGAGAGCCTATGCACCACAGACAAATTCCTTGTGTGTCCAATCACACTTGGCCAATAAAGAATTCTATTCTATTCTATTCTGTTCTGTTCTGTTCTGTTCTGTTCTGTTCTGTTCTGTTCTGTTCTATTAAGCAGAGGAGGTCAAATGAGTTGCATTGCGTACACTACGGGTTTGATTTGGTTAGACGTAGCCAAATTTCATCTAAGTTGATTTGGGGGTACAGATGGACAAGTAGTCCTCCACTTACAACAGCTCATTTAACGACCATTCTTAGTTACAACAGCAGTGGTGTTATTCAGCCGGTTCTATCTAGTTCGGGCAAACTGGTAGCGGCAGCTGCGGGAGGCTCCACCCATCTGCCCGGATGTCATCACATCCCATTTTTGATGCTCTGCGCATTCACGGAAGGCTCTGTGCATGCCATCACGCGCGCCCACATTTGCGAACCGGCAGCAAAGGTAAGTGAATACCAGCCCTGTACAACAGCAGCATCCCCATGGTCACATGATCAAAATTCAGGAGCTTGGCAACTGACTCGTATTTATGACGGTTATGCAATGTGCCGGGGTCACGGGATCCCCTTTTTGCAACCTTCTGACAAGCCAAGTCCATGGGGAATCCAGGTTCACTTAACAACCGGCTCCCTATAACTTAACCTCTGCAGCGATTCACTTAACAAGAAAGGTCGTAAAATGGGACAAAGCTCCCTTAACAACAGAAATTTTGGGCTCAACTGTGGTTGGGCGATGTGGTCGTAATTGTGGAAGGTGGAGAAAAAAAGGAGAAAAATAAGGAAAGGGTGATACTTGAACTTTACCCCTTAAGAGCCTTGGTAGTACAGTGGTCTAAGGCACCCTGTTATTAAGCTGGTTATTAAGACCAGTTGCCTGCAATTACTACAGGTTCGAATCTCGCCAAGGCTCAAGGTTGACTCAGCCTTCCATCCTTTCTAAGGTAGGTAAATTGAGGACCCAGATTGTGGGGGCAATAAGCTGACTTTGTATAAATATACAAAAGGATGAAGGCTATTGCTGAGCACATTGTAAGCTGCCCTGAGTCTCCGGAGAAGGGCGGCATATAAATCAAATTTAAAAAAAAAAGTGAGGCTCAGTCCTAGAATTAAGCAATCTGTGGGAAAGACATTCAGGCAATTTACGGAGACCCCCTCTTTAATTACTCACTAAATAAATTAAATAAATTAAATCTAGTGTTGATTTTGTGCTTTGTTTTCAAGTAAAACTGCCACCTAACCCTTTTTGCTGGCAATAAGCCTGATTAATGAGACTCCATGTGAAACCTCTTTCCTTGGTCGTTGAGGGGCGGGATTGCTTCCTTACTCAGGAGATTTGTTGATCGTGGACAATTAAACATTTATTGGAAAACAAGGCAGTTTCTGCTTAGAGGGACTTCCAGAAAGCTGTGACATGTTTATTTTGTCATAAGGACCACTGGTGTCTTTTTTGTTTTTACTCGGTCACAGATGACAAAAAAAGCTGTAATTGTGGGTTGCTCGCCAAGCACTCAAAAGAGGCAGTCATAAGACCATGGGGGGGGGGGGGGGGGGGGGGGGGGGGGAGGGGCAGCCATCAGAACTTTGAAACAAGGTGGTAAATAGCATTTTCAGAATGCGTTGTAACTTTGGACAGTCGCTAACTGAACAGTCTTAAATTGAGGACTACCTGTATTTACCAGGGTGGCTGAAAAATTGATTGATTGATTGATTGATTCATTTATTTATTTAACTTTTCAGACTACAAGACGCTCTGGACTATAAGACACACATTAGCTTTACAGGAGGAAAACAAGAAAAAAAAATCTGCCTCCGTTCGCCGCAGCCCGTTTGCCATTGTCTGTTTGCCCCGCTGTGGACCATTTGCCGCCGGCCCTTTTGCTGGCACTGCCAGCCATTCGCCGCCGCCACAGGCCGTTCACTGCAGGCCATTCACCGCTGCCATGGGCCATTTGCTGCTGCCACAAATGGGTGGCGGTGGCAATAGGCGGCGGCAGCAATCCCGGCCGCCTAGAACAGCTGATCAGTGCCATACCAACTCTCCTCCCCGCTGCCACAATTTTTGCTCTATAAGACACACAGACATTTCCACCCACTTTGGGGGGGGGGGAGAGTGCGTCTTATAGTCCGAAAAATACGGTATTTATTCCTCACCTTTATTATTTTTACAACTAACTCAAGATGGCAAATATATCTAATATATTTTCCTCCTCCTATTATCCCTTCAACAACAACCCTGTGAGGTGAATTAGGCTGAGTGTGTGTGACCGGCTCAAAGTCACCTAGTTGATGTTCATGGCTAAAGCAGAACTAGAACTCCCAATTTCCTAGTCATTGTCCTGAAGTCACCCAGTTGATGTTCATGGCTAAAGCAGAACTAGAACTCTCAATTTCCTAGTGATTGTCCTGAAGTCACCCAGTTCATTTTCATGGCTAAAGCAGAACTAGAACTCTCAATTTCCTAGTGATTGTCCTGAAGTCACTCAGTTTGATTTTCATGGCTAAAGCAGAACTAGAACTCCCAATTTCCTAGTCATTGGCCCGAAGTCACCCAGCCGGCTTTCATGTCTAAGGAGGAACTAGAACTCGCAGTCTCCTGATTTCTAGCCTGGTAATTTCACAACTAGACCAAACTGATTCTCCTTATTTGATTTAATTTGATTTAATTTAATTTAATTAATTCAATTTATATGCCACCCTTCTCCGAAGACTCAGGGCGGCTCACAATACATTTTAAAAAATCATTATAAAAAAACATTTAAAAATTAAAAACATTAAAAACTCATTCACGCCATTCATGGCCGGATCTCGCCAGATCGCAAGAGCGAGATCAACGGCCCCAGGCCTGCCGGAAAAGCCAGGTCTTCACCGCTTTTCGGAAGGCCAATAGGGTGGGGGTGGTCCAGACCTCAGGAGATAACTAGTTCCAGAGAGCTGGGGCAGCCACAGAGAAGGCCCTCCCCTGCGGGCCCGCCAGCCGGCATTGTTTAGCTGATGGGACCTGGAGGAGACCAACTCTGTGGGATCTTACCGGTCGCTGGGAGCTATGCGGTAGAAGGCAGTCTCGAAGATAACCTGGCCCTGAGCCATGTAGGGCTTTAAAGGTAATAACCAACACCTTGAATTGTGACCGGAGAAATAGGGAGCCAGTGCAGCTCGCGGAGAATTGGTGTAATGTGGGTGTATCTAGGTGCACCCACGACAGCTCGCGCGGCTGCGTTCTGGACCAACTGTAGTCTCCGAACACTTTTCAAGGGTAGCCCCATGTTGATATTGAGCTGCATTCAGCATTTGAACCCACTGACGCACATGTCAGCTAAATTCACTACCAAACCCATGAGTTACATCCCGTATGCAAGAATTACACAAAGTGCCCTTGTAAGAAAACATTCAAAGTGAGCTGAAGGGACCTTGTGCGATGACAGGGATAGGAATCAGAGAGGAACCCATGGCCCAATAATCCCAATTGTTTCTATTTGCTGACTATATCTCAGATTTAATATAGCTGTCACGCTGACCTAGTAAGAAGGGAAAAATAATAATAAGGTCATGTAGCATCAACAACATTCTGATGTCCGGCTGTAATTTACACCGTGTCTGCCTTCTTTGTCTTGCCTTGGCAAATATTGGGCCAAGGGTATTTTTTTTTTTTTAAATTTGATTTATATGCCGCCCTTCTCCGGAGACTCAGGGCGGTTTACAATGCGTTAAGCAATAGCCTTAATACTTTTGTATATTTATACAAAGTCAGCTTATTGCCCCCACAAACTGGGTCCTCAATTTACCTACCTTAGAAAGGATGGAAGGCTGAGTCAACCTTGAGCCTTGGCGAGATTCGATCTTACTTTTAATTGCAGACAGCTGGTGTTAAATTACAGTGCTCTGTCTGTTGAGCTATCCAGGCTCCTATATCAGCTCTGTCCTGCCTTTGCTCAAGCCACTGGGAGGCCCAGCGGCTAAGACACTGAGCTTGTCGATCAGGAAGGTCGGCAGTTTGGCGGTTCGAATCCCTAGTACAGGTCTCCTGCGTGAGCAGGGGGTTGGACTAGATGACCTCCGAGGTCCCTTCCAACTCTGTTATTATTAGAAGGCCGCCCAACAAACTGCCAATCCTTTGCTAGGAGCCCAGCGTTTTGTGTCTTAAGAAAGCTGTGTTGTGCCTTCAAAGAGATTTAGTAAACTAAGGAGAAATTTCCTGACAGTTAGAACAACTGATCTGTGGAACAACTTGCCTCCAGAAGTTGTAAATTCTTCAACACTGGAAGTTTTTAAGAAGAGAGTGGACAACCATTTGTCTGAAGTGGTGTAGGGTTTCCTGCCTGAGCAGATGGTTGGACTAGAAGATCTCCAAGACAGTGGTGGGTTTCAAAATTTTTTACTACTGGTTCTGTGGGTGTGGCTTCGTGGGCGTGGCATGGCTTGGTGTGCATGGCAGGGGAAGGATACTGTAAAATCTCCATTCGCTCCCCACTCCAGGGGAAGGATACTGCAAAATCCCCATTTCCTCCCGATCAGCTGGGACTCAGGAGGCAGAGAATAGATGGGGGCGGGGCCAGTCAGAATTTTTACTACCGGTTCTCCGAACTACTCAAAGTTTCCGCTACCGGTTCTCCAGAACTGGTCAGAACCTGCTGAAACCCACCTCTGCTCCAAGGTTATTTTGATATTATTATCCAAGTCTGTTATTCTGGTTTGTTTGCTTTAGGTGAGCCAGATTTGGGCCACAAGACACTGATTCTTGTTACTCCTACTAGATAGTCCTTGACTTAGTGACCGTTCATTTAGTGACTGTTTGAAGGAAGTTACAAGTACCTGATAAGCTGGAATGGGTGCTTTGGTCTATTCTATGCATCGTATTTATTTGGTGCTGTCTATTGGTTGATCGGTGTGTTAATGGCCAGCGGTTGGCTCTTAAGTCCCTGATAAGCTGGTGGTAAATCAGCACTCCAGCTGACTGACAAGTACCTGTTTCCCAGGCTTCAATCATTTCCCTGGCTATTTTTGTACCTGCTCGGCCAACAATCTTAGTAACTGCAAAATGGAATGCATGTCTTTGTTCGTTGCAATGTGAGGCTATCAATGAGTTTGGATCTCCTTGTCTGATCGCTCGCTTGTGTTCTTGCAACCTGGTGGTTAGTAATTTAATGGTGGATAACATCAACACCATCTATGGTCAGGGGTAGGCAGCTGGGGGGTTCTCAGGGGTTCGGGACAGTGGTGAAATCCAATTTTTTTTACTACCGGTTCTGTGGGCGTGGCTTGGTGGGCATGGTGTGGCTTGATGGGCAGGGCAGGGGAAAGATACTGCAAAATCCCCATTCCCTCCCCACTCCTGGGGGAAGGATACTGCAAAATCTCCATTCCCACCCCACTCTGAGGCCAGCCAGAGGTGGTATTTGCCGGTTCTTCGAACTACTCAAAATTACCGCCTACCGGTTCTCCAAACTACTCAAAATTTCCACTACCGGTTCTCCAGAACCTGTCAGAATCTGCTGGATTTCACCTCTGGTTCAGGAGAACCTCTAGCTAAGATTCTGTGCAGTTCAGAGAACCCCCAAATACCACTCTTGCTGACCCCGCCCACCCCGCCCCTACGCGGCCCGTTTTGGATGCAGGTAGGTGCAGGGCATGCGCAGAGGCTCAGGGAGGGTGAAAAACGGGCCTACCGGAAGTTCGGGAAGGCCGGAAACAGGCCCATTTCCAGCCTCCAGAGGGCGTCCGGAGCGTGGGGAGGCCGTTTTCACCCTCCTGGAGGCTCGAGGAAAGCCTCCGGAGCCCAGGGAGGGCAAAAACGCCCCCTCTATCGTGGTGCAGGAGGCCAACTAGGCCACGCCCACCATGGCCACACCTACCCAGCAACCAGGCAGAGAATCCCTTGCTAAAATTTTTGAAGCCCACCCTGTCTATGGTCCTAACTTTAGTCCGGGCTAAAGGGTTAACAGGGAAGCACCAGGTTTAAGACGCTGGTCAGGAAAAGGGGTACAACCAGTAGGGAGAGCAAAAACATCCCGAGGCATTTACCTGTGCGAATCCCAAAAAGAAGAGCTGGTGACTCGTAAGACCCACGGAAGGGAGGTGTTTCTCCTCCCCGTTCTTCTTCAACCAAGCTTTGTAAGCCTGCAAAACCAACAAGAGGTTACGACATCTCTACTCCGAGACTCAGGAAGTGTATGAATCCTGCCCCTTCCCTCCAGGAATTGGGACCTCTGGTGAAGACGTTTTGAGGTTCGCCAGATTGCTCCCTGTGATACAGTATGTGTTCCAGTGGGGTGTGGTTAGGAAATGGTTATTTGTCTAACTAGTTGGTCAGGTAATATATAAACCAACAATGTATGTTTGCAGTCAGAAAGGTAATATTGCTTTAAGACTGTATTGCATCATCTTGTATCCTGATTGGCTAAGCTCTGTAGCCAATGTACTTAAGGGAAGTCAGGATCATGGCTTGTGTGGATACTATACCATTTTACCTGCTTATTTGCTGTAACTCTCTACCTGATCTCTCTGCATGATCACTGTTTGATCATAGCTAAATGTTGCTTTCTACTATTTATTTAATTTTTGATATTGAACTTGTTCCTGTTTTGAAATTCAAGAACTGTTTTATTGTGTATGACTACAACTGGTAAGAAGACTTTGTACTTGAAATATCCCTGGATTGATCTTTTAACTCTCGTCTTATCTGTGTATGACTTGGATTGTTTTTGGACTTTGCTTTACTTTTTTTTAAAAAGTAAAAGACTACAACAACTCAGTGTTTTTGTATGTTAACTATGATTGTTCACAACCACTCCCAGTCACTTTTCATGCGTTTACTCAAAGGGTACTCTGCTCAATAACCCACAACATCGGTTATGAGCCAAGAATATCCTTAACACAGTGGACAATTTTCACCCCGAGCTTACTCACGTTGTAAGCGGCTTTCAGGCCCCCGTTGTCAGCAATGTTCTCCCCCAAAGTCTGTTTGCCATTGACATGTTCTCCGTTGACAAGATATTTGTTATATTGTTCCTCCATGCACTCCGTCCGGTTCTTGAAGGCCTCGAGGGATGAGTTTTGCCACCAAGGACGCAGGTTACCTTCTCTGTCGTATTCACGTCCTGGAAGGAATAAAATTGTTTTGTTGGACCAGAGTAGTCCTCAACTTACAACCACAACTGATCTAATTAAAGTAGATCTTTAATGACACCTTCCCTCATGGGCCTTTAGGTCCATCACAACCATGGGAAGCTGAATGAGTATCTCTGTTGATCTTGTGACTTTTAAGCTTCTTTTAAGCTTTTTCTTTTGATGTTCTCCCCATTCAATAAGACTTCTAAAAGCTTTCCCGGCAGTCCTTGATGTACGACTACAACTGATCCCACAATTTCTGATGCTAAGCGAGACAGCTATTCACTTGCTCTGTTATACGACCTTTCTTGTCATAGTTGTTGTTTTTTTTAAAGTTTTTTTTAATTTTTTTAGACAAACAAACATTTAATACATCAGTCATTCCTTCCATGTGACATCTCGGTGTTGTCTCCAAAAATTCTTCTTTTTGTTGTTTCTTCTGTCTTCCTTTCGCCCAGTCTATTACAACAGTTCATCGCTAACACAATATTCTAATCATAACACTTTTTATACATAAGTATTAATTTAGTTATTTGTATCTCTTTTCTACCCAATGGTAAAATTGATTCCATATCTTAAAGTATTCTGACTCTTCTCTTTCTTCAATCATCAAAGTCAATCTATTCATTTCTGCACAGTCTAATTTTTTTAAAAAAATTACTTCCCCTTCCACAGGGTATTTTCTCTGCTTTCCAATTTTGTGCATAAACAATCCTTGCAGCTGTTATTACCTGTATAATCAAATAAATATTTTCTTTACTAATTTTTTTTCAGGGAGGATACCCAGTAGGAACAGCTCTGGTTTAAAATCAATACGTTGCTGTATCATTTCTTCCAGCCATATCTTAACTAACGTAACAACTGCAGTGACTCACTTAACAACTGTGGCAAGAAAGGTTGCAAAATGGAGCCAAACTCACTTAACAACCGTTTTGCTTAGCAATGGAAATTTTGGGCTCCATTGTGGTCGTACATCAAGTACTGCTGGGAAGGCGTTTTGAAGTGATATGGAACAGGGAGAACATCAGAAGAAAAAGTGGAAGCTTAAAAGTCACAGGATCAATGGACATGCTCATTAGCTTCCCGTGGTTGTGATGGACCTAAAGGCCCATGAGGGAAAGTGTTATTAAAGACCTCCTACTTTAACAGATTGTTAATCTGTTGGAAGGTACCTTGGAGGTCATCTAGTCCAACCCCCTGCCCAAGCAGGAGACCCTACATCATTTCTGACAAATGGCAGTCCAATCTCTTCTTGAAAGCCTCCAGTGATGAAGCTCCCACAACTTCTGAAGGCAACTTCTGTTCCATTGGTTGGTTGTTCTCACTCTCAGAAAATTTATTCTTAGTTCTAGGTTGAATCTCTCCTTCATCAGTATCCATCCATTATTCCTTGTCTGGCCTTCAGGTGCCTTGGAAAATAGCTTGATCCCATCCTCTCTGTGGCAGCCCCTCAAACTCTGGAACACTGCTATCAAGTCTCCCCTGGTCCTTCTCTTCACTAGACTAGCCATGCCCAGTTCCTGCAACCATTCATCATATGTTTTAGCCTCCAGTCCCCTCATCATCCTGGTTGTTCTTCTCTGCAATTTTTCTAGACTAGACTAGACTAGACTAGACTAGACTAGACTAGACTAGACTAGACTAAAGCAGAGCAGAGAAGAATAGAATAGAATAACAGAGTTGGAAGGGACCTTGGAGGTCTTCTAGTCCAACCCTCTGCCCAGGCAGGAAGCCCTACATCACTTCAGACAAATGGTTATCCAACATCTTCTTAAAAATTTCCAGTATTGGAGCATTTGCAACTTCTGGAGGCAAGTTGTTCCACTGATTAATTGTTCTGTCAGGAAATTTCTCCTTAATTCCAGGTTGCTTCTCTCCTTGATTAGTTTCCACCCATTGCTTCTTGTCCTGCCCTCAGGGGCTTTGGAGAATAGCTTGACTCCCTCTTCTTTGTGGCAGCCCCTGAGATATTGGAAGACTGCTCTCATGTCTCCCCTAGTCCTTCTTTTCATTAAACTATACATACCTAGTTCCTGCAACTGTTCTTCATATGTTTAGCCTCCGGTCCCCTAATCATCTTTGTTGCTCTTCTCTGCACTCTTTCTAGAGTCTCATCATCTTTTTTACATCATGGCGACCAAAACTGAATGCGGTATTCCAAGTGTGGCCTTACCAAGGCATTATAAAGTGTTATTAACACTTCACGTGATCTTGATTCTATCCCTCCATTTATGCAACCCAGAACTGTGTTGGCTTTTTTGGCAGCTGCTGCACACTGCCGGCTCATATTTAAATGGTTGTCCACTAGGACTCTAAGATCCCTCTCACAGTTACTACTATTGAGCAAAGTATAAAAAAGAGTCACAATATCTTTTTTATACTGTGGTGACCAAAACTGGATGCAGTACTCCAGATGTGGTCTTACTAAGGCTTTATAGAGTGGTAGTAGCATCTCACGTGATCTTGATTAAATCCCTCTGTTAATGCAATTTAGGATTGCATTGGCTTTTTTTATATATATTGTTTTTTATTATACATTTTCTTTTATTATGCATCACATTTCCATTTCTGCAACGACATTGTACTGTCCGTATCAAATCTCTTTTGGATACACATAATATTACACATCTTAATTATAGCCATAATTTTCATTGTATCTACAATGTGCTCTTCACTCCTGGGCGTTCTATATAATTTAATCTGTAATCAAATACAATCCTATAATAATAATAGTAATAGTAATAATAATAATAATAGTAATAATAATAATAATAATAATAATAATATTGCTTATAATGTTATGCTTATATATATATATCTACATCAGGGGTGGGTTCTATTTACCTTTACTACCGGTTTGCAACGGGGCTGCACACATGCACAGAAGCGTTTTGATGACGTCGGGGTCGGTGGGCGGAGCCTCCCTCCGGTTTTACTACCGGTTCTATAGAACCGGGGGGCACCCCACCACTGATCTACATATACATTTAACTCTATTCTATTAATCGTTCTTAATTATAAATCTACTAACTTCTGCTTCTGTTTTCTATCCACTTATAAAATAAGTCCCATGTTAAATAATACTCTGATTCCTCTTTGCCCTTTATTCTCATTGTTAACCTGTCCATTTCGGCGCAGTCTAGTATTTGCATTGGCTTTTTTTGGCTACTGCTGCACACTTAAAAGAGAGAAGACCGTGCAGGGTGAATGCGAATCCCAAACACCGACACCCCAGGTGGAATAACTGCCTGTTACCTTTTTTTTTTTTATTTAAAAAGTTTTACAAATACATTTTCTTCCCAGTTTCCCCCCCCTCCCCAAACCCTCCAAACCCTCCCTAACCCTTCCCCTTTCCCCCCAGGACTTCCACAAAATAAAATCCTAATCTAAAATACATTTTATAAAACTTAAACCCCTCCACCCCCTATATACCACTTATACCTTCCTAAAACTCAATTAATCTATCCCTACATAATACATTCATTCAGCTAAAAGCTCTCTGATATTTCCTAGTTTGATATTTAAACTGTCTGTTACCTTGATCATCAAAAGCATGGGTGAGCTCATGCCCCATCACGACGCCGATGCCTCCGAAGTTGAGGGCCCTTGAGGGACAAAAGGAAATAAAAACACATGAACCACTAAGTCAGGCTTTGACTATCCCAGACAGCTGAAAGGACAAGTCTTTTAAATAAAACACATTGAGACCTAGAATCAAACAAACAAACAAACAAACAAAAAAACCCAGAGTTGGAAGGGACTTTAGAGGTCATCTAGTCCAACCCCCCGCCCAAGCAGGAGACCCTACACCATTTTTGACAGATGGCAGTCCAGTCTCTTCTTGAAAGCTTCCAGTGATGAAGCTCCCACAACTTCCGAAGGCAACTCCTGTTCCATGGGTTGATGGTTCTCACTGTCAGAAAATTCCTCCTTATTTCCAGGTTGAATATCCCCTTGATCAGTTTCCTTGAGCAAACCTGTAACACCTCCGTGCCCCAAGTCTCGTCTTCCCACCAATCAACCCTGCACCCCCACGTACTTGGGATGATTGTGAGCGTAGAACGGAGCCTGGAGGATGCCTGCGGGAAAGACGATGCCGTTCTTGGTAGGCAGGTAATAAGCGTTGACAGTCTGGGGGGTCATGCTCCACCTGAAAAAAAAAAAACCACAAAACGTCAACTATTTGGGGGCAGAGCTGGCCCTGTTTAGGCACAGGTATGCCTAGCACAAAACTGTGAAGTGGTCCTTTCTGGAGGACGCCTTAATGCCACTCTTTCTGGCTAGTCCTACTTTAAAAGCCTGGTCTCGTTCTTGCTGAGAAGGGACACACCAACCAGGGGTGAAATGTAAAATTTGTTACTACCGGTTCTGTGGGTGTGGCTTGGTGGGGGGGGGGGTTAATGTGACTGGGTGGGCGTGGCCAACTTTAAAAAAAAAAAACTTTTCAAAGCATTTTTTCTAATGCTTTGAAAAGCCTCTCTGCCGATCAGGCAGCTCAGCTGGGATCGTCAGAGACTTTTCAAAGCATTTTTTTTTACCGCCTCTTCGGCCAAGAGGTTGCAGAAAAAAATGCTTTGAAAAGCCTCTGACGATCCCAGCTGAGCCACGCGATCATCAGAGGCATTTTTTTTTAACTTTTCAAAGCATTTTTTCTAATGCTTTGAAAAGCCTCTGCCGATCAGGCAACTCAGCTGGGAATCGTCAGAGACTTTTCAAAGCATTTTTTTTAACCACCTCTTTGGCCAAGAGGTTGCAGAAAAAAATGCTTTGAAAAGCCTCTGATGATCCCAGCTGAGCTGCACAATCTTCAGAAGCTTTTTTTTTTTACTTTTAAAAGCATTTTTTCATTTGTAGAGGTTGTAGAAAAAATGCTTTTAAAAGTAAAAAAAAAAAAGCCTCTGATGATCGCGCGACTCAGCTGGGCATTGGGGGGGGGCGCGCAGGGATTTTTGTTACCAGTTCTCCGAACTACCTGCTGCCATCGCTACCGGATCGAGTGATCCGGTCCGAACCGGAAGCATTTCACCCCTGCACCAAACCCCCTCATCATTTGTCTCTTAAAAAGGGGTTAAGCTCCCAATGGTGTCTGCTAACTTTCTACATGCGTTATTTTTATTTGTTTATTTATTAGATTTTTTAATCGCGTCTTTATTACTTTACAGATAATTTAAGATGCTGAACCTACCTAATACCCTTTCCTCCTTGTCCCTTCCCCATAACAACACCTCTGTGGGTGGGGTGGGCTCAAAGAGAGTGACAGGCCCAAATTCATCCAAGCGGCTCTCATGCCTAAGGCGGGACTAGAACTCACAGTTAAATAAACAAACAACAAACAAACAAACAACTAATCTCAGTAACGTAGTAATTTGGATTGTGAACTGGACAGAATATAAATCGGAAGGGACCTTGGTCCAACAACCTGCTGAAACAGGAGATCCTGTACTATTTCAGGCAAGTGGCTGTGCAGTCTCGTCTTAAAAACCTCCAGTGATGGAGCCCCCCACAACTTCTGGTGGCAAGCTGTTCCACTGGTTAATTGTCCCCACTGTTGGGAAGTTTCTCCTTAATTCCAGGTTGCTTCTCTCCTTGATTAGTTTCCATCCATTCCTTCTTGTCCCGCCTTCAAGTGCTTTGGAAAATAGCTTGACCCCCTCTTCTTTGTGGCAGCCCCTCAAATACTGGAATACTGCTATCATGTCCCCACTAGTCCTTCTTCTCTCTAGACTACCCATACCCAATTCCTTTTTGATTCATTGAACTAACTAACTAACTAACTAACTAACTAACTAACTAACTAACTAACTAACCTGTGCCAGAACTTGATTCATGCTTTGGTGCCTAATCCTCTGAATCTTAACACAGATTCTAGAACTTTTTATTTTTCTGAATCCTGACTTTCTCTGATGGATTTTGGGCTTTTTTTGCTATTGACTTTTTGTGTTGGATTTTGGCCTACGGATTGTCTACCCCTTCCTCTTGCACCGTTGTGTCAAATCGAGGGCATTCCTTCATCCTCACTCCTGAACCCTATCTTATGCCATGACTGGGAAAAAGGGGATCCTTACTGGTCCCGGTTTGGAGGCTTCCTCAGTTGGTCTGCCATAAACCTGGCAGAGAAGTTGTAGAAATTCAACATGTTCTGAAAGAAAGAGTCTTCCGAGACCTCATACTGGAAAGAAGAAGAAGAAGAAGAAACCGTTTCAGTCTTACAAGAGGGAAACCGCATTGCTCAATAATCTGCCTTTAATGCAGAAAGTCTAGCATTTCTAAGAAATACAATCTGAAGAAAAAAAAAGCACAAATTATTCACATATCATCCTAGGCCCGTGATGGCGAACCTATGGCACACATGCCACAGGTGCCACGCAGAACCCTCTCTGGGGGCACGCCAGCTGTCGCCCAGCCCAGCTCCCCGTCGCATGTGTGTGTGCCTCCCACCGGCCAGCTGGTCTTTGGGTCTCTGCCGCGCATGCGTGGGGGTGGAACGCATGTAGGGGATGTGCGCTTGCGCAGGGGGGTGAGGCACATGTGCGGGGGTGGTGGTAAGAGGCTATCCAGCACCAAAGCAGGGCACGGGGGCCTCGCCCCGTGCCCCTGTGTCCCGTTTTGGCTTCAAGGTTGGTGCAGAAGATTTTCCAGGCCCAAAACGGGGCACGGGGGGGGGGGCACATGCAGCCCCTCCCCGCCCCATTTTGGCTTCCAGGTTGGTGCAGAAGATTTTCCAGGCCCAAAACGGGGCACGGGGGGCCACATGCAGCCCCTCCCCGCCCCATTTTGGCTTCCAGGTTGTGCAGAAGATTTTCCAGGCCCAAAACGGGGCACGGGGGGCCACATGCAGCCCCTCCACGCCCCATTTTGGCTTCCAGGTTGGTGCAGGAGACTTTCCAGGCCCAAAATGGGGCACTGGGGGCCACATGCAGCCCCTCCCCGCCCCATTTTGGCTTCCAGGTTGATGCAGGAGACTTTCCAGAACTCCCATGCCCCGTTTTAGGCCTGGAAAGCCTCCTGAACCAACCTGGAAGCCAAAATGGGATGGAGAGGGGCTGCATGTGGCCCCCTCCGTGCCCCATTTTGGGCCTGGAAAGTCTTCTTTAGGCTTTCCAGGCCTAAAACAGGGCACGGAAGCCCTGGAAAGCCTCCTGCACCAACCTGGAAGCCAAAATGGGGCACAGGGGGGCACGGGGCGTATGCGCAGGGGATGCGCATGCATGCGTGGGAGTGGGGCGCATGAGTGGGGGGTGCTCGCATTGCATTGTAGGGGGTTTGGGCACGCACACGTGCATTTACGCGCACGCTTTGGGCACTCAGCACCAAGAAGGTTAACCATCACTGTCCTAGGCCTTAAGAAATTGGTCGGAAGACGTCTTGGTCTATGCAGCTTGCTAAAACCATAGCTCAGGGGTGTCCAACCTTGATCGCTTTAAGATCTGTGGACTTCAACTCCCAGAATTCCATAGCCAGTCATGCCATGCGGGCTAAGGAATTCTGGGAGTTGAAGTCCACACGTCTTAAAGTGGCCAAGACTGGACATCCCTGCAATAGCTGGTTTCTTACAACACAGGGATCCCACAAATTATCTCCAAGCCATTTTAGTCCATGTTGTGCAAAATTACCATTAAGCCATGCGACAGTGAACAAACCACAAAACCTGGCTTCACACACAGTATACGAAACAACAAGCTGAACCAACTACATTTGACTCAACGTTTGAACCCCCGGTATCATGCTAATAAAAACTGGAGCAGCTTCTCTTATTTCTCTGAGACCACCGGGCCCTGAGCAATTTCCATGCCTTTCATGCTGCTGTCCTAGGTTCTTACCCCATCATAGACATCATCCAACTCCTTGTTGTCAAGGATGAACTCGGGGAAGCCAATCATGTCATAGATGGCATCAGCCTGTATAGTAAAGAAAAGGAAAAAAAAACTGTCTGAAACTCTCAATTTGCAAGAATGCAAGGAACCCCAGTGAAGAGGACTTTCAGAATAACAGAGTTGGAAGGGACCTTGGAGGTCTTCTAGTCCAACCCACTGCTCAAGCAGGAGACCGTTCTGGACAAATGGCCGTCCGGTCTCTTAAAAACCTCGTGTTGGAGCACCCACAACTTCTAGAGGCAAGTCGTTCCACTGATTAGATAGATAGATAGATAGATAGATAGATAGATAGATAGATAGATAGATAGATAGATGGATAGATAGATGATAGAAAGAAAGAAAGATGGCTAGATGGATGGATGGATGGATGGATGGATAAATAGATAGATGATATAGATGATTGATTGATAGATAGATAGATAGATAGATAGATAGATAGATAGATAGATAGATAGATAGATAGAAAGAATGATGGCTAGATGGATGGATGAATAAATAGATGATATAGATGATTGATAGAT
This sequence comes from Pantherophis guttatus, assembly GCF_029531705.1. Next base: position 63,108,642 of record NW_026844092.1, on the reverse strand, counting down.
AGATGGATGGATGGATATATAGATGATAGATAGAAAGAAAGATGGATGGATGGATGAATAAATAGATAGATGATATAGATGATTGATTGATTGATTGATTGATTGATTGATTGATTGATTGATTGATAAATGGATGGATGGATGGATGGGTGGAGGGGTGGATGGATGGACTGACAGATAGGCAGACAGACGGAGAGACTGACAGATAGACAGACAGACAGACAAATGCTTTAATTTAGCAAATACGGGTATGAGAATTGTGACTGATGATCGCAAGTCAAAACCCCCTGCAGAGAAGTAATCCTTTTTTTTTAAAAAAGGGTACAGTTTATCCCACAAATGTTTCACAACAATAGGACCATTATTTGGTATCCAAATTCTAACATAAATGCATATCAGAATCACCTTCTCCTTCGCTGCTTGCTTTGTCTTCTTGTCCATCCAGTCAAGGTTGTTTAGTGAGTCTTGAAAGGCTGCACGGATTTCGGCGATCATGTTCTCAGCCTGAAGGTAAGGATGGAGAGGAACAAGAGGTTCATATGCAGTCAAAGAACTACACCCTTAGAGACCATCTAGTCCAGTATTTCTCAACCCTGGCAAGTTGATGACGTGTGGACTACAACTCCCAGCGTGGCTGGTTGGAGAATTCTGGGAGCTGAAGTCCACACATCTTCAATTAGCCAAAGTTGAGAAACACTGATCCAGTCCATTTCAAAGCCCAATGCAGGAAGGCTAAAACCTTTGATGCTGTATCTTCCCTATTGCAGCCTCGTCTTAAAAACCTCAACAGCATCTGCAGTGAATTCCACCACTCAACTACCGTATATTTTTCATTCATTGATTATCGTTCCTTCACAGAAAAGCAAAAACAAAACAAAACAAAACAAAATCCCTCTCAAGAAATCTGGATGTGAAAGAGTTAAGACAGGTGGTTCTCAGCTTATAACATTTCATTTAGTGACCGAAGTGACAATGGCACTGAAAAAGTGACTTATGACCGTTTTTTCATGCTTGCGATCTTTGAGGCATCCCCACGATCACGTGATCAAAACTTGGGAGCAAAAGCTTACAGTACCACACTTGTCATAGGTAGGTACGTAGGTAGGTAGGTAGGTAGGTAGGTAGGTAGGTGGATGGATGGATGGATGGATGGATGGACGGACGGACGGACGGAGGGGCCAGCCAAGAGTAGGATTAGGGGTTTCTACGAACTGCATAGAATCTTAGCTAGAGGTTCTCCCGAACCCTCTGAACTCCCGTAGTTACTGATGTAAAAGGAACATTTTATCCCCTACACATCGATATAGGTAGTCTTTGACTCACAACCACAATTAGGACAAAAATGTCTGTTGCTAAGCAAGATGGTCGTTAAGTGAGGCATATCTAATTTTATGACCCTTTTGCCACAGGTATAGGGGACAATCTCCAATTGGAGATTGTCCAATTGGGACAATCCAGGGGAAGGATACTGCAAAATCCCCATTCCCTCCCCAATCTTGGGGGAAGGATATTGCAAAATCTCCATTCCCTCCCCACTCCAGGGGAAGGATACTGCAAAATTCTCATTCCTTCCCACTCTGGGGCCAGCCAGAGGTGGCATTTGCCGGTTCTCCGAACTGCTCAAAATTTCCACTACCGGTTCTGCAGAACCTGTTAGAACCTGCTGGATTTCACCCCTAGTCTTACCCCTTCCCTTCTCTGATGTTGGCGCTGCCTCCCTCTTCTCTGCTGCTTTCCAAATACGTAAGCAGGGAGGCAGCGTTCAACCTGTGCATTTGTGGTGGGGCTACGTCTATTTGAGAAGTAAACCCAGGAGTGAGATCTCACCAACCTGGCTGAAGATACTCACAATCTCCTTGCTGTGCCGGTCGAACGTGGCTTTTACAAACAGGGCCCCGAGGGCAAAACCCAAAGTGTCATCCGTGTTAGAAATGCACGTTTGCCAGCGAGGTGTGCAGGACTCCAGAAAAAGAGAACGAAAGAACGAGAGTGAGGCCCAAGGGAAAGTAAAGCCACGGAGTTTTAGAGGACAAGTTGAGTTAAGGATCTATGATCTATGAAGGAACTAAACCAGGGGTGTCGAACTCAAGACCTGTGGACCAGATCCGGCGAGCAGGGTGCTTAAATCTGGCCCGCAGGGCCACCCTGGAAACAGTGAAGGACCTGCCCATGGTGCCTCTGCCAGCCAAAACGGGCCTCCGTGGCCTCCAGCAGCACTCTGCTGGCCAAAAATGGGCCTTGTGAGGCCTCTGTGCAGCCATTTTCAGCCGGAAGAGTGCTGCAGGAGGCCGGGGAGGCTGAAAACGAGGCATGGGGAGGGGACACATGCAGTCCCCTCCCATGCCCCATTTTGGCTGGCAGGGTCCTGCAGTGGCATTCGTCCCGTCTCTCCCGCCCCGCTCCCTGCCGGCCCACGGAAGGGAACTACAATGCTGATCCGGCCCTCGAAGAAATCCAGTTTGACACCCCTGAACTAAACAGTGGTGGATCCTCATCCAAGGAAGATTCCTCACAGTATGCAGAAGATCCCAACTCGGGTCAGAAGTGGTTAGTTTTCAGATCACCAAGCTAATGGACTTCAGGTACCAAGATCTCCCCTGGTTTGCAAATTGGAAGCTGTTACTGGTCCTGCCCAGAAAAAGGCATCCCCAATAGAGCCTTGGTAGTACAGTGGTCTAAGGCACCCTGTTATTAAGACCAGCTGCCTGCAATTACTGCAGGTTCAAATCTCGCCAAGGCTCAAGGTTGACTCAGCCTTCCATCCTTTCTAAGGTAGGTAAATTGAGGACCCAGTTGTGGGGGCAATAAGCTGACTTTGTATAAAAATATACAAAAGAATGAAGGCTATTGCTTAGCGCATTGTAAGCCGCCCTGAGTCTCCGGAGAAGGGCGGCATATAAATCAAATTAAAAAAAAAAATTGTCTGTTTCATTCCCCTAAAGCAGGGGTCTCTAACTTTTAAGACTTGTGGACTACAACTCCCAGAATTCCATGCTGGCTGTGGAATTCTGGGAGTTGAAGTCCACAAAGTCTTAGAGTTACCAAGTTTGGAGACCCCTGTTCTAAATAGCAATAGCACTTAGACTTATATATTGCTTCACACGGTGCTTTACAGCCCTTTCTAAGCAGTTTACAGAGTCAGCCTATTGCCCCCAACAATCTGGGTCCTCATTTTACCGGCCTTGGAAAGATGGAAGGCTGAGTCAACCTCGAGCCTGGGGAGATTTGAACTGCCAAATTGCAGGCAGCCAGCAGTCAGCAGAAGTAGCCTGCAGTACTACACTTGAACCACTGCGCCACCGTGGCTCTAAAGCAGTGTTTCCCAACCTTGGCAGCTTTAAGATAAAGATGGACTTCAACTCCCAGAATTCCCCAGCCAGAATGGCTAGCTGAGGAATTCTGGGCGTTGAAGTCCACAAGTCTTAAAGTTGCCAAGGTTGGGAAATACTGCTGAGTTCCCAATACTGAGTTCCCAAGGCTGGCTGCGGCATTCTGGGAGTTGAGTCCACCCAACTTAAAGCTGCCAATGTTGGCAATCGCTGATCTAAAGCATCTGCTTACCTTCTTGGTACCATACAACGTCTCCAACAGCTTCTCCTGGGCCGTTTCAAACCGCTGATCAAGACTGGAAGCTGTTTTCTGGATCAGATTCCAAATCATGTAATTGTTCAAAACACTAAAAAGAAAGGACACGAACAGATAAATGATCACTCCGGCCTCCACAACGGCTTACTTAGAAGGTGTAAAGTTGTGTAAGGACAGGCTAATCTCGAGGCCTATATTTGATCAGGGTACCTGGCATCTGTCTGCTTCAAACCCCCTCATGTTCCATCCCACACAGACAACGGGTGGTATCTCAAGACTCCCGTTTTTAAATAAAGTCTGGCCAACTCATTGAAAACATTGCTTAAGTTGCCCAGAAGCTAAAAATTGCAGGAAGAGAAGAAAACTCAATTCAGTTAGGACTGAAGAAGCTTCTTGGATGAGAAGTGAAACATTTTCAAGGGAAAAAAAAAATCCTTTCAGCAGTTCCAAGAAGGTTCCTCACCCGATTCGCACGATTCAGGTGACCCTGAGGGCACAGATAAACATCTACGTGGCCTGAACAACTCTCAGAAAGAGTGCTAACGACCGGAGGACTGCAAGGAATATAAATCTTTCCATCCTCCACCATTCGGTCAGAACTGAAGAAGCTTCTTGGATGAGAAGTGAAACATTTTCAAGGGAAAAAAAAAATCCTTTCAGCAGCTCCAAGAAGGTTCCTCACCTCATTCGCACGATTCAGGTGACCCTGAGGGCACAGATAAACCTCTACGTGGCCTGAACAACTCTCAGAAAGAGTGCTAACGACCGGAGGACTGCAAAGAATATAAATCTTTCCATCCTCCACCATTCGGTCAGAACTGAAGAAGCTTCTTGGATGAGAAGCGAAATGTCTTTAAACAAAAAACAAAGGAAGTCCAGTTGCCTTTTGAAAAAGCACCTTTGGGACCAATCATGACCTAGATGACTTGAGAACCTCCATAGATGTTGGTGAGAAGAAATGCCAAGCCTCAAAAATTGAATCGTTTGCCTCATCGCACCTTTCCAACAACATGAGGACTCACTGTGCTAGACCAGGCCTAGGCCCAGCCAGTCAACATTCTGTCTCAAGATGGCCTACCAAAGGCATCTAAGCTCAGAAAGAGCAGATCAAAGCTGCCCAGCTCTCTCCTTGTTGCTCCTCTGCAGAACAGTGGAGTTGACTGGTGTTGGTGTTTGGTGAGGCGGTGGTCCATGCATTACTTAAACGGAATAGCTCTCAGTATTATAGGAATGGGCTGCCTCCTTGCAAGTAATCTGGCTGACCTTCACTGCTCCTGCCTTTTCTCTGCCCTATGTGTTCTGGGATCAGGTGCAGAAGGCGGTTCCTCTTCCTCATCGCTGACTGCCTACAGCTGCATTTCCCCCCCCACCTGAAGCCTTAGGGCTGTCCTGCTGCAGCTGGGCTTCAGCCAAATTTATTTATTTTATTTATTTATTAATTTTATTTCTATACCGCCCTTCTCCCGAAGGACTCAGGGCGGTGTACAGCCTAATTAAAAACACAAAGACGGACAAAATTTAAAAATAATTAAAATTATTAAATAATAGGCCCAGTTTATAAAACCCCCGAATTTAAAATGCTAGGAGATACTTTTCTTCTTCTTCTTCTTCTTCTTCTTCTTCTTCTTCTTCTTCTTCTTCTCTATGCTCTCCCCCTTTCTATTTCTTTCTTTTAGTATCTTTCTCTTTGTTTCTTTTCCCCTCTCTATTTTCTTTTTTAATCCATTTGACTTCTTTTGTTATATTTCTACTCTCTTCCTTTTTCCTTTTTCTCTTTGCCTTATTTTTTTGTATTTCTTTTATTGTAATTATTATTATTATTGCTATTACTTTCTCCTTTTTTTCCTATTATTATTCTCATATAAATATATAAACAATTTGATTAAGAAATAAGAGTATAAATGATTGAAGAAAAACATGAGTTTTGGATATTCTAATGCCTTTTTAAACTTTGAATTTTTAACTAGCATTACCTACAGATTTAATAATTTAGGAATGTGGTGGCCCTCCAGATGCTCAGCTTCTCCCACCACTGGTGATGCTAACTGGCTCAATGGAGAGCTCCCATTCAGCGGCATCCAGACTAACATTTCTCAACCCTGGCAACTTTAAGACGGGTGGACTTCAACTCCCAGAATTCCCCAACCAGCCATGAGTTGAAGTCCACCCATCTTAAAGTTGCCAAGGTTGAGAAACACTGCACTACACAACCCAAGTTCTCCATCTTCGTGCCATACATGGAAGAACGCTTCCTTTTCAATGTCCAAAGATGGACTCCATCCAGAATTGCAGGAAGCTTGGAATGTGCATTGTCCCAGTCATAAATGGATGGATGGAATGTCTCTTCTGATACCTTTTGTCAGTGTTATTGATGAGCTGTGACACCTGCTCCAAATACTCCTTCCCATAGACCACCACGGGCTCAGCATCTGTTAGTTCGAGTGGTGCGAGAAAGTATGAGATGAAGTCCAGCCACTCAACAGCAGGGGCAAGAACCTGGAGAAGACATGAAGAGATTCACAGCTTAATAAATTCATTCATTCATTCATTCATTCGTTCGTCTGTAGAGTTTCTCCATCATCCAGATCATGATTGTTCCAACGACACTTTTTCAGGAGGCAACTGGACTTTCTTGTTTTTTCTTTTGATGACGTTTTGCTTCTCCTCTGTAGAAAGTTACCCTTCTCCTAGAAGAATGAAATATTCTAGGAAATATTAAAAACGCAGAATATTATACCTCCTTGGATGAGAAAAGGAGATACACGCTCTTGAAAAGCAGCCCCCACCTTTGTTAATAGCCCCTGAAAGACTGGGCCATCCTATCTACAAGACAAAAGGCTGGGCCAGCTTATCTAGACCATAAAAGACCTTCACCCTCAGTACATAATAGGATTAGCCCTCTTCCCCTCATTACCACATGGCACTGGGAAGATTACATCACCCAGCAAGATTCAACCAAGCTTGAGACTCAAGACAACCTACAAAGTTGCCCCTGCATGGCCCCATGAGAGTCTGACAACCAATCCGAATACATTTCTCTCACAGGAACAGGAAGCTCTAAGGCTGGGCCCAAGAGAAGGTATAAATCTCTCTCCCTCTCTCACCTATGTGCTCATTTTGCCCAGGACCCAAAAGACCCATGTGGTCCTGTCCACCATTAAACCATTTTTCCAAGCAGTCTCCATGTTTCCAGTGTCTTTCTCCCACTTGGAATTGAACCCAGGTGGACATTTCTTCCAACATATTCAAGAAGCTTTTTCAACTCTGACAGGATCGAATACTTCCAGTCCCCACTTATCCTGTGGGGCTTTTTGGATGAGAAGCAAAAAAGAAAGAGAGAGAGAGAGAGAGAGAGAGAAGAAAGAAAGAAAGAAAGAAAGAAAGAAAGAAAGAAAGAAAGAAAGAAAAGGAAAGTAAGTCCAGTTGCCTCCTGAAAAAGCACCTTTGGGACATTCATTCGTTCATCCATCCATCCATCCATCCATCCATCCATCCATCTTCCCATATCCCTCCTTCTCCCTCTCTCTCTTTCCTTGGCATGTATGACAAAAAAGAGAAGACTGATGACAGAATGGTAGAAACCCTGTGCAATTTAGAATTCTCTCCAACTAAAGGCACACCTTGCCGACAAAGGTCCTTATAGTCAAAGCTATGGTTTTTCCTAGTAATGATTTATGGCTGGGAGAGTTGGACCACAGGGAAAGCTGAATAATTGATGTTTTCACATTGTGATGCTGGAGAAGACTCTTGGGAGCCCCCTGGACTGCGAGGAGATCCAATCTGTCAATCCTAAAGGAAATCAACCCTGAATGTTCTTTAGAACAGGAGTCTTCAACCTTGGCTCCTTTAAGACTTGTGGACTTCAACTCCCAGAGTTCCTCAGCCAGCTTTGGAGAGAAGCAACTTAGAATTAAGGAGAAATGTCCTGACAGTTAGAACAATTAATCAGTGGAACAACTTGTCTCCAGAATTTGTGAATGCTCCAACACTGGAATACTGTTCCATTGTTCCACTGTAAAACACTGTTTTTAAGAAGATGTTGGAGAACCATTTGTCTGAAGTGGTGTAGGGTATCCTGCCTAAGCAGAGGGTTGGACTAGAATGTTGTGGCTCCGTTACCTGAGCCTGTATCATCGGCAGGAGAGGACTCCGAGAGTGAAGGAGAGGAGTTGGCAAGGCCTCCCTCTCCAGGACCCTCCTCTCTGGCAATGCCTTCGGTGTCCGCCGAAGGGCAAGAGATAGGGCTGGGGCCAAGCACGTCCACGCAGCCACAGGTGGACAGTGATGAGGGAAATGAGTCTTGGCTGGATCCTCGGCAGCGTCGCAGAGATAAGCGCGCCCAACAGAAGAAAAGGCATGCTCGAGATTAGGCTGAGTCACTGGACCACACCCCACAGGGTATAAAAGGGGGTGAGGTGGCCATTCAGACTCTGTGACGGACAAAACTAACTACTATCGAGTCACATTGCATCTTTCGAAATAACATTATCGGCCTTGGATTTATTTTATGAAATGGACAATTCTTGACTGTGTGTATTTTGTTTATTGAGTAAAAGTTCTTGGCAAGCAGCTACTGGGTTGCTGCCAAGCGTCTTATCGGAAGAATTGGTTGTCTGCCAGTTTATTTAACCCCCGGCTGTCTGTTTGTGTGCGTGTGTGAGACGGGGACAGAACATCGAAGACCTCCAAGGTCCCTTACAACTCTTGTTATTCTATTCTTTCAACCTGAGAGCATCCAGTTTGGGAATACAAGCCTAGTCTGTAATTTCCACTTATAACTAAATGCAGTTTTAATTCTGGTTCCAACATTTTATGACGTTCTTCCTTTCCCTGCCATTGGCTTTATTTAATGGGCATTTTCCTAATGAAGACTTCTGGAGAACAAAAAAGAAAATGCTTCACTCGCTCTTAGGCAGCGTTATGATTCATTATTAAGAAAAGGAAAGATATTGTATTCAGGGTGGTGGCACATCAATTCTGCATACTGTCACTTTGTTTAATATTCTCGGCTCAACTATTGCCCCAGCTCCAAAGATAAGCTCCGGCATAGACTCCTTTCATTTTCTCCTTTTAATTTTAATTTTTCTCTCGTTCCTGTCCCCGGTTAACAGCTCTGCCTTCATGCAAAGTTTCCTCCTTCCCCTCCCCACTCCTTTCCCCCCCACAAGGAGTCAATCACCCATCCAGTAGTATCACTGCTACTCAATACATAGGATTTTACTTGTCTCCCGGTTACCATGGTGGCAGGTTGCTTGGCAACCCATGAGTGAGGAAGAAAGCCGGCTCCCTCCTTGTAACTGGCAGGCGTTGAAAGCAGAGAAGCAAACAGGCGTGATGGAAACCAGACCAATCGGGACAGGCGAAATTATGGGAACCGTCTACTGGCAACGGTGCTCGAGCGATGCAAAATAAAACAGTTAAACAAAGAACTGGATAGGTGGATTGGCACCGCGCCTTGGTTACCGAATTAACCTAATTTTCTGGGTCCAACAAAATAACACTTAGACCTCTCAACTAAGCCAGGGAGTCGGATCTCCCCATGTCACGCTCTGAAAGACTTAACACAGGGTAGAAGGTTGCGTGGATGCAACCGGTCTTCCAGTGACCTAGTTATGCATACGGTATAATAAGCCAGTGGTGGGGTGTGGATGAACTAGATTTGAAAGAGGCACGGAGGTGGGTGGGTGGGTAGAGGATAACGGAGGCCTAATGTGCTGCTGGGTGATCTGATTTAGCTCAAAACATAAATCATATGGATTAAAGTGTATTAAACCGATGCAAAAGGCTTTAGGATCTCGTTTTTCAAGTAGCGGCTGAAAGGTCGAAGAGAGAATTGGTGTTCTCCGGAAAAGCAGTTTTACTACACAGTCTTGGGTCCCGAAATGACCACCATTTGGGAGGGGTCTGCTTGGTTCACTCCCCCCCATCTCTCTCTCTTTCTCTCTCTCCCCCTCTCTCTCGTCCGTATCTATCTATCTATCTATCTATCTATCTATCTATCTATCTATCTATCTATCTATCTATCATCTATCTATCTATCATCTATCTATCGGTATCTATTTCTGTCTGTCTGTCTGTCTATCTATCTCTATCTGTCAGTCTTCTCTCTGTCTCTGTCTCTGTCTCTGTCTGTCTCTCTCTCTGTTTTCTCTCTCGGTCTCAGGGTATCTCTCTGTCGTATGTATGTATGTACTGGTATCTATCTATCTTCTATCTATCTATCTATCTATCTATCAGTATCTATTTCTGTCTGTCTGTCTCATTTCTGTCTATCTGTCAGTTTTTCTCTCCCTCTCTCTGTGTGTGTCTGTCTGTCATATGCATGTATGTATGTACCGGTATCTATCTATCTATCTATCTATCTATCTATCTATCTATCTATCTATCTGTCTGTCTGTCTGTCTGTCTGTCTGTCTGTCTGTCTGTCTGTCTGTCTGTCTATCTATCTATTTCTGTCTGTCTGTCTGTCATATCTCTATCTGTCTCTCTCTCTCTCTCTCTCTCTCTCTGTCTTCTGTGTGTCTGTCTGTGTATGTATGTATGTATGTATGTATGTATGTAGTATGTATGTACCGGTATCTATCTTTCTATCTATCTATCTATCTATCTATCTATCTATCTATCTATCTATCTATCCTTCTTAACCAGCCATCTCTCTCAGACAGGGCTGTGGGCGGTATGCAATTTAATCAATAAAATTAACTATTAAAAACAGAATAATAGCAGATATCCCATCTGCTAAACATTTCAAGGAAGGAGCCATAAAACACCGTGTTTATCAACAGAAGAGAATACGTGTAGCTCAGGGTTGAACGGTGGGTCTTCGGTGCTCTCTGAATTTGGTGGTTTTCTTGCAGACATTTCATTACCCAACTAGATAACATCATCAGTGCTTGGTGGAGAATTGCCACCAAGGTCAGAAAGCACCAAAGACTCCATATATCCAGCTTATTTTAAAGTGAGCCACCAAGGCTCATTGAATGTGTAAATTGGCTGCCCATAGTCATGAATCTGTGATGGGGAGCTACATAAATCAAAATAATATCAGTACAGTTAGTCCTTGACTTACAACCATTCATTCAGTGACCATTCAAAGTTATGGCACTGAAAAAAGTGACTTATGAATTTATTTCACACATAAGACCATTGTAGCATCCCTATGGTCACATGATCAAAATTTGTATGCTTGGCAACTGGTTCCTTGTAGGCCATCTAGTCTAACCCCCCACCCAAGCAGGAGACCCTACACCATTTCTGACAGATGGCAGTCCAGTCTCTTCTTGAAAGCCTCGAGTGATGAAGCTCCCACAACGTCCAAAGGCAACTTCTGTTCCATGGGTTGATTGTTCTCACTGTCAGAAAGTTCCTCCTCATTTCTAGGTTGAATCTCTCCTTGGTCAGTTTCCATCCATTATTCCTTGTCTGGCCTTCAGGTGCTTTGGAGAATAGCTTGACCCCCTCCTCTCTGGCAGCCCCTCAAATATGGGAAGACGGCTATCATGTCTCCCCTGTTCCTTCTCTTCGCTAGACCAGCCATGCCCAGTTCCTGCAACCGTTCATCGTATGTTTTAGCCTCCAGTCCTCTAATCATCCTGGTTGCTCTTCTCTGCACTCTTTCTAGAGTCTCAACATCTTTTTTATAGTGTGGTGACCAAAACTGGATGCAGTACTCTAGGTGTGATCTTACTAAGGCTTGATAGAATGGTATCAGTACCTCCCTTGATCTTGATTGCATCCCTCCGTTAATGCAATTTAGGATTGCATTGGCTTTTCCGGCTGCCGCCGCACACTGGTTAGCTCCACAGGTTGAAGTCCACAGTTCTTAAAGTTGCCAAGTTTGAGACACACTGCATTAAGCCATCCCCAGCAAGGGACCACTCACCCCAAAATGCTTTAACAGCTCTTCCCTCTGTCCCAATTGGAAAGGGAGACACACACACACACCCCATCCCAAAACAGGGCACCACTTGCAGAGAATCTCAGAAGTGTGACGTTTGTCTTTGGGGGTTTCTTTGCCCCTTTGTATGCATCCCTGCGAAAAGTGTGACCTCAGCACGGATGCGGGCACAACACTCCAGGAGGGAAGTTAAAGCGAAATTGCGCTTTAAGGAGGCTGAGCAGCTGATTGGGATTCAGATCAGCAAAGCTGCTGGGCTTTTCATCCAGAGAGTTGTGGCAACATGAACTGCATCCTAATCAAAAGACAGATTATATAACAAAACGCCCAATATCCCTGGTTTACGAGGTTGCAAAAAGACAGAAAGGGGGGTGGGGGGCAAAGGGTGTAAACTGAAGGTCCAGAGCAAAGGAATAAGGTGTGTGTGTGTGGGGGGGAATGTCAATGAATGACCATGTTTTAAACCCAAAAAAATCTACCATTACACTTTGGGGTTCTCTCTCCCCAGAACCAGCAATTCAATTTTTTTCTCCCATCTGGGGATCCAGTTGGAGCCCAACTGAATCCAATTCCAAATGTGTGCAATTTCCAATGCATTTCTTACTGTAGGAAGTTAGCACCCACCCCTCCCCTAGGAAAAGGAGATATTTTAGGAAATATTAAAAGGGCAGAATATTTCCCCTAAAAGGGAGGCAGAAACGCAGCCCCTTTGTCAATGGGCCATGAAGGCCTGGGCCAGTCTATTCTACATAAGAAAGATCTACCTCCTTCAGGCAGAGCCATAGTACGAATTGCCCAAAGCCCTTTCATTACATCATCACCCAGCAAGAGTCAACCAAGCCTGGGACATAGACAACCTACAAAGTTACCCCTGCATGGCCCCATGGGAGTCTGACAACCAATCGGAACACAAGCTCAGATTCAAAGCCCAACAGAGGATATAAAACCCAGGCACTCTCAGCATCTCTGCCCTTTTTTCCACCCAAGATCTCCAAGCCATGTGATCCTGTTCATCAATAAACCTTCTTTCCAAGCAACTTCCATGAACCCAGTGTCTTTTTCCCCACTTGGAACTGAACCCGGAAGGATATTTCTTCCAACATTACATAGAGGTGTTCCCTGACTCCCTGAAAGTTACAACGGCATTGAAAAAAAGTCTACGTTTCCTTTCTGTTCCGTTGTGTTTCAGCCTAAATTAAAGGCTGATTCAAGCCCTCTCTGCCAGCTGCCCCCTCCTGCCCTTCTCCAGGCAAGGCCCACCTGCAACTCAGCAATTGTCATCTTGTGGTAAATCTTCTCATCGTCTCGCCGTTCATCTTGGGGGACGGTGATGTTGGCCAATTCGGTCTCCAGTTGCAGCACCTGCCCCATCAGCTCTTCCACTGAGCTTCGGGCTCCTCCCAACAGCATTGCCAGCTCCACCATGTAGTCCAGGTATACAGACAAGACCTGCCAAAAAAGAGGAGTAATTCCATAACAATGACCCCGCCTCCTGATCCTCCGGAGGGCTGGAGAGCAGCGGACTTCCTTCTGGAATTTGGTCGGAAAGGGCAAGTGGGAAGAAGTTAAAAATGATCGAAAGGAATATTGAAATGGGATATGCAAAATCACAAGATATACCTTTTTTTCCCTTCCTTCCTTCCTTCCTTCCTTCCTTCTTTTCTTTTTTCTTTCTTCTTTCTTCTTCCTTTCTCTTTCTTTCTTCCTTTCTCTTTTTCTCTCTTTCTCTCTCTCCCTCCTTCCCTCCCTCCCTTCCTTCAGTCAAGTTTAAGAAATAGTAGTGGTGGAAATGGGAAATGGATTTATTGTGGTCCAATTTCCAAGATAATTACAGCAGTTGCTGAATTCAGTTTAAGAATCCAGTTGTGGCTGTAACAGTAAAGAACCAGAAAGGAAGGAAGAAAGGAAGGAAGGAAGAAGGAAAGAAAGAAGAAAGAAAGAAGAAGAAAAGAAAGACAGGAAGGAAGGAAGGGAAGGAAGGAAGGAAGGAAAGAAAGACAGGAAAGAAGGAAAGAAAGAAGGAAGGAAAGACAGGAAAGAAGGAAGGAAGGAAGGAAAGAAAGACAGGAAAGAAGGAAAGAAGGAAGGAAAGGAAGGAAAGAAGGAAGGAAGGAAAGAAAGATGTCAAGCTGACAAAAGACAAGAAAGAAGAAAAGAAAGACAGGAAAGAAGGAAAGAAGGAAGGAAGGAAAGAAAGAAAGACAGATAGGAAAGAAAGACAGGAAAGAAAGACAGGAAAGAAGGAAAGAAAGAAGACAGGAAAGGAAGGAAGGAAGGAAAGAAAGACAGGAAAGAAAGAAGGAAGGAAAGACAGGAAAGAGGGAAAGAAAGAAGGAAGGAAGGAAAGAAAGACAGGAAAGAAGGAAAGAAAGAAGGATGGAAAGGAAGGAAAGAAGGAAGGAAGGAAAGAAAGATGTCAAGCTGACAAAAGACAAGAAAGAAGAAAAGAAAGACAGGAAAGAAAGACAGGAAAGAAGGAAAGAAGGAAGGAAGGAAAGAAAGAAAGACAGATAGGAAAGAAAGACAGGAAAGAAAGACAGGAAAGAAGGAAAGAAAGAAGGAAGAAAGGAAAGAAAGAAAGACAGGAAAGGAAGGAAGGAAGGAAGGAAAGAAAGACAGGAAAGAAAGAAGGAAGGAAAGACAGGAAAGAGGGAAAGAAAGAAGGAAGGAAAGGAAGGAAAGAAGGAAGGAAGGAAAGAAAGATGTCAAGCTGACAAAAGACAAGAAAGAAGAAAAGAAAGACAGGAAAGAAGGAAGGAAGGAAAGAAAGAAAGACAGGAAAGAAAGACAGGAAAGAAGGAAAGAAGGGAGGAAGGAAGGAAAGAAAGATAGACAGGAAGGAAGGAAGGAAACAACAGTCTGCTTGTGAACTGCAGAAAGGATGATGGAGAGAGAACATCTGGACCTTCTGCTTGTAAGCATCCACACAGGAGGCCCAGATGTTCCCTCTCCCCCCCTCTCCTCTCTGCAGTGAATATCTGCTGCAGTTCAAGAGTGGATTCAGCAGCTCAATGGGGAGTTTTGCTCAGCTGGCTGTATTGATTTCATCTGGAAGCCTCCTTGTAGCCTGCTTTTGTCTTCCCTTACATTTCCCTTTTCCCCTTAGAATTCTTTCAACGTCACCCGTTTTTTATTTCTCACTTAAACCTTCTTCGCCTTGCACTATTCTATAGATACTTCTTCTGTTTCCAAACCTACTTTGTGACTCTGGATTTCAGGAAGGGAGACTCAAAATACATCTCCCCACCCCTGAGCTGTCCTGGGTAGAAAGAGCAGAGAATTCCCCAAACGGATAGACGGGATCGGTTTGCAAGGGAGGTCACAGATAATGATCGCCAAACGCAAGCTAATAAAAAGTCAGGACACTTCAAAAATGGCAAAATCAGTAGAAAGATAAGCAGAAGCAGCCAGAAAAGTCCATAGGCCAAGAACAGGAGCCTGGATAGCTCAGCAGACTAATGCATTGTAATTTAACTCCAGCTGCCTGCAATTACTGTAAGTTCGAATCTCACCAGGCTCAAGGTTGACTCAGCCTTCCATCCTTTCTAAGGTAGGTAAATTGAGGACCCAGTTTGTGGGGGCAATAAGCTGACTTTGTATAAAATATACAAAAGTATGAAGGCTGTTGCTTAACGCACTGTAAGCCGCTCTGAGTCTCCGGAGAAGGGCGGCATATAAATCAAATTTAAAAAAAAAAAAAAGAACATCACCACGGTTACCCAATTAAATTTCCAGGTTAAAATGACCCGGTGTCATTTTATAAAATAAACAACAATTTGATGCCAAGCAAATTGGAAGAGAGCGTGTGTTATGAAGCAGAAGAAATCTGCTTTTTCAGATTCCACATCCACTTTGCCTCTAAAAATAAACGCTCGAGCAAAAAAAGCTTGTAAAGATAATCTCGTGGCAGGCTTAAGAGCAGTAACTGTGAGAGGGATCTTGGAGTCTTAGTGGACAACCAGTTAAATATGAGCCAACAGTGTGAAGCAGCAGCCAAAAAAGCCAATGCAATCCTTAGCTGCATTAACATGGGGATACAATCAAGATCAAGGGAGGTACTAACACCACTCTATAAAGCCTTAGTAAGACCACACCTAGAGTACTGCATCCAGTTTTGGTCACCACACTATAAAAAAGGTGTGGAGACTCTAGAAAAAGTGCAGAGAAGAGCAACCAGGATGATTAGGAGACTGGAGATTAAAACATACGATGAACGGTTACATGAACTGGGCATGGCTGGTCTAGTGAAGAGAAGGACCAGGGGAGACATGATAGCAGTCTTCCAATATCTGAGGGGCTGCCACAGAGACGAGGAGGTCAAGCTATTTTCCAAAGCACCTGAAGGCCAGACAAGGAATAACGGATGGAAACTGATCAAGGAGAGATTCAAGCTGGAAAGAAGGAGAAATTTTCTGACAGTGAGAACAATCAACCCATGGAACACAGAAGTTGTGGGAGCTTCATCACTGGAGGCTTTCAAGAAGAGACTGGATTCCATCTGTCAGAAATGGTGCTTGGGCAGGGGTGGGTGGGGTTGGACTAGGAGACCTACAAGGTCCCTTCTAAATCTGCTAATCTGTTAATCTCAACATTTCTACAGGTTTGAAGCAGTGGTGAAATTCAAATGTTTTACTACCAGTTCTGTGGGTGTGGCTTGGTGGGCATGGCAGGGGAAGGATACTGCAAAATCTCCATTTCCACCCCACTCCAGGGGAAGGATACTGCAAAATCCCCATTTCCTCCCGATCAGCTGGGACTCGGGAGGCAGAGAATAGATGGGGGTGGGGCCAGTCAGAGGTGGTATTTACTGGTTCTTTGAACTACTAAAAATTTCCGCTACCGGTTCTCTAGAACTGGTCAGAACCTGCTGAAACCCACCTCTGCCCTATGCCATCCCTCTGGTAAACTTGCAAGATTCGTTTTTCTCACTGTATACATGTATACATCCGAACTAGACTTTTGTTGTCTCTCTGTGTCATATATGTGGGTACATGCATAATTGTCTGTCTGTCTGTCTGTCTGTCTGTCTGTCTGTCTGTCTATCTATCTATCTATGTCATGGTTATATTTATATTAGAGGTAGAGACCGTTTGAAAGCTGTATGCAACATAATTTCATTTTAATATATGTGTCAGGTTTTGATGTCATCTCAAATAAATTGCACTCCCAAACAATTAATCTTTGCTGAAATATTCTGTTTATTGAGTACGATAGATCTGGCCCCGACTTCGTCGTAGCCGATACTAACCCTCTGACCCCCAAACCCTTCCCTTTCCGTTCCCCAATTCTCATCTTCTCATTGGCCATCTTCCAAGTCAGTCTCCCCAGCTTCTGACCTCAACCCACAGGAATGTCCCCCTTCCCATCCCATCTCCTAGGGGATATTATCTACAGAGAAAATAAGTAGGTGAAAAGTCAAGCCTCGTCTCCTCCTTTTTATGGCAGCATCAGAATGCTGACAATATGCCAATTAGTATACATTCAAAGTGATAATAAAGTATTCTATTCTATTCTGTTCTGTTCTGTTCTGTTCTGTTCTGTTCTGTTCTATTCTCTATTCTATTCTATTGTACTCTATTCCAGGGGTCTCCAACCTTGGCAACTTTAAGACTTGTGGACTTCAACTCCCAGAATTCCTCAGCTTTGCTGTGCCCACCACGCCCACCAAGCCATGCCACACCCACCATGCCACGCCCACCAAGCCACGCCCACAGAACCGGTAGTAAAACATTTTGAAGCCCACCACTGGCCTAGGGAACAAAACTGTTACAGAATCAGGTGGTCCTGCTAGAAATACTTCGGAACCTCCTCCCAGAGGGGAGCAACAAGAACAGACCAGGAAGTGGGTGGGCGGGGTCTCTAACAATGCTTTGAGTTCCCATGAACTGTTGCAGCATCCCCACAGTCACGTGATCAAAATTCGGGCGCGTGTACTTATGACAGGTGTACTCTCCCAGGGTCACATGTTCACCATTTGCAACCTTCCGCAGCTGGCTTCTGACGAGCAAAGTCAACAGGGGGGTGGGGGGGTGGAGAGGCCAGTTTTGCTTAACAAACGCATGATTCATTTACCAACTGCGTGGATTTGACTTAACAACTGCGGCCAAAAAAAAAAAAGGGGGGTCATAAAACGGGACACTGAACACGTGCCTCACTTAGCAACAGAAATGCTCTTTGGCCAGCGTGCTTGAAGGTTCCTGGAGATCGGCTGCTTGTCCAAGCCGAGCCACCAAACCAAGGTTTGTTGCAAAGGACTCACAAACTTTTCCTTTTCTTTAGCAGGAAGCCGCTGCCTCTGATTGGCTGGCAGTTTTGATGCCTCGGCCGCCGCCTCCTCCAGCTGCTGCCAGCGGAGCCCACAGGGCGGGGAGCGATCATCGGTCGAGGCCTACCTGTAAAAGGTTTCCTTACCTTCTTGTTGGCTGTCTTGTTCAAGTAATAATCTCGTGATGGTAAAAATAGGCCGGACTGATCCACCTGCCGTAGGTAAAAAAAAAAGAATAAATTCAATCCAGAAGTCAGACTGTCCTTCCAACTGCCTTATATTCCTCTATAAAACAGCCAGAAAAATCTTCCCGTTCTTAGCTACTGACGGCTGCCTTCCCACTCACGTGCAGCTGCATAAGAAAAAAGGCATTACAGGTAGTCCTTGTCTTACAACCATTCATTTAGTGACTGTTCAAAGTTATAATGGCAGTGAAAAAGTGCCATGTGACTGTTTTTCACACCTACGACCCAGAGGTGGTATTCAGCCGGTTCGGGAAAACCGGTAGTGGTGAACTGTGGGGCTGCCCACCCGCCCGCAATCCAGTGGTGGGTTTCAAATTTTTTACTACCGGTTCTGTGGGTGTGGCTTGGTGGGTGTGACATGGCTTGGTGGGCGTGGCTTGGTAGGCGTGGCAGGGGAAGGATACTGTAAAATCTCCATTCCCACTCCACTCCAGGGGAAGGATAATGTAAAATCCCCATTTCCTCCCGATCAGCTGGGACTCGGGAGGCAGAGAATAGATGGGGGTGGGGCCAGTCAGAATTTTTACTACTGGTTCTGTGGGTGTGGCAGGGGAAGGATACTGTAAAATCTCCATTCCCTCCCCACCCCAGGGGAAGGTTACTGCAAAATCCCCATTTCCTCCTGATCAGCTGGGACTTGGGAGGCAGAGAATAGATGGGGCCGGGGCCGGTGAGAGGTGGTATTTACCATATTTACCGGTTCTCCGAACTACTCAAAATTTCCGCTACCGGTTCTGCAGAACTGATCAGAACCTGCTGAAACCCACCTCTGCCACAATCCAATCCTATATCACTCTGTTTTTGACCCCAGCAATCTCTGCTACCCATTCACCCAAACCAGTACATTGCCAAGTTTGGATACCCCTGTGGTCTACTCACAGTAAGTTTGATGAGACCGAGCTGAGGCAGGTGAGAACCATTCCCTCTTTACAACTTATATTGTTTTTATTGTTTCTAGTATAATCTGATTGCTTATTACTATCCTATGACTATCACTAAGTGTTGTATCTTATGATTCTTGATGAATATACTTTATTTTTTCTTTATGTACACTGAGACCATATGCACCAAAGACAAACTCCTTGTGTGTCCAATCACACTTGGCCAATAAAGTATTCTCTTCTCTTCTCTTCTCTTCTCTTCTCTTTTCTCTTGTCTTCTCTTGTCTTCTCTTGTCTTCTCTTCTCTTCTCTTCTCTTCTCCCCTCCCCTCCCTTCCCCTCCCCTCCCCTCCATTCCATTCCATTCTATTCTATTCTCTGGGGGTCATGAAGACTTGCTATTGCAACAGGTGGGAAGACAGGACAAAGTTACCTGGATGATGTTGCTATTGGAGCTTTTAGAATCAGGTCCCACGAAAACAGTGAAGAACGGAGAAGCGCGATAAGTTGCAGAGACCAGTTTCAGCACGTCCATGAAGTTGGTCTGGTTCCAGGAGCCAGTGACGTTCCAACCACCAATCTGAGAGGAAAGCGGGTTTAAAATTTTAGAATCGTAGAACACTCGTTGCTTTTGTTAAAATCCATTTTTAATCCCTTGCAACCAAAAGAAAAGTCATAGGGGTGGGGGGGAGAAAAAAGTCAAGGAAAGGAAAATCATAGACTCTAGGAAAAAGTGTAGGCAAGAGCAACAAAGATGATTATGGGACTGGAGGCTAAAACTTACAAAGAATGATTGTAGGAATTGGATGTGTCTAGTCTAATGAAAAGAAGGACTATGAGAAGATTACTTCCAGTACTTGAGGGTTTGTCATGGAGAAGAAAGAGTTGACCTATTGACCAAAAGCACCTGAAGGCAGGGCAAGAAGCAATAGATGGAAACTACAGTAGTGGCCAAAATTGTGGAAACCTTTTGGGAAAAGTGTATTTTTAAGGTTTGATGGCTAATAACACCACTTTTTTTGGAGTTTCGAGAGAATCCTATTCCAGTGCTGGGAATAGCCCAGACCTTTACCCAATTGAAAATCTATGGAGCCGACTAAAGAAACTTGTTAGTCGGAAGCGACCCAGCAATAAAACCCAGTTAATTGAAGCAATCATTCAATCTTGGTTTCACATTAGAACAGCTGCAGAACTAAAAGACTTGGTTCACTCCATGGGAAGACATTGTAAGGCCGTAATTCATGCTAAAGGTTACCCAACTGAGTATTAACTAACGTGATAATTTTTGTATACCTCGTTTTTTCTATGGTGATAATTTTTGCATATCTCGTTTTTTTCTATGCATTTCGCTTTTCTTCTTTATACTGTAACTGCTATTCTAATAGCAAATCCTTCATAAAAGTTACTGCATTACATTCTTGATTAAATTATTTTTCTTTAAAAAAAAATCTTTATTTACATTTTCCATTAAAAAAAAAAGAAAAATGACACATTATATAAATAACAAACAAAACATACAAGACAACACAACACAACAAAAACCGACAGAACTAGCATACCTATAAGCAGCACCTTAATAACCTAGTACTCGGTACTGTATTATCTATATTATAATCCGGAGAAGACAGAACATCTTACATATCTTTATAAAACAATTAGGTCTATCCGACCTCACTTTACTTGTATAATATAAATTTCTCAGTACATATAATTCCTCTTCTAATTTGGGTTATTCCTCTTCTCTAGCTACCTAATTATTTTTCCATTGATATATAATTCCATTGATATATAATTATGGGTTTTATTTAATACAGGGGTGCTTTTAATTGTGGGCCAAATTAATTTAATTGGATTTTAATACTGTTTTTAAATTTTGTATTTCTTGTGTCTTATCTGTTGGCTGTTCACCGCCCCGAGTCCTTCAGGAGAAGGGCGGTATATAAATATAAACAACAACAACAACAACAATAATAATAATATAATTTTATGGTACTACTCCCCCAAAAAGTGGGTGTTATTAGCTAGTTTTAGAAAATACATGTCAGCACTTCAACCTGCATTTACTTTAGTGCTATAGTGCATTTTATTCGAGACGACCACGAAACTTGACAATACACTTTTCCCAAAATGTTTCCATAATTTTGGCCACTACTGTAATCAAGGAGACAACCAACCTAGAATTAAGGAGAAGTGAGAACAATTAATCAGTGGAATAGCTTGGCCTCAGAGGTTAAGGGTGTTTTATCACTGGAGTTTTTAAAGAAGAGATTGGACAGCCACTTGTCTGAAATGATACGGTCTCCTGCTTGGGCATGGGGTTGGACTAGAAGACCTCCAAGGTCCCTTCCGACCCCATAATTCTGTTATTCATGCATGGAGGCTTGAAATATTTTCTGTCCTTTGTGTGTACCAGGAATCCACATTCTATTTGGCATCTAGGGGTGACATTATAGCAGTGTTCCATTATCTCAGGGGCTGCCACAAAGAAGAGGGTGTCACAAAGAAGCAATGGGTGGAAACTAATCAAGGAGAGAAGCAACCTAGAACTAAGGAGAAGTTTCCTGGCAGTGAGAACAATTAATCAGTGGAACTACTTGCCACCAGAAGTTGTGAATGCTCCAACACTGGAGGTTTTTAAGAAGAGATTGGATAACCATTTGTCTGAAGTGGTGTAGGGTTTCCTGCTTAAACAGGGGGTTGGACCAGAAGACCTCCAAGGTCCCTTCCAACTCTATTCTATTCTATTCTATTCTATTCTATTCTATTCTATTCTATTCTATTCTATTCTATTCTATTCTATTCCATTCCATTCCATTCCATATTTTCTATTCTATTCTATTCTATTCTATTCTATTATTCTATTCTATTCTATTCTATTCTATTCCATTCCATTCCATTTTTTCTATTCTATTCTATTCTATTCTATTCTATTCTATTCTATTCCATTCCATTCCATTCCATATTTTCTATTCTATTCTATTCTATTCTATTCTATTATTCTATTCTATTCTATTCTATTCCATTCCATTCCATTCCATTCCATTCCATTCCATTCCATTCCATATTTTCTGTTCTGTTCTGTTCTGTTCTGTTCTATTCAATGAACACTGTTCATTGGTGCTTGCTTACATTTTCAAACCCTTCCCTGGAATCTTAAAATGTAAGAACCCAGGCAGGTTCTAAAAAATGTTGAGATCCTCTTTAACAGCGACTAGAATTGTATTTGCTAAAAATTGGAAAGGAGAGAAGTTACCTACTGATGATGATATTATTAAGAAAATGATGGAATGTGCTGAAATGAGTAAATTGACATTTGAAATTAGAGAACAGAAAGATAAGCAATATCATTTGATATGGGATTTGTTTTATCAATGGATAGAGAATAAATCATGGAATTGAAGTATGAAATATGGGGTTGATGTAAAGATAAAATACCTGAAGTTTTTTTTTTCTATAAAAGATATAAGTTGCTGTTATAAATTGGTATTTTAGAAATGGATTTATGCACAAGAGAATATGAACCGTTCGACTCACTGTCTGTAATTGTTTGGAATGATGACGGTTTTATGTTTTGTTTTTGTTTTAAAATAAAAAAAATTTCTCAAAAAATAAAATAAAATAAAAAATGTTGAGATCCTCGAGACAGCTAGTGTTATATTTCAGGAGTCCCCAATCTGTGGACCGTGGCACATTACTGGGCCGGGAGGGTTTTGCAACTGGGCCGGGGAAATGACCGGGGAGCGCGCGTGTGCACCCTCACTTGTGCAAGCAGCGGGTGAGCAAGTGAGCGCATGCACCCCATTAGCGTGAGCGGCAGGAGTGAGTGAACGCGGTTCCCCAAAAATGGAGCTGCCCGTGCGCATACTTGCCAGCTGCTCACATGAACTCTCCCCTCCCCCCCACTCGCTGCCTGTCCGCAAAGCCAGAAACGTTTGGGAACTCTGTTATATTTGATACTTTTCTATTTCTTGGCATGATCCTAGTCAGATTTTCGCTGTCTATTCTCACTGTCTAGTCTCCAGAATTGGGAATACAATCTTGGAATTGTCTTTGAAGTAGGATGAACTCTTGATCTTCCTGTCACTAGCCAACCTGCTTTGTCTAAGTTTCAATATGACCAAAATGGTCCAGAAGGCCCAAATCTCCCATAAAAAAATCCACTAAAAATTCAATTAAGGCTTAAGCTTCAGGACAAGGCACAGGTGCTTTTATCTTGCTAAATTAATCCCAGGTGCGCCACGGGGCACGGCAAAAGGTAGAAATATGGTAGCTAAAAACTGTATTGCTGAAAAGAGAAGTACACAGGTACTGTCATTCATTGGCATCCTTCAGTCTCAAGGGACTATGGTATCGTGCTCTGGAAAGAGGTCCTAAAACAGCATCTGGTGTGACTAAAAAGGCCAATTTGAGAGTGACAATCCCTTCCACATTGACGGCAGATACATTCTGTCCCCTGTCCAGCCCCCAAATTTCACTGGTTCCGGGGCTGCCCCTTTGCCTCAGCCTGCCGAACAAGGGTCTCTTTGAATTGGAGAAGGCCATGCTGCGTCTTTAGCCTCCAAGCTGAACGATCGGAGGTCAAGGTTTCCCAGTTGTTACTGTCCCATTCCCAGGGCCTTTAGGTCCCTCTTGCAGATATCCTTATATCACAGCTGTGGTCTCCGTCTGAGGCGCTTTCCCTGCACTAATTCTCCATACAGGAGATCTTTCGGAATCCGACCATCGGCCATTCTCACGACATGCCCCAGCCACGTAGACGTCGTTGTTTCAATAGTGTATACTGCAAGTACTGTAGATGAAGCCTATTTTCATAATTGTCCCTTCATCAGTACCAGAGGTGGGTTTCAGCAGGTTCTGACCAGTTCTGGAGAACCGGTAGAGGAAATTTTGAGTAGTTCGGAGAACCGGTAAATACCACCTCTGACTAGCCCTGCCCTCATCTATTCTCTGCCTCCTGAGTCCCAGGTGATCGGGAGGAAATGGGGATTTTGCAGTAACCTTCCCCGGGCTCCAGAGGCCCTCCAGAGGCCAAAAACAGGGCTGTTTCCAGACTTCCAGAACTTCGGGGAGGCCCGTTGTTCACCCTCCCAGAACCAGCTGAGCCGAGGTGGCGCAGTAGTTAGAGTGCTGTATTGCAGCTACTTCAGCTGACTGCTAGTTCAGCAGATCAGCAGATCAAATCTCACCGGCTCAAGGTTGACTCAGCCTTCCATCCTTCCGAGGTGGGTAAAATGAGGAGCCAGATTGTTGGGGGGACAAATATGCTATTTAGTATTCTGTCGATTGTTGTAAGCCGCCCAGAGTCCTCGGAGAGTGGGCGGCATAGAAATATGATTAATAAAATAATAAAAAATAAACCTCCGCACGGGCACTGCATTTACCTGGCATCCAAAACGAGCTGCATGGAGACTCCTGTGAGGGGAGGGGCAGGGTGGGCGGGGCCAGCCAGTCCTTGCAACTACCGGTTTGGCGAACCAGGTGTAAAATTAGCATCCGCTTCGCCCGAACCAGTCCGAACCGGCTGAATCCCACCCTTAGTGGGGCCGCAGGTTTTGAGGGAGTGTGCTGTGCAAAATAAAGCTTCTTTTATGATCCGCACCTTGGTGTGTTCAATTTGAGTGAAAGGCACACCAGGTGACAAAGCCAGTTGAGCTGGGACAGCAATTTCACTCAAATATGACAGGGTCCTTGGCGAATTTAGCTTTTATGATGTCCGTTGTTTCCTCTTGATTAGATATAAGTATTCCGTTCAAATATTTCCTTGCTTCTTGGGTCTGCTTAAGAAGAAACTTAGCCCTCCACAGGTTGAATAGAACTGGTCCAATTCTACTCAAGTTGGAGCCAGATTTTCCTTCACTATGTGAATTAATATAACATCAACTGACTAGCCTTGGGCGTAAATCAGAGTCTCTTCATGAGAATGTGAGCAAAATGCTTTTAATATTCAAAACACTCTGTAACTGTTCCTAAGCAAGCTCCTTTTATGAGCAGGGCCTTATTGTACTTACACCAGGGGTCCCCAAACTTGGCAGCTTTGAGACTTGTGGACTTCAATTCCCAGAATTCTCCAGACAGCTATGCTGACTGGAATCCACAAGTCTTAAAGCTGCCAAGTTTGAAGACCTCTGATTTAGACAATACGTCTACCTACTTTCATACAATTGTTGCTTGCCAAAAAAATCCCTGAGAATAAGTTGTAATAATGTAAGAGTGATGGATTTTGTTTTAAAGCATCCAGTGTTAAAGTAAGTTGCATTCTTCAGTGGCCTACTGTGAGCAACAGGCCGCCCTGAATAAAATCCACCTCAGATTTTTCCTTCATGACTTTTCTTCTTCTTTTTCCTCATCCCAAGGCCAAAATCAGGTAGGAACTAGAGCATGGGCATTCAACCTGCAACTTGAAGACTTGTGGACTTCAACTCCCAGAATTCCCCAGCCAACATGCCTGCCTGGTGAATTCTTGG
The DNA here is from genome assembly GCF_029531705.1 of Pantherophis guttatus. Next base: position 63,083,306 of record NW_026844092.1, on the reverse strand, counting down.
AGTTGAAGTCCACAAGTCTTAAAAGTTGGCAAAGTTGGACACCCCCGGGCTAGGGAAACCTTCTAACATCAAGGAAGTCCATCAGCCTGTCCAATTCTATACTCCTCTACTTGGGGGTATGTCCTCTGATTGTCTGAATGCCTGGACTCAGAGGAGGACTAATCCATGAGCACCACAGCATCTGGAAATCTAAGTCTTCAGAAACAGCAATCTACAAGGCAAAGGCAAAGTTGAAGGATTACCCAGCCTCACCAATCTTCTTAAAGTGATGGTTGGACCCAAATAGCTGCAGGACCCACAAACTGCTTGAGGCAACCTAGCTTGTAAATCACTGGAAGCAGAGCTCTCCAGGGTGCTGAAAGAATATTTTCCTCTTGAGGAGTAGACCATGTTACTTAATGCGATGACTGAATTAATTTATTTCTGGACCTACGCAGAATACCAAACCCTAAATTAACCGAACGGCCTGGCTTCCTGCAGCATAATAAAGCAGAAGGGGAGAAAAAAAATAAGGAAATTAAGACTAAGCAAGCTGAGCTACCATTATGGGAATGAAGTCAATAGGTCCCCAGTTGACCTAAATTAAGCTTGTTGGGCAGAACACAGGCGATAAAGGGCAAGAATTTATTGGTCCTCGCTTTCTGCATCAAGCGCCAGAGGTGGTATTCAGCCGGTTCGGGCCACTTCACCCGAACCGGTAGCTGAAATCACTGGTGGGCCTGCCCATCCGCCCTGGTTCTATGCCCGTGATGGCGAACCAATGGCACACGTGCTACAGGTGGCATGCGGAGCCATATTAGTGGGCATGCCAGCTCAGCTCTGGGGCGCATGCGCACGCCGGCTGATTTTCGGGCCTTCTGGGCCCACCAGAAGTAGGGAAACAGGCTGTTTCCTGCCTCTGGAGGGCCTGGGGGCGTGGTGGGGAAGGCCCGTTTTTCTTTCTTACCTGGCTCCAGATCCTCTCTGTGTATCTGGGAACGGCGAAAACAGCCTTTCCCACTCCCTTGGAGGCCCTACGGAGGCTGAAAGGGCCCATTTCCCGACTCCCGGTGGGACAGGAAGTGACGTTTTTTCCTGTCCCCAGCCTCCAGAGACTCCTGGAGAGGCTCCTAGAGACTCCTAGAGAGGCTCCTAGAGATTCCTAGAGAGGTTCTGGAGGCTGGGGACAGTAAAGAATGTCACTTCCTGTCCCACCGAGAATTGGGAAATGGGCCCTTTCAGCCTCTGTAGGGTCTCCAAGGGAGTGGGAAAGGCTGTTTTCGCCCTTCCCAGATGCATAGAGAGGATCTGGAACCAGGTAAGAAAGAAAAACGGGCCTACCAGGCCATCATGTGCCAGGAGCGGGGGTTGGGGTTGCGTGCGCATGCGCGTGGTCACGTGCACGCGTGACCCTCCCCCGCCCCCCCTCTCCTGGCACGCGATGGCAAAAAGGTTAGCCATCACTGTTCTATGCCATCCTATTTAGGCAAGTTTGTGAGGCCGGGCACACGCACAGAAGGCTGGGCGCCAGTGGTGAAATTCAGCCGGTTCTATCCGGATCATGTGATCTGGTAGCGCCGGTGGCAAAAGGCTCCGCCCACCCACCCGGATTTCATCATGTCCCATTTTTGACCCTCTGTGCATGCACAGAAGGCTCTGCGCATGCATGGAGGAGGTGCGTGCACTCACATTTGCGAACCAGTAGCGAAGGTACTGCCGGGCGCATGCGTGGATGGGCATGCGCATGATCACTTTTGCGAACCATTAGGGAAAGTAAATGCATACCACCCCTGTCAAGCGCCCTCCAGCCTTCGCACAACCCCGGCTGTGCCCATTGGTCTTGTGGACTCACCTTCTCGATCAGATCTATCAGTGGCTGAGACCCCAGTTCCTCAATCTTCTGTTCTCTGAGGCAGGACAAGTAATAGCGTTGGGTCTTCCTTTCAGCTTCACTGCTGGAGTTAAAAGTGGCATTTTCTGGAGAGAGGAGCACATGAGGGTCAAGAAAGGGTTGGACAACTGGACAGCTCCAGTCACTGTCCAGGTGCCCCAAAATGACAAGTCAATTTTCACCAGATCTGTGCCAATATGATTCTTTCAACCAGGGGTGAAATCTAAGATTTGTTACCACCAGTTCTGTGAGCGTGGCTTGGTGGTGGGGGGGAGGTAATGTGACTGGGTGGGCATGGCCAACTTTTTTTTTTAACTTTTAAAAGCATTTTTTCTACAACCTTAAGAGGTTGCAGAAAAAAAATGCTTTTAAAAGCCTCTGACGATCAGGCAACTCAGCTGGGATCGTCAGGGGCTTTTAAAGGCATTTTTTTTTCTACAACTTCTTCGGCTAAAGAGGTTGTAGAAAAAAATGCTTTGAAAAGCCCTTTGACGATCCCAGCTGAGCTGCACAATCATCAGGGGCTTTTTTTTTTTTTTTTACTTTTAAAAGCATTTTTTCTGCCGAAGAGGTTGTAGAAACAGAAGTTGCCTTCAGAATTGTGGGCGCTTCATCACTGGAGGTTTTTAAGAAGAGACAGGACAGTTACCTATCTGAAATGGTATAGGCCAGGGTTTCCTGCTTCAGCAGGGGGTTGGACTAGAAGATCTCAAGGTGCCTTCTAGCTCTGTTCTGATTGGTTGGTGAATTATATTTTTATAGAGTTAAATATATATGTAGTCCTCAGTGGTGAAATGTAAAATTTGTTACTACCGGTTCTGTGGGCGTGGCTTGGTGGGTGGGTGGGGGTAATGTGACTGGGTGGGCATGGCCAACTTTTTTTTTAAAACTTTTAAAAGCATTTTTTCTATAACCTCTTCAGCCGAAAAGGTTGTAAAAAAATGCTTTTAAAAGGCTCTGACGATCCCAGCTGAGCCGCACAATCATCAGAGGCTTTTTTTTTTTTTTTTTACTTTTAAAAGCATTTTTTCTGCTGAAGAGGTTGTAGAAAAAATGCTTTTAAAAGTGAAAAAACACAGCCTCTGATGATCGCGTGGCTCAACTGGGCATGGGGTGTGTGTGTGTGCGCGCAGGGATTTTTGCTACCGGTTCTTCAAACCACTCACCGCCATCGCTACCGGATCGGGCGATCTGGTCCGAACCGGGAGCATTTCACCCCTGCTTCCAACAAAGCTATTCTTTGAGGAACCTACCTGCCTCGGAGTTTTGCTTGATATGGATGTATTACTTGGAACCCTTGACACAAGGACTACCTGGGTGAGATCCAAAGCCCGTATTTTCCTCAGTCTAAATCTAACCTTCCACTTCTCACCCTCCAAGGAGAAAGCTGTCTTGTTGGGATTCTCCACGATCCTTCCACAAAACATGAATCCCTTCAACTCATGACCCTTCATTCCAATGTCAAATATTGGCCTTTGTCTTCAGATTCTTTAGCAGCCCTGGATTCCGAATCTGCTTCTTTTGCTCAAGCTAAAGAACCCAGAACGTAGAAACATACTCCGATGCCCGCCTGTAACCATCCACTTCTTACCCAACAGGTGTTTCATGATGGCCTGATTTTGGTCCCAAATACTGTTGAAGGTACTCCACTTGGAGCGTCCATCCGGCAGTGGGTTCCGCTTGATCCATCCCCCGCAGGCGTACTGGTAAAAATCATCACAGGGCTTGACGTCTGGATCCAGAGCTTCCAAGATCTTACCAGCTACAATGACGCAGGCTTCAGTAAGGCAAGTTGTATGCGAAGGATCTGGAAGAGACACACGGAGATTTACGTGGGAGTAGGAATGGATTTGCAGAGGGGGGGGCGGGAAATTGCAGACTACAGGAACCATTTCAACTACTCAGGTGACCCTGAGGACACAGATAAACCTCCAAGTGCTTCAACGACCCTCTAAAACAGGGGTGTCAAACTCAAGCCTTGTGGGCCAGATCTGGCTTGCAGGGTGCTTAGATTTGGCCAAAGGCCCACCCTGCAAAACAGTGAAGGACCGACTCATGGTGCCTCTGCCAGTGAAAACAAAGCTTGGGAGGGCCGCACACAGACTCCCGAGCTCTGTTTTCGCTGGCAGAGGGTTGCAGGAGGCCGTTGCATCTGAAAACAGAGCTTGAGAGCCCGTTTTTGCTGGCAGAGCGCTGGGGCCACCCGACACGAGTGACGTCAAGCTGGTCATGCTCGCCCCGGCCACTCCCCCCTCCGGGTTCCCCAAGGTCAAACACAAACCTGATGCGGCTCTCAATGAAATTGAGTTTGACACCCCTGCTGCAAAAGGATGCAAATCAGTGGTGGGTTTCTACCAGTTTGCGCCAGTTCGGGTGAACTGGTAGTGGCGGCGGCGGGAGCCTCCGCCCACCGCTGTTGTGACCTAGATCCAAGTAGTTATTGCCAGACACAATCAGTCCTAAACAAACATATTTTATTAGGACAGCTGAGAATTACCTCACTCTCAGCGTAGTCCAAATTAAGTTCCAAACAAATTCTTCATAAACAGTCCTTCGGTCTTATCACCAACCTTTGTCTACTTTGGCACCCTACCAAAGGCTTTTCTTGGCAAAAGTTCAGAAGCAAGAGACGCTGACAAGAAGCAAATGTAGCAACGTTGCTTTCCTACAAAGATCCCAAGAGCCATTGCTGCTCTTTTAAGCCTTCCGGGAGGGGCCAATCATTTCCTGGCCTTACTCCTGAGTCGTCCCTTTTGCTTTACCTGCTCTTGCCTTCTGGCAGCTCTGCACATGTGAGCATTAGGAACGGGAGGAGCCTCCTGTTCCTCTACCTCTCTGCTATCCGCCTCTGCAGGCTCCGTGCATTGCTCCCAGGTGGCCCTGGCCCCATCTCTGCCTCTGACGCAGAGCCCTCGTCAGAGCCCTCCCCAGACTCCAGGATTGGCCCATGTTCCTCCCCAACCTCCTCACTGTCCGAATCTGCTGCCAGATCTGCTGGCCGCTGGCGGGCCACAACATTAATCCATAGGGTTTGGCGACAGTATTATATTATTTATCCCCTTTATATTTTTTTATTTCCCCCTTTGATTGGCTGTACACTTTAGTGTCATCACCATTATTACATTCTGCTGTTTTCCAAGAACACTGAGTGCTTTTCTGCCAGAGTCAAATTCCTTGTGTGTTTAACCAGACTTGGCCAAATAAATAAAGGAGATACCGTAAATATATATATATGTATATAAACAAGTAACTAGGGTAAAATGTCCACAAGCTGACAACCGGTAGATAAACTTAGCACTAAAAGAAACACAGACTGTTGGTCTGCCCATAATTTCCTTCTCCAGAGAACCAGCTAGCTCCTTTATTCATTAGTTTACTAGGAATTGTCTCCTCTGTTTCTCCTAGGAGAAGCAAACCAACCAATGTTAGCATACAGTAGTGGCCAAAATTGTGGAAACCTTTTGGGAAAAGTGTATTTTGAGGTTTGATGGCTAATAACACCACTTTTTGGGAGAGTTTCAAGATATATATTTTTTTTATTTTTATTTTTATTTATATGCAGCCCTTCTCCGGAGACTCAGGGAGGCTTACAAGGCGTTAATATACAAGAAAATCATATTCCAGTGCTGGGAATAGCCCAGATCTTAACCCAATTGAAAATCTATGGAGCCGACTAAAGAAACTTGTTAGTCGGAAGCGACCCAGCAATAAAACCCAGTTAATCGAAGCCATCATTCAATCCTGGTTTCACATTAGAACAGCTGCAGAACTAAAAGACTTGGTTCACTCCATGGGAAGACGTTGTAAGGCCGTAATTCATGCTAAAGGTTACCCAACTAAGTATTAACTGACATGGTGATCATTTTTGCATATCTTGTTTTTTTCTACGTGTTTCATTTTTTCTTCTTTATACTGTATCTGCCATTCTAATAGCAAATCCTTCATAAAAATTATTGCATTACATTCTTGATTAACTTATCTTTCCATTGATATATAATTTTATGGTACTACTCCAAGAAAAAGCGGTGTTATTAGCTAGTTTTAGAAGACACACTTTTCCCAAAAGGTTTCCACAATTTTGGCCACTACTGTATGCTTCTGAAAATCCAGCCATCGCTCTGGCTTTCTGTAGAGATATGAAACGCTTTACGATAAACGCTTTGGGGATTTTCATAAGAAGAAAGACAGACAGAGAAGGTGGGAGGCAGGGAGCTTTGTATAAAAAGGAAGGCCAGCCAATTGCAATAACAATAGACCTACGATCACAATTGACCCTCACAATTTCTGTGGCTCAATGAAACATTTCTTAAGCGGATTGGGCTCCAATTTGCGACCTTTTGTGCCATGGTTGTTAAATGAATCATGGCAGTTGTTAGGTTAATAACAATCTGGCTTCCCATTGACTGAGAAAACTGTTGTAAGTTGAGGACTAGCTACCCTGTTTCCCCCAAAATAAGACATCCCCTGATAATAAGCCCAATCAGGCTTTTGAGCGCATGGCAATAAGGCCAAGCGCTTATTTCAGGGTTCAAAAAATATAAGACAGGGTCTTATTTTTGGGGGGGGACACAGTATATACTCTCCGTAGTGCTTTTACAGCACTCTCTAAGCTGTTTATAATGTCAGCCAATTGGCCCTGACCAGCTGGGTCCTCATTTTACCCATCTCGGAAGGATGGAAGGCTGAGTCAACGTTGGGCTGGTCAGGATCGAACTCCTGGCTGTGGGCCGAATCAGCCTGCAATTCTGCATTCTAACCACTGAGCCACCAGGAAGGAGAATGAGAAAGGGAATTAAGAGAGGGAGGGAGGGAAGGTGGGAGGAAGGAAGGAAGGTAGGCATTAAGAGAGGAAGGAAGGAAGGAAGGAAGGAAGGGAAGGAAGGAAGGAAGGAAGGAAGGAAGGAAGGAAGGAAGGAAGGGAGGGAGGGAGGGAGGGAGGGAAGGAAGGAAGAAAATTGCAATACCATATATACCATTTCACAGTGCTTTTACAGCCCTCTCTAAGTGGTTTACAGAGTCAGCATATTTGCCCCCAACAATATGGTCCTCGTTTTACCAACCTCAGAAGGATGGAAGGCTGAGTCAACCTTGAGCCGGTCAGGATCGAACTCCTGGCAGTGGCCAGAGTCAGCCCACAATGCTGCATTCTTAACCACTGCGCTACCACATTAGTAATACAACTGTTTCTCCTTGAGAGCTGGGTTGCTGGAGCTTAGTAAAAAAATTCACCATTGCTAGCCTTCACGATACCTTTAAGTAGTTGATGAAACCAAAGTCAACTCTCCAAGGAGAACTTAAAACTTATTCTATTCCGTGCCTCTTTTTTACCATCTTAAATAAAAACACACAGAGGAGAAGCCTTAGCAGAGAACCTGTAAAATAGGAGAAACCCCCCGTACTCTATATATAAAAAGATGAGAGAAGGACACTAATTGTTTGTAATGTTTTATATTTATACCAGTGGTGGGTTTCAAATTTTTTTACTACCAGTTCTGTGGGTGTGGCTTGGTGGGTGTGGCATGGCTTGGTGGGTGTGGCATGGCTTGGTGGGCGTGGCAGGAGGATACTGTAAAGTCTCCATTCCCACCCCACTCCAGGGGAAGGATACTGCAAAATCCCCATTTCTTCCCATCAGCTGGGACTTGGGAGGCAGAGAATAGATGGGGGCGGGGTCAGTCAGAATTTTTACTACCGGTTCTCTGAACTACTCAAAAATTTCCGCTACCAGTTCTCCAGAACTGGTCAGAACCTGCTGAAACCCACCTCTGATTTATACACTATAAAAATATCATTTATCCATATAATATTTTTTATATCTGTATTTTGTAGTATGTTGTAAGCCGCTCAGAGTCGCCTCAAACTGCAGGATGGGGAGGCATATACATTTAATATATCAAAGTAAGATCGAATCTCCCCAGGCTCAAGGTTGACTCAGCCTTCCATCCTTTCTAAGGTAGGTAAATTGAGAACCTAGTTTGTGGGGGCAATAAGCTGACTTTGTATAAATATACAAAAGTATGAAGGCTATTGCTTAACGCATTGTAAGCCGCCCTGAGTCTCCGGAGAAGGGCGGCATATAAATCAAATTTAAATAAATAAATAAATAAATAAATCTGAATCGAATGCATTGATTACCCCATCAGGAGCGAAGGAAGCGGATATTGTATGCATGCATGTCCTTATATTCAAAGTATGAAAAATGGTCAGAAATCACTTTTTCCTGCGCCGTTGTCACTTCGAATGATCCCTAAATGGATGGTTGTAAGTTGGGGACCAGCTGCACAACCATAAGGCACAGCGGAGATGGAAAGGAAGAGGGGTGCTTTGAAGAAGAGGGGGTGGGCACAACAGAAGCTTCTGGGGCGATGCACAACATGCGAAGCCACAATTGCTTGAAGCCGCAGCTTGTCTCCTAAACACACAGCCCCTCCCACTCCTGGTGAGGGTTGGTAAATATGCGAGAGCAAAAGGGATATGTGTGTGCATGTGTGCGCGAAGAGCTTTAAGCAAAACTTAAAACTCCTTGAGGAGCACCCGGAGGCTCCAACCGGTCCAGAATGCGGCGCGCGGGTGATTACGGGAGCGACATGGCGTTCCCATATAACAATTCTCCTGCGCGAGCTGCACTGGCTCCCAGTGGTCTTCCGGGTGCGCTTCAAGGTGTTGGTTCTCACCTTTAAAGCGCTCCATGGCTTAGGGCCAGGGAATTTACGAAACCGCCTTCTGCTACCGATAACCTCCCACCGGCCAATTTGCTCCCACAGAGAGGGTCTCCTCAAGGTGCCGTCGGTCAAGCAATGCCGGCTGGCGGCCCCCAGGGGGAGGGCCTTCTCTGTGGGAGCACCCGCCCTCTGGAACGAGCTACCTCCCGGAATACGGCTGATCCCGGATCTCTGCACTTTCCCGTAAGGCCGTGAAGACGTTTTTATTTCAGCAAGCCGGCCTGGCCTGAATAGGTTTGAGGGGTTAGTTTTTTAATTGTATTGCTAGGGGTTTTAAACTGGGGCGGCCGTTTAATTTAATTTATTTTTATTATTTTAACTTTTATATTGTATGTTATTTTAATTCTCGGCTGTTCACCGCCCTGAGTCCCTTCGGGGAGAGGGCGGGATATAAATTTAAATAAATAAATAAATAAATAAATAAATAAATAAATAAATAAATAAATAAATAAATAAATCTTGGCTATGTTGCGCTCAATGCAGTCAGGGGCTAACAAAGAATTCTTTGTGTGTCTCCTTGTCATGAAGTGTGGGTTACTCACTCATCTTGGGAGGCTATTATCTCAGTGAAAGCGGTGTGAGTGTGTCCCCACACGGGTTCCCAGCCTGCTCAAGAGGGCCTGTTGAAAGCTGTCCCTGAGCCCCGAAGCACAGCAGGAGGGGGGAGAGCCAGTTACTGTACTGACCTCGGCTTCCCCAGCAGCACGAAACTGAGTCCTCGTTCCCGATAAACCTCTTTTATTTCATTTACGGTGAGTTCCTCTCCAGCCAAGTCTTTCCTCTCCCACAGTCTTTCAAGATAGTTCACAATTACCGACCTTTATCAGGCTTGGAGAGTGGCCAGGCCGATATCTTTCAGACACCGCTGTCAGCGTTCCAGAAAAACCCCAACTCCAAGTAAAGATGCGGAAGCAAACATTTTTCCAAAGTTCTCTTTACTAGAATAGGCAAACTGGCACATCTGGGAAAACCCGAATCTGAAAGGTCCGCGTTTTCCCTCAGTAAATCAAAACCCCCAAAACCATCCCCTCACTCCTCAGTCGATCACATGCTCCAATCAACGTCCGCTCCATCTCGATCCAGCCCCCCTGACTTCTCCAGATGCTGGATCGCCCTGACCTTGACCGACAGGAAGAATGCTATTATGTCTACTTACAACCCCTCTCCTTAATCCCCCCTCCTACTTTTCCACACATGAGAAGGTGGCAGCATTGGAGCTTCTGGATTAATATGGCCTCCAAAGCTGACAACTGCAATACTTGGCAAGAATGCAGGAATGAACTCATTGTCTCCTGCAAACTCCACTCCCCCTTTCGCTCCTCTTTTATTCCCTCTGGGAGGGGCCATTCATCGTCCACCTGTGGCTTTACTCCCAAGTCGACCCTTGTTCTTCAGCTGTTCCCTTCGTCTGGCAACTCTGCCCATGCGCACACACTGGGGACAGGCTCCAGCTGTTCGTCTGCCTCACTGATGTCTGACTCCGAAGGCAGCTGATAACTGGCATCCGGCCCTGGCCCCCTCTCTGCCTCCGACGCAGAGCCCTCATCAGAGCCCTCCCCAGACTCCAGGACTGGCCCTTGTTCCTCCCCAACCTTCTCACTATCCGAATTTGCTGCCAGATCCACTGGTGGGTCACAACAGTTACGGGGGTGTTGTTGGGGTCGCCAAGCAGACAGCTCCATCATTAAGGCAGTTTTCCTGCTTGCGTCGTTTTGCGTTTCCTTGCATGAGGCTCTGAAATGCTCCTTTGCTACCTTGCAAAGGGGGGGTCAATGGGGAAGCCAGATTCACTTAACAACCCTGTTACTAACAACAGTGGAGATTCACTTAACAGCCGTTGCAATGGAGCAAAACTCGCTTAACAAATGTCTTGTTTAGCAACAGAAATGTGGGGGGCCCAATTATGGTCATACATCGAGGACTACCTTCTCCGCTTATAACCACAATTGAGCCCCAAATTTCATTTGCTGAGCAAGACATTTGTCAAGCGAGTTTCGCCCCATTTTTACGACCTTCCTTGTCACCACTGTTCAGCAGATGCCTGTGGCTGTTAAGTGAGTAACGTGGTTGTTAAGAGAATCTGGTTTCCCCCTTGACTTTGCTCGCCAGGAGGTCGCAAAAGGGGATCCCATGACCCTGGGACACCGCAACCGTCATAAATATGAGTTCGTTGCCGAGTGTCTGAATTTTGATCATGTGACCACGGGAACGCCTCCGCGGTCCTAAGTGTGAAAAACGGTCATAATCATGAATCACTTTTTTCCGGTGCCTTCGTAACTTTGAATGGTCACTAAATGGACGGCCGTAAGTCGAGGACTACCCGTACGAAGGAGAATGAGGCCCGTGGTCCAACTTACTGTGGGCCTTGAACCTACCTACCTTTGCTGTACTGGATGGCCATGGCTACGATTGTACTCAGGAGCAGAACTGCCACGAAGAGGGAAATCACCCAGAAGACCAACTTCAGATGAATTTGGGAGCCAAGGCGACTCAGCAGGAGGCCATCCCCTTTTCGGAAGCCCACCTCAAAGAAGAGACAAGAATCAAAGAGGAAAGAGAAAAGAAACGGGAGATGGAATAGATTAAAGTACCATTCTATTAACATACTTCAGTGTCTTTCAACCTTAGCAACTTTAAGATGGGTAGACTTCAACTCCCAGAATTCCCCAGCCAGCTTCGCTGACTGGGGAATTCTGGGAGTTGAAGTCCACCCATCTTAAAGTTGCTAAGGTTGAGAAACACAGACATACTTCATTCAGCTTGCTAAACTACGATTTATTGTTTTAAAGCACCGTTGGATTGAAATATTCTGGATTTCAATTTCAATCTGGATTCTCCCAATATATTCAGTCCAAACCAGTGGTGAAATCCAATTTTTTTTACTACCGGTTCGGTGGGCGTGGCTTGGTGGGTGTGATGTGGCTTGGGTGGTGTGTGTGGCTTGGTGGGCGTGGCAGCAGAAGGATACTTTATTTATTTATTTATTTATATGCCGCCCTTCTCCGGAGACTCAGGGCGGCTTACAGTGCGTTAAGCAATAGCCTTTATACTTTTGTATATTTATACAAAGTCAGCTTATTGCCCCCACAAACTGGGTCCTCAATTTACCTACCGTAGAAAGGATGGAAGGCTGAGTCAACCTTCAGCCTGGCGAGATTCGATCTTACTTTAATTGCAGACAGCTGGTGTAAAATTACAGTGCTTCTGTCTGTTGAGCTATCCAGGCTCCTGAAAAATACTGCAAAATCCCCATTCCCTCCCCACTCCAGGGGAAGGATACTGCAAAATCTCCATTCCACCCCACTCTAGGGCCAGCCAGAGGTGGTATTTGCTGGTTCTCTGAACTACTCAAAATTTCCACTACCGGTTCTCCAGAACCTGTCAGAACCTGCTGGATTTCACCCAATTATCGTCCAAACCCATAATTGACAACTGGGAGGTTTGAATAATAGGCTAAACCTACACCTTGCTTAGGCAGGAAACTTACAACATTTCAGACAAATGGTTATCTAATCTCTTCTTCAAAACTTCCAGTGTTGGAGCATTCACAACTTCTGGAGGCAAATTGTTCCACTGATTAATTGTTCTAATTGTCAGGAAATTTCTCCTTAGTTCTAAGTTGCTTCTCTCCTTGATTAGTTTCCACAGGGTGTGTAAAGATCGCACGGCAGCCTCTCTGGCTGGAGTCGAATCCGTGAAAGTACACAAATAGTCCTCGGCTTATGACCCCAATGGAGCGCAAGATTTCCATGGCTAAGCAAGACAGTGGTGAAGTGACCTGTGTCCCATTTTGCGACCTCTTTCGCGCGGTTTGTTAAACGAATCACTGTATTTGTTAAATGAATCATGCGGTCAATGGCTCCTCCCATTGACTTTGCTCGGCGGAAAGCAGCTGGGAAGGTCACAAATGGGGATCATATGACACCCCAGCCCCCGGGACATTGCAACCGTCATCAATATATGCCGGTTGCCAAGTGCCAAATTCTGATCACGTGACCACATGGGATGCTGCAATGGTTGTAAATGGGAAATCTAGTCATAAGCAGTGGTGGGTTCCTCTCGGTTCGGCCCGGTTCGGCCAAGCCAGTAGCGGTGACGATATGACATCACCGAACCTGTTCTGCCCCCATCACCCCCCAACCCCCCGCCCCCCACGTTATTCTTACCTTTTATTTCAACCCACCCCAATCTATTGCTGCCTCCTGAGTCCCAGCTGATGGGCTATAAGGAAAAAAAACTGTTTAAACTGTTGCCGCGGGGCTTCAAAGGGCCGCCCTACAGCTGATCAGTGGTAAAAGGCAGTTTGGTGGTAGACCGGTGCCTCAAAAACAAATCAGTAGATCGGTGCCTGCAAAAATAAATGGGTAAACCAGTGCCTGCAAAAATACATGAGTAGACCGGTGCAGCTCTGCAAGCAGTTAAAAGCCTGGTAGACCAGTACCTCTACTAAATCCTAAAGAATTGTCACATGACCATCAAGCCACGCCCACAAAATAAGCCACACCCACAGAACCGGTAGTAAAAAAATTTAGAACCACCCCTGGTCATAAGTCACATTTTTCAGTGCCCCTGCAACCTCGAATGGCCGCTAAATGAATAATTGTAAGTTTGAAGGGCTACTGGACCTTCCACCGTTCGCCCTACCTCGACGCTGTCCGGAGATGTGTTGCTCCCGTCCCCTGCGGCATCCAGCACTTCGTCTTCTTGAAACATGGCTCTCTTATACTCCGTCATCTGAAGAGAGGGGGAAAAAATGTGAAAAATAACACTGGGGTTGGAAGACACGAGAGAAAACAACAGGCAGTCCTCTGTGTACGACCGCAACAGAGCCCAACATGTCTCTCGTGAAGTGAAACATTTGTTCAGCGAGTTTTGCCCCATATTACGACTTGGCTAAGTGGCCGTTGTTAAGTGAGTCACACGGTTGTCGAGGGAATTGGGCCTCTCCGTTGACTTTTTTATTGGTTCGATTTATTTTTATTGGTTCGATTTATATGCTGCCCTTTTCCGGAGACTCAGAGCAGCTTACAATGCGTTAAGCAATAGCCTTCATACTTTTGTATATACCTGCTTAGTAGGGCTTTTCACACACACACCCCACCAAGCGGTGTTCTTTTTTATACAAAGTCAGCTTATTGCCCCCACAAACGGGTCCTCATTTTATCTACCTCGGAAGGATGGAAGGCTGAGTCAACCTTGAGCCTGGTGAGATTTGAACTTGCAGCAATTGCAGGCAGCTGGTGCTACTTAACAGTGCATTAGACTGCTGTGCCACCAAGGCTCTTACTCTTGCTTGTCAGAAGGCCACAAAAGGGGATCGCTTGATCCCAGGATGTGGTGACCGTTGTAAATAGAAGTCAGTTGCCACGGGACTGACTTTTGATCACGTGACCAGGGGTGATACCGCAACAGTCATACGTGTGAAAAACAGTCATAAGTCACTTTTTTTCAGGGCTGTTGGAACTTGGAACGGTCACTAAAATGAACTGTTGTTAAGTCGAGGACTACGTCTGAAACACATTCAGATCCTATCCTGTAGCTGCCAACATGAAGAGATTGGAAAAGCCCAGCCCTTCTTTTCCCAAAGGAATTCTGGGAATTGTAGTTCGATAGCTGAATTCGTGGCGACCAAAACTGGATGAATAGACTCCCTCTTCTTTGTGGCAACCCCTGAGATATTGAAAGACTGCTATCATGTCTCCCCTAATCCTTTTCTTCATTAAACTAGACATACCCAGTTCCTGCAACCGTTCTTCATATGTTTTAGCCTCCAGTCCCCTCATCATCTTTATTGCTCTTCTCTGCACTCTTACTAGACCCGTGATGGCAAACCTATGGCATTATGCGGCACCCATAGCCATATTGATGGACACGTGAGCTCAGCTCCAGCGCGCATGTGCGTACCGGCCAGCTGATTTTTGGGCCTTCTGGGCCCACCAGAAGTAGGGAAACAAGCTGTTTCCTGCCCCCGGAGGGCCTTGGGTGGTGGTGAGGAACGCCCATTTTTTTCTCTCTCCCCAGGCTCCACAGCCTTTCTAGGAGTCTGGGGAGGGCAAAAATGGCCTCCCCCCCGAGGTCCTCCGGAGGCCGAAAACAGCCCATTTGCCAACTTCCGATCCCCAGTTCCTAATTTTAACCCTCCCCAGACTCCTAGAAAGGCTCTGGAGCCTGGGGAGAGAGAAAAACGGGCCTACCGGGCCATCACGTGCCAGGAATGCGGGGAGTGGGCGGGGCGCATAGAATTATGGATGTGGGCATGCACGAGCATGACACCCACCCCCGCTCCTGGCACGCGATGGCAAAAAGGTTATCCATCACTGTTCTAGAGTCTCCACATCTTTTTTACATCGTGGCGACCAAAACTGGATGCAGTATTCCAAGTGTGGCCTTACCAAGGCATTATGAAGTGGTATGAACACTTCACGTGATCTTGTGACCACGTGATGAAGGAAGAAAGTAAACAATTGGAGTGATTGTCATAGAGAAGGAGCATAAGGCGTAAAGGGATGTTACTGAAAAATAAAATTGAAAAGGATAAAAAAATGACGGAAAGAAAATAATATGGCAGAAGTTGAAAGAAGGAGAGATGGAGAAAAATTATAAATTTGTAATAAAGGATGTATAAAGAGATAACTATTGGAAAAAACGGGAAGATTTAAGATATATTATAATGATGATTTTGATTATATAAGATGTGTAAGGTGTGACTCGGTCGGCACTCTGTTCATAAAATATGTATGATGGAAAGAAAAATTTTTCAATAAAACTTGTCTATAAAAAAAAAAAGCCACTTCACTTGATCTTGATACTTGGTTGATACCTAGGATGCTGGCAGCAACCCCTATCAACCATCAGCGCCAGTCAATGCTATTTGTGATACATTTTTAAATGTTCAGTTGACTGAGTTTCATGTTTGGCGAATAAAAGTTTATAATAATAATAACAACAACAATATATCAAGCAACAACATCTGCCTATCGCAGGTCCCTGGGAAGGACTCGATACAGGTAATCCTCAATTAGTGACTGTTCAAAGTTACAACATTACTCAAAAAAGTAACTTATGACCATTTTCACCCTTATGGCCTTTGCAGCATCCCCAAGGTCACATGACCCAAATTCAGATGCCCTGTCTACTGGTTTCATATTTATGACCACTGCAGCATCCCGGGCTCACGTGATCCCCTTTTGCGACCTTCTGACAAGAAAAGTCAATGGGGAAGCCAGATTCATTTAACAACCATGTTGTTAACTTAACAGCTGCAGCGATTCACTTAACAACTGTGGCAAGGAAGGTCGTGACACAGGGCAAAACTCATGTAACCAATGTCTCACTTAGCAATGGAAATTCTGGGCTCGATTGTGGTTGTTAAGCTGAGGACTACCTGTAGATGGATAAAAATGCCAAATCCAGTCTAAGAATCTGGCTGAACAAGAAGAGGAGGAGGAGGAGGAGGAGGAGGAGGAGGAGGAGGAGGAGGAGGAGGAGGAGGAGGAGGAGGAGGAGAAGAAGAAGAAAAAGAAGAAGAAGAAGACGAAGAAGAAGAAGAAGAAGAAGAAGAAGAAGAAGAAGTTGAAGTTGTTATTGAGTCTTGGTTAAATAAAATATTGATTATATAAATAAATAAAATATTGAATAAAATATTGAGTCTTGGTTTGCTGCACTTTGAACAGCTTCCTCTTGATGGAGGTCAACAAGAGGAAGCTGCTCAAAGCACAGCAAACCAATATAGGAAAACAGCGATGCAAACTCGGGCTGACAGCTGGTGTAACAAAGCACTGCATGGACCGTTCCTTGAGAAGATCCAAGGAAAAGTAGATAAGGAAAAGACCTGGTTATGGCTGGCCAACGGAACACTGAAGAAAGAAAAAGAAGGCCTGAATTTTGTAGCCCAAGAACAAGCCATCAGAACAAATGTAATCAAAGCCAGAGTAAAAAAAATCTGCCGATGACCCCAAATGCAGACTCTGCAAAGAAGCGGATGAAACCATTGATCACATACTGAGTGGCTGCAAGACAATAGGTCAGATTGACTACAAACAACATCACAACACAGTCGCTCAGATGGCCCACTGGAACTTGTGTCACAACTACCATCTGCCTGTAGCAAAGAACTGGTGGGATCATAAGCCTGAAAAAGTGGTCGAAAATGAGCATGCAAAACTACTGTGGGACTTCCGAATACAGACTGACAAAGTTTTGGAACACAATACCCCGGATATCACAATTGTGGAGAAGATAAAAGTGTGGATCGTCGACATTGCCATACTTGGTGACAGCAGAATCGATGAGAAACAACTTGAAAAAGTCACCAGATATCAGAACTTGAGAATCGAACTGCAGAGACTCTGGCATAAACCGGTGCAGGTGGTCCCAGTGGTACTCGGCACACTGGATGCTGTGCCTAAAGACCTAGGCAAGCACTTAAGAACAATTGGCGCTGACAAGATCACCATTGGTCAGCTGCAGAAGGCCGCCTTACTGGGATCTGCTCGCATAATCCACCGATACATCACGCAGTCCTAAACGCTTGGGAAGTGTTCGACTAGTGATTTGGGATACGAAATCCAGCATGGTCATCTCGTTTGCTGTGTATACTGTATAATAATAATAATAATAATAATAAAATAATAATAATAATAATAATAATAATAATAATAATATCAATAACAACAACAACAACAACAACAACAACAACTTGAACATTTTGACTCTACAAAAAACCACCTTACTCAGAACAGCTTACATCCTCCGACGATACCTTAACAGTTCCTAGGTCCTTGGTTAGGACTCGAGCTGCTGAGCTATTAACCAGCCTCAAAGGCTGTGAATCTCACTAAAGATTAAATAATAATAATAATAATAATAATAATAATAAATAATAATAATAATAATATATCAACAACAACAACAACAACTTGAACATTTTGATTCTACAAAAAACCACCTTACTCGGAACAGCTTACATCCTCCGATGATACCTTAATAGTTCCTAGGTCCTTGGTTAGGACTCGAGCTGCTGAGCTATTAACCAACCTCAAAGGCTGTGAATCTCACTAAAGATTAAATAATAATAATAATAATAACAACAACAACAACAACAACAACAACTTGAACATTTTGACTCTACAAAAAACCACCTTACTCGGAACAGCTTACATCCTCCGATGATACCTTAATAGTTCCTAGGTCCTTGGTTAGGACTCGAGCTGCTGAGCTATTAAGCAGCCTCAAAGGCTGTGAATCTCACTAAAGATTAAATAATAATAATAATAATAATAATAATATAATAATAATAATAACAACAACATTCCTGAAACTGTTGCTCTTTCAGGGTTTAATTGAGAGAAAGGCAATGTTTTTCTACAGTACGAAGAATCACCACGTTTCCATCCAGTGATAATTTTGCACAGCATTTCCAGACATGAGGATACAGAGAGAGAGAGAAAAGAAAAGCTGAGATCCAACTTCTGCCTAATGTCATTTATAAAACAGAGATTCTATTTTAAGAAGGGCCATTCTAGTTCTGCAAGAGGAAGAAGGAAAAAGAAGAACAGGACAGCCGGCAGCAAGATAGACAGACTCCGTTTGATGAATGGACCCTTGGGAGATTTGAAAGAACAGCTTCGGGATCCATCATCCCGAGAGAAAAATCTATGGGGTTGCTAGGGAGGCAAAAGCAATTTCATGGCACATAATTATTTGAAAAAAAATCTATGGAAGAGATCGTTTGGGGCACACGTCCCCCCCATTCTTTGGCGCGTGTGGCCAAACGGATATTACGAGGAATATTTTCACCCTATTTAAAAATAAATAAATAATCCACGCTACAGTTCTGTTTTCTTTATGGAACATGCATGCACTTTAAAAGAACAACAACACAGTCTTCTAATGTGGGATATGTTGCAACTGGTATTCCTCACCATCATTTGTTTAGCACCCATTCAAAGTTACAAAGGGAGGGAAGGAAGGAGGGAGGAAGGAAGGAGGAAGGAAGGAGGGAGGGAGGAGGGAGGAAGGAAGGAGTGAGGGAGATGGGAATGAGAGGGAGGGAGGGAGGGAGGAAGGAAGGAAGGAAGGAGGGAGGGAGGGAGGGAGGGAGGGAAGGAAGGAAGGAGGGAGATCGGAATGAGAAGGAGGAAGGGAGGGAGGAAGGAGGGAGGGAGATGGGAATGAGAATGAGAAAGAAGGAGAGAAGAAGGAGGGAGAGAGGGAGGAGGGAGGGAGGGAGAGGGATGGGAATGAGAGGAGGAAGGAAGATTTCAGGGAGCAAAATGGGAATGAGAAGGACGGAGGAAGGAAGGAAGGAAGGAGGGAGGGAGGGAGGGAGATGGGAATGAGAGGGGGGAGGGAGGGAGGGAGGGAGGGAGGAAGGAGGGAGGGAGGGAGGGAGGGAGGGAGGAAGGAAGGAAGGAGGGAGGGAGGGAGGGAGGAAGGAAGGAGTGAGGGAGATGGGAATGAGAGGGAGGGAGGGAGGGAGGAAGGAAGGAAGGAAGGAAGGAGGGAGGGAGGAGGAAGGGAGGGAGGAAGGAGGGAGGGAGATGGGAATGAGAATGAGAAAGAAGGAGAGAAGAAGGAGGGAGAGAGGGAGGAGGGAGGGAGGGAGAGGGATGGGAATGAGAGGGAGGAAGGAAGATTTCAGGGAGCAAAATGGGAATGAGAAGGACGGAGGAAGGAAGGAAGGAAGGAGGGAGGAGGGAGGGAGGGAGGGAGATGGGAATGAGAGGGAGGGAGGGAATGACAGGGAATGAGAGGGAGGGAGGAAGGAAGGAAGGAAGGAAGGAGTGAGGGAGATGGGAATGAGAGGGAGGGAGGAAGGAAGGAAGGAGGGAGGGAGGGAGAAAGGAAGGAGGGAGGGAGATGGGAATGAGAGAGAGGAGGGTAGGAAGGAATGAGGGAGGGAGATGGGAAATGAGAGGGAGGGAGGGAGGGAATGACAGGAAATGAGAGGGAGAGAGGGAGGGAGGAAGGAAGGAGGGAGGGAGGAAGGAGGGAGGGAGGAAGGAAGGAAGGAGTGAGGGAGATGGGAATGAGAGGGAGGGAGGGAGGGAGGAAGGAAGGAAGGAGGGAGGGAGGAGGGAGGGAGGGAGGAAGGAGGTAGGAAGGAATCGGAGGTGGGAGTTGGGAATGAGAATGAGAAGTAAGGAGAGAAGAAGGAGGGAGAGAGGGAGGAGGGAGGGAGGGAGATGGGAATGAGAGGAAGGGAGGGAATGAGAGAGAATGAGAGGGAGGGAGGAAGGGAGGAGGGAGGAAGGAGGGAGGGAGGAAGGAGGGAGGGAGATAGGAATGAGAGGGAGGAGGGGTAAGAAGGAAGGAGGGAGGGAGATGGGAATGAGAATGAGAAAGGAGAGAAGAAGGAGGGAGAGAGAGGAGGGAGGGAGGGGAGGGATGGGAATGAGAGGGAGGAAGGAAGATTTCAGGGAGCCTGGTTGGAAGAACAGGCAAACGTGGGACTCATTTTGACTTGGATTGGCATTCATTTACCATATATAAATCAATTTCCTATAGGAAGGAAGTACAGGAAAAAAAAAACCCACTTAATTCTTTTTTATGAAGACGAGCACTTGAATAACCCCCGCCTTTCTTAAAAAGTTCCTTGGTCCTCCGCACAATTTCCCTCTCCATCGCTCCCACCCCCACCCATCCCAATTTTTAATTCTTTTTAATATAGTGGAAGACTTAGAAATCTTCCTTTTAAAATCAGAAAGCAAAGGAGGCCTAAACGATCTGCGTCTTTTACTATTATCTCAACCTCTGGCTTGGCGATTCTCCCTTCCCTGGTGCAGTTCCTATATTTAGAAAGGATTACGTGCTTCGATTCCTTGCTCTGATCTGCCCAAGCCGGTTTGTCAGACAGAAATCGTTCCATGTGTCCCTCGGTTACTAATTCTAATGGATGCGAATCATTTCCAGGGAGCGCACCAGTGGTGGGTTCCTCCCGGTTTGGTCCGTTCGGCCGAGCCGGTAGTGGTGACGATATGACATCACCGAACCGGTTCTCCCCCCCCACGTTATTCTTACCTTTTATTTGGTCCCACCCCCAATCTATTGCTGCCTCCTGAGTCCCAGCTGATGACTAGAGGGAAAAAAAACTGTTCAAACTCTTGCCGCGGGGCTTCAAAGGGCCCGCCCTACAGCTGATCAGTGTTAAAAGCAAACAAATGAGTTGGGTCGTAAGTGCGAGGACTGGTCGTAAGTGCGAGGACCTTCCAGAAATGACTCTGACCAGCTAGCCATGCAACCTAGTCACATGACCTCCAAGCCACACCCACAAAATAAGCCACGCCCACAGAACCGGTAGTAAAAAAATTTAGAACCCACCCCTGGAGCTCACGGAGAGAATAAACGGGGAAAGTTAAGAGGATCTGGTACAGCCAAATCCTCTTAATGCAGGGCATCCTTAATACATTTTGTCTCTTCTTGGCTAACCTGAGAGCTTGAGAAAGATTTTTTAAAAAAAAAAAAGGGGGGGGAAGAGACTTTGCTGACAGAACCTTAAGAAAAAGAAGCAAAAATGCACAATACTGACATCAGGAATCTCAACCTGCAATACTCCAAGCGACCAAAATGGCCGGTAAATGCAGCCTTGTGGTTATGTTTGAAGAACGAGAGAGAATTTCAGAATAACAGAGTTGGAAGGGACTTTCGAGGTCTTCTAGTCCAACCCTTTGCTCAAGCAGGAGATCCTATCCTATACCATTTCAGACAAGTGGCTGTCCAGTCTCTTCTTATGAGATGGAGTGAGAGGTGGAGCACCGACAACTCCTGGAGATACGCTGTTCCACCGATGAATTGTTCTTGCTGTTAGGAAATTTTTCCTTATTTTTAGGTTGCTTCTCTACTTGATTACAGATGAACAGAGTTGTACGGGACCTTGTAGGTCATCTAGTCCAACCCCCCACCCAAGCAGGAGACCCTACACCATTTCTGACAAATGGCAGTCCAATCTTTTCTTGAAAGCCTCCAGTGATGAAGCTCCCACAACTTCCGAAGGCAACTTCTGTTCCGTTGGTTGATTGTTCTCACTGTCAAGAAAATTTCTCTTTATTTCTAGCTTGAATCTCTCCTTGGTCAGTTTCCATCCATTGTTCCTTGTCTGGCCTTCGGATGCTTTGGAAAAAAGCTTGATCCTCTTGTCTCTGTGGCAGCCCCTCAGACAGCTAACATGTCTCCCCTGGGCCTTCTTTTCACTAGACTAGCCATGTCCAGTTCCTGTAACCGTTCTTCATACGTTTTAGCCTCCAGTCCCCTCATCATCCTGGTTGCTCTTCTCTGCACTCTTTCTAGAGTCTCCACATCTTTTTTACATTGTGGCGATCAAAACTGGATGAATAGACCCCCTCTTCTTAGTGGCAGCCCCTCAAATATTGGAACACTGTTGTCCTGTCACCCCTAGTCCTTCTTTTCATTAGAATAGACAAACCCAATTCCTGCAACCATTCTTCATATGTTTTAGCCTCCAGCCCAGGGGTGAAATCTAAATTTTTTTGCTACCGGTTCTGTGGGCGTGGCTTAATTTGTGGGTGGGGCTTGGTGGTAAGGTGACTGGGTGGGCATGGTTTGTTGGTCAGGTGGGCGCGTGGCCAAGTCAATGTCACTTCTTTGCCCTTTTTTAACCTACAAAACACACACAACAGAACTGGCTCACCCACAATATAAAAGCAGCTGTGCTAGACCCAAAATGGCCCCTGCAACAAGCAGGAACCTCACACAGCCACAAAAAGCCCCAAAAAACAACTTTCACACTTTACACACAACACAACACAACTGGCTCACCCACAATGTAAAAGCAGCTGTGCTAGACCCAAAATGGCCCCTGCAACAAGCAGGAACCTCACACAGCCACAAAAAAAGCCCAAAAAACCAACTTTCACACTTTTACACACACAAAATTCCACATATATCTTTGTGTGATTTTGTGTGTGTTTGTGTAATAAGAGTGAAACACTACAGAAACACACTAAATCTCAGAAAGCTGCACAATATTTTTTTATTTTATTTTTATTTATATATAAAAGCAGCTAAATTTAAAAACATCCTAAACTTTAAATGGCTAGGTCTAAAAAAAGAACAATTAAAAAAAACCCCAATTAACTATTTTTTTAAAGCTCCCAAAGGGGAAAAAAACTTACCCAATAGAACAGGGGTCTCCAACCTTGGCAACTTTAAGACTTGTAGACTTCAACTCCCAGAATTCCTCAGCCAGCTTTGCTTTGCTGGATGAGGAATTCTGGGAGTTGAAGTCCACAACTCCCTGCCTGCTTGATTGCAGGCAGGGAGATTCAGTTGCTTGCTGATGCAATGGATTGCGGGGATTACAGCAAGGCGTTGCGACCAGCAGCTAAGGAAAGCAAGCTGAGAGGGGGAGGAGGAGGGATTTTTGCTACCGATTAGCAGACAACAGCTGAGATTGTCAGAGCTTGGATTGTCAGAGCCATTTAAAAGAAAAAAACTTTTTTTCTTTTAAATGGCTCTGACGATCCAAGCTGACTTGCCTGATTAGCAGGCAACTCAGCTGGGATCGTCAGAGCTTGGCTGGTCAGAGCCATTTAAAAGAAAAAAAAGGCTCTGATGATCGCGTGGCTCAGCTGGGCATGGGGGCGGGGGCAGGGATTTTTGCTACAGGTTCTCCAAACTGCCCACCGCCATCGCTACCTACTCGCCCGAGCTGGTCCGAACGAGAGCATTTCACCCCTGCTCCAGCCCCTTTAATTGTACCAGTACATCTTCATAATTCAGTGATGGAAAAGGATAAATATCGATCAGCTCTACCAACGGAAGGGGTACAGCGGAAGCTGAAGGCATCGTAATTGTCATAAGAAACACAATGTGGAGGAGCAAAATGAAAGGTATTACGCATCACTGATACATTCAAGAGCAGCAGTCAGGATGTCAACAGGCATGAAAAAAGAGGCTTCAAAATAAAAAAAAGTGAAAGGAAATACAGAAGAACAGGATGTGGAATAGAGGGTCCCTGAATAGAAGCAGCCATACCTTGGGAGAAGACAAAGAGAAAAATTGAGTGTGTTGGTGACTCATTACTATGAGAAACGAAGCACGCGTGTGAAGACCAGATCTGCTGGGTGGCAAAGCATACTATATATACAAGAGAAATTCCTTGTGTGTCCAGTCACACTTGGCCAATAAAGAATTCTATACTATCTGAAAGGAACAAGGCGCAGGGATGTGAGAGAGTATGTCAGGCACGAAAGATCGGGACCAAAAAATCAGGGCTGCACTTGAGAATTTTATTGCTAATCATTCTGATGCACAGGAATCTACGCAACTAACAGTTACCGTGTTTCCCCGAAAATAAGACCCTGCCTTATTTTTTTTTTTTGAACCCTGAAATAAGCCCTTGGCCTTATTGCCATGTGCTCAAAAGCCTGATTGGGCTTATTATCAGGGGATGTCTTATTTTTTGGGGGGGAACAGGGTTTTGTTCATTTATGAACATGTTCATTTATATACATTACATAGTTATTACTCTAAGTATTTTTTTAAATTTTAAATCTTATCCTACTATAATACTGCATGTTCTTCATTTATCTTTATATTTGTGCTTTTTACTATTTTCTAGCTCTCCCCCCTTCTCCTTCTCCTTCTCACCTCTCTCCCTCTTTCCTCCCTCCCTCCCTCATTCCCATCTCCTTTCTTCCTTTCTTCCTTCCTCCTTCCTTCCCTCCCTCCCTCCTTCTTCCCTCCCTCCCTCTCTCCCTCATTCCCATCTCCCTCCCTCCTTTCTTCCTTCATTCCTCCCTCCATCCTTCCTTCATTCCCTCCCCCCTCCCTCCCTCTCTCTCGTTCTCACTCTCATTCCCATCTCCCTCCCTCCTTTCTTCCTTCATTCCTCCCTCCTTCCTTCCTTCCCTCCCTCCCCCGTTCTCATTCTCATTCCAATCTTCCTCCCACCTTCCTTCCTTCCTCCCCCTTCTCATTCTCATCTCCCTCCCTCCCTCCTTCCTCCCTCTTTCTCATTCTCATCTCCCTCCTTCCTTCCTTCCTCCCTCCTTCCTTCTCCTTCCCATCTCCCTCCCTCCTTTCCTCCATTCCTCCCTCCTTCCTTCCTTCCCCTCCTCTTTGAACCCTGAAATAAGCGCTTGGCCTTATTGCCATGCGCTCAAAAGCCCGATTGGGCTTATTATCAGGGGATGTCTTATTTTTGGAGAAACAGGGTAGCACTATCTTGGCATTAGATAAGGGCCAATGGGATTCAAGAGGGATTCGACTCTGTCGGCTTGTGGCTACATAGAGAGTCTAGGCTGATTCCTCTTTTGATTCCGCCCCCCGTCCCTTCTCTTACAGAATGCCTTCTAACCACAGGTGGGTTTCACATATTTTTACCACTGGTTCACCGCGTGTGTGTGCCTTCCGCATATGCACCTGGCCTTCCACACATGTGCCCAGCCTCCAAAACATGGCTAAACAGGACGGCATAGTGCCGGGGTGGGTGGGCGGAGCCACCCGCAATTTCCGCTACCAGTTCATCCGAACTGGTCCGAACCGGCTGAATACCACCTCTAACATTGATCAAATCCCACTGACAATTTTTCCTTCCCGGTGATAGATCTAGAGGCAGGCGAACAATCACAACAATGCTTCCCTTGACTTTGAAAACACAGGAAGGACACTATACGCGATGACTCCAGGGGTGGGTTCTACTTACCTTTACTACCGGTTCACAGCGGGGCCGCGCGAAGCATTTTGATGATGTCGGGGGCGGTGGGCGGAGCCTCCCGCCAGTTTTACTACCAGTTCTATAGAACCAGTGCGAACCGGGGGCAACCCACCACTGGATGACTCCCCCGGATGCTTCCCCAGATGCCTCTCCGAATGTCAGTTCAGAGGAGAATGAACCAGTCCTAGGCATGTCAGGAGGGGAGTCGGTCAGTGGCTTCAAGCAGCCGGTTGAGAAGGATTTGGCTGAAGCCCAGCTGCAGCAGGACAGCCCTAAGGCTTCAGGTGGGGGGAAAAACGCAGCCGCAGCCAATCAGCGATGAGGAAGAGGAACCGCCTTCTGCACCTGATCCGAGAACACGTAGGGCAGAGAAAAGGCAGGAGCAATGAAGGTCAGCCAGATTACTTGCAAGGAGGCAGCCTCTCCCTTTTTGATGGGCTGCACCAGATGCTGGCTATTTGGCACAGCAGACAGATGGAGACGATGCTGGGAACGATGTGTTCATTTCCTAGCTGCGTGTTTCCTGGTCATTGTGATCCCTGTCTTGCTTTGGATTTGAAACCGCACGTTGACTTTGGATGGTGCCTTGAGAACTTTGAACTTTTCTTGCCTCGTGAACCCTCTCGTGTTGTGGGTTTAGTTTTGCCTGGTGGATTTTCTGGTTTGGGAGACTTTGAAAGTACCTTGTGGACTCATTGGCCATTGTTCCACGCCTTGTGGTCTCCACACAAGACCACACCTAGAGTACTCTGTCCAGTTTTGGTCACCACCAGGGTGGATTTGATTTAAATCAAGTTGATTTAAATCACACTTTAAATCATGATTTAAATCACTAGTAAAAAGGCCTGATTTAAATCAACTCGATTTAAATCATAATTTTTAAAGAGCAACTGCCATCTCTGCTACTCCTTTGACCCACTGTTGACTCACCGATAGTCCCAGTGTTGCAGAATATACAGCCTCCTGCTACATAACTCAGCTCCGTTTCATGCTGAATAAACTAAATTATTTATGTATCTTAAATAGAAAAGTATCTTACGATGGATTTTTACCCCAAAAGTTTTTTATTAAAATAAATTAAATAAAAATAAAAATAAATCCAATTTAAATCAAAAAAATCCGACTTAAATCAAAAAAATCTGATTTTTTTGATTTTTTTAAAAAAAAATCATTGATTTTTATCCACCCTGGTCACTACGCTATAAAAAAGATGTTGAGAATCTAGAAAGAGTGCAGAGAAGAGCAATCAAGGCTATTAGAGGGACTGGAGACTAAAACATAAGAAGAACGGTTGCAGGAATTGGATATGGCTGGTTTAATGAAAAGAAGGACCAGGGGAGACATGATAGCAGTATTCCACTATTTGAGGAGCTGTCACAGAGAGGAGGGGGTCAAGCTAAGGCCAGAAAAAGAATAACGGATGGAAATTGAACAAGGAGAGATTCAACCTGGAAATAGGGGGGAAATTTTCTGACAGAGAGAGAGAGCAATCAACCAATGGAACAGCTTGTCTTCAGAAGTTGTGGGAGCTTCATCAATGGAAGCTTTCAAGAAAAAACTGGACTGCCATCTGTCAGAAATGGTGTAGGATCTACTTGGTTGGTGAATTGGACTAGATGACCTACAAGCAGCGGTGGGATTCAAATAATTGAACAACCGGTTCTCTGCCCTAATGATTTCTTCCAGCAACCAGTTTGCCAAACTGCTCAGAAAGTTAACAACCGGTTCTCCCGAAGTGGTGCGAACCGGCTGAATCCCACCACTGCCTACAAGGTCCCTTCTAACTCTGTGTTGTGGCTCCGTTACCTGAGCCTGTGTCATCGGCAGGAGAGGACTCCGAGAGTGAAGGAGAGGAGTTGGCAAGGCCTCCCTCTCCAGGACCCTCCTCTTTGGCAATGCCTTCGGTGTCCGCCGAAGGGCAAGAGATAGGGCTGGGGCCAAGCACGTCCACGCAGCCACAGGTGGACAGTGATGAGGGAAATGAGTCTTGGCTGGATCCTCGGCAGTGTCGCAGAGATAAGCGCGCGCAACAGAAGAAAAGGCGTGCCAGAGATTAAGCTGAGTCACTGGACCACACCCCACAGGGTATAAAAGGGGATGAGGTGGCCATTCAGACTCTGTGACGGACAAAACTAACTACTATCGAGTCACATTGCATCTTTGGAAACAACATTATCGGCCTTGGATTTAATTTACGAACTGGACAATTCTTGACTGTGTATATTTTGTTTATTGAGTAAAGTTCTTGGCAAGCAGCTACTGGGTTGCTGCTAAGCTTCGTATTGGAAGATTTGGTTGTCTGCCAGTTTATTTAACCTCCGGCTGTCTGTTTGTGTGCGTGTGTGAGACGGGGACAGAACACTCTGTTAATCTGTATCTGCTCTGTGGACCAGCATTGGTCTGCTTTTGGCTGGACTTAATTGGGTTTTTGGTGAAGGGAACTGCTGGGGAATATTAATAAATCCACCAAACCATTGTTACATGTGCATTTGAGCGGGGCGGCGTACTATAGAAACTAGGGATCCGAGTGATCTCATGCCTGTTTTCCAGTCTGTGGAAATTTAGCCAGTCCTTGACATAGAATTCAGCAATTGTTTGAAGTTATAATGGCATTGGGGCTGGGGGGGGGGAAGGGATGGAAATTCAGGTCCTAAATCTGGTTGTTTAGTTGAGGACTGCCTGTAAACTGGAAAGTGAAACCATGAATTAGCAGCTAGGCCAGTGATGGTTAACCTTTTTGCCATCTCTACTCATTTGTTTTCTTTTAACGCTGATCAGCTGTGGGACGGCCCTTTGAAGCCCCACAGCAAGAGTTTAAACAGTTTTTTCCCCTCTAGCCATCAGCTGGGACTCAGGAGGCAGCAATAGATTGGGGGTGGGGCCAAATAAAAGAATAACGTGGGGGGCAGGGGGGCGGGGGAGCCCAGACCCGTTTTGGTGACGTCATATCGTCACTGCTACCGGCTCGGCGGAACCGGGCGGAACCAGGAGGAACCCACCACTGGCTTAGATGTATAACCAACCTATGCTGTAAAGATCCTTTGACACATGGTTTCCTCACAAGTGCTTACTGTGTGTTGCTGTTATTAGATCTATTACACATTCCATAAAAAATAATTAGAAAGAACTGTGCTCATAAAATACAGAGTCCCTGAAGTTTAGACGGTAAAGCGCAAAGTATGGGAAATAAATGAGATGAGCTTCTACTTTGAGCACAGGAAGAGAAATATAGTTTAATGGGTATAATGGAGACTTGATGAATGACATCCATCAGGGATGCAGAAAGCATTTTGGTGTTCCCCAGATGGTTCTTTTCCCCCCTCTCAGGATGTGTTTGATCTGCTGTTCTGGGAGTCTTTGTCATTTTCTAGAAATAAAGTGAATTAGCTTAGAGATACTTCAGGGATAATCTGGGTTAAAAAAAGTAGAAGAATGAATATTAGTAGGGCCTGGTATTACTCATGCAGAGGAGGAGGAGGGGAAGGGGAAAGGAAAGGGGAAGGGGAAAAAGAAGAAAGGAGGAGGAGGAGGAGAAGAAGAAGAGGAGGAGGAGGAGGAGGAGGAGGAGGAGGAGGAGGGGGAGGAGGAGGGGGAGGAGGAGCAGCAGCAGCAGCAGGAAGAAGGAGGAGGAGGAGGAGAAGGAGGAGGAGAAGGAGAAGAAAAGGGGCAGGAGGAGGAGCAGGAGGAGCAGGAAGGAGGAGAAGAAGGAGAAGGAAGAAAAGGAGAAGGAGGAGGAAGAGGAAAAGAAGAAGAAGAGGAGGAGAAGGAGAAGGAGGAGCAGGAGCAGCAGGAAGAAGGAGAAGGAGAGGAGCAGGAGGAGGAGCAGGAAGAAGAGGAGAAGGAGGAGAAGGAGAAGGAGAAGGAGAAAGAGAAGAAGAAGAAGAAGAAGAAGAAGAAGAAGAAGAAGAAGAAGAAGAAGAGAAGGAGGAGGAGGAGCAGGAGCAGCAGGAAGAAGGAGAAGGAGAAGGAGAAAGAGAGGAGAAGGAGAGGAGAAGAAGAGAACAGGAAGAAAGGAGGAGAAGGAGAAGGAGGAGGAGGAGGAGGAGGAGGAGGAGGAGGGGAGGAGGAGGAGGAGAAGAAGAAAGAAGAAGAAGAAGAAGAAGAAGAAGAAGAGAAGAAGAAGAAGAAGAAGAAGAAGAAGAAGAAGAAGAAGAAGAGAAACCAATGTAACTTCAGAATACGCCTGGTAAAGTTCTGAAGCAAACAGACCGCAGACCTAATTGATAAGGAAAGAAGATTATGGTCATCACGAAACAGTATATTTTGATAGCTAGAAATTAGAAAAGTTCAAAATCAGCTGGTGAAGAATGCTAAGAACACCCAAAAGGGGTCCCTCTTTGTAAGAAAAAAATAGAAATGGAAATAGAAATATTGAGTGAGGTGAATGATCATCCTCTATATGAGGAGTGTCCAACCTTGGCAACTTTAAGGCCTGTGGACTTCAACTCCCAGAATTCAGTTAGTTAGTTAGTTAGTTTATTTGTCAACAAATACAAAGAAACAACAGTATAGACATAGATGTGGACACATGAATTTTTTTTGGCACAAATAAAAGGATATAAATAAGCAAAACATAGCCATAGACACATAAAATGAGTACATATAAAGGGGGACAGTAGGACAGGGACGGTAGGCACGCTGGTGCGCTTATGCACGCCCTCTTAGGGACCTCTTAAGAAACGGGTAAGGTCCACGGTAGACAGTTTAAGGTAAAAGGTATGGGGATTAGAGAGACTAACAACAGCATCAGGTAGAGTGTTCCAGACATTTACTACTCTATTGCAGAAGTCATATTTCCTACAATCAAGATTAGAGCGAATTACATTGAGTTTGAATCTATTGATAGCCCTTGTGTATTATTACGGTTGAAGTTAAAGTTAAAGTTGCCAAGGTTAGACATCCCTGCTTACTACAGGTAGTCCTTACTTACAACAGTTTATTTAGTGATGGTTCAAAGTTACAACAGCCCTGAAAAAAGTGACCTAGGACCATTTTTCATTCTAATGCTCGTTGTGGCATCCCCACCGACACCTGATTTACATTCAGACCCTCATTTTATTGATTGATTGATTGACTTATATTTGAATTTATATACCACCATTCTCCGGCCTTTATGACAGTGGCAGTGTCCCCGGGGTCCTGTGATCCCCTTTTGTGACCTTGACTAGCAAAAGTCCACGGGGAAGTCAAACTCCCTTAACTACCATGTTATTCACGTAAGAACGGCAGCGATTCCCTTAACGGACGTGATGAGAAAAGTCGTAAAATGGAGCAAAAGAAATGTCTCACTTAACAACATCAATTTAAGGCTCCATTGTGGGTCGTACGTGGAGGACTCCCTGTATCGTGGTCTCCCAGAAAACAAAGATAGGAGTATGGGAGGCAAGTTAAAAAGAGAAGAAGTGAAACGTCCAACAGGGTGAGAGATGATGGATAGAA
This sequence comes from Pantherophis guttatus, assembly GCF_029531705.1. The sequence continues at coordinate 63,052,597 of NW_026844092.1, read as the reverse complement.
AGGATCCTTAAAAAACATAAGATTGGCTGTACTGAGAACTAGAATAGAGTAAGAAATTAGAAACAGGGGGAATATTGTTATACCTATTTTTACATAACACATTTAAAGTGAATGTTTGAAGTTAAGATTAGATTTTGGAAAAGGATGTTATCAGATATGCCCAAGAACAATATTAGGACTATTAGAAGGATGTAGCAAATATTGAATAATTGAAAAAGGAAGGAATATGTGCTGATATAAATATGTATAACAAGATCAGACCATGTAAGTTTGACTAACGTAGTAATTTTTATTTGTATTAGTATTGGTTTTGTATCAAAATGAGTGACACTCAGGCGCCACACTGTCACGCAATGATATTGATGATATTGACGTACGTTTAAAAATTTAAAAAAAACTTTACCTCAAAAAAAGAAAGAAAGAAAGAAAGAAAATAAAGATACGTCACTCAGCAGGATATCCAGAATGAACCTAACCAACCCGGAAAGGATAAGAATAGAATAGAATAGAATAGAATAGAATAGAATAGAATAGAATAGAATAGAATAGAATAGAATAGAATAGAACAGAACAGAACAGAACAGAACAGAACAGAATTCTTTATTAGCCAAGTGTGATTGGACACACAAGAAATTTGTCTTTGGTGCATACGCTCTCGGTGTACATAAAAGAAAAGATACCTTCATCAAGAATCATAAGGTACAACACTTAATGATAGTCATAGGCTACAAATAAGCAATCAGGAAACAATATCAGTATAAATCATAAGGATCCAAGCAACAAAGTTACAGTCATACAGTCATACGTGGAAGGAGATGGGTGATAGGAACGATGAGAAGATTAATAGTAATGCAGACTTAGTGAAGAGTTTGACAGTGTTGAGGGAATTAGTTGTTTAGCAGAGTGATGGCGTTCGGGGAAAAAACTGTCCTTGTGTCTAGTTGTCCTGGTGTGCAGTGCTCTATAGCATCGTTTCGAGGGTAGGAGTTGAAACAGTTTATGTCCAGGATGTGGGGGGTCTGTAGATATTTTCCCAGCCCTCTTTTTGACTCGTGCAGTATACAGGTCCTCAAAGAAAGGCAGGTTGGTAGCCATTGTTTTTTCTGCAGTTCTAATTATCCTCTGATAAGATACCCCAGCTTGTCAGAATGCACTGCTAGGAGAGCTAATCACGGCCTGAAAATCTGAGGTCCGTATTTATGAACCCTGCATAACAATAAGAGATCTAAAAAGCTTTCTTAGCCTCTAAAAAAAATGCAGCCGCCCCACTGTGGGCCCTCCTGGTTTTTATGCTTTCATCTTGTGATCAAACCACTTTGCAGTTTTCTCTCTGGGGGAAACATGAGGGTAAGGAAATCAGAAGGCCGGAAAGCGAGAAAAACAGCAGAATCTCGAGATATCAAATGACATCGCCTTATAAACGGCTCCACCTGCAAGGGCTGCGTAACGCACCTCGGTCAGTGCCTCTCCCGTTCCAGCCATGATCTGATGTTACAAGAAAAGAAAATAGAAGAGAATAACAAGAGTTGGAAGGGACTTTGGAGGTCTTCTAGTCCAACCCTGTTCTGCCCCAGCTACGGACCCAAAAAACGCAGCACACACGAAGCCTGTACAAACCTTAGTTTACTAAATTAAATCAGTCTTTTTCAAACAAAGGCTGTTAATTAACTTTCTTAACTGCCTACAAGAATCCAAAGAATAAATAATTGTAATCTTACTAGGATTGGCAGAAAGCCCAGAAGCAATTTGCAGGAAGCTGAGAAGAGATCAGGATGTGAAGGAGAGTGAACGAAGTTGTTCCCTGCAAATTGCCTCAGTCGTCATCTCTCCTTAAATAGGCTAAGGGAGTGGCCAATTAGCCCCAAGCCTTACTCTCGAGGAGACCTCCTCCTGCGGAGCCACTCCTGCCTTTTGGCAGCTCTGTGCGCCCGTGCATTGAGAAGAGGCTCCTCCTCTTCTTCCTCTTCACCCATGGAAGCTTCTGGAGGTTCTGAAGGCCCCCCTCTGGCACCACATCTTCTCCAGCCTCCTCATTGTCCGACTCGAGTGCCAGCTGCACAGGCTGCTGGCGCAGCACCACACCAGCCTCCTCGCTGTCAGAATCAGCTACTAACTGCACAGGCCGCTGACAGGCCACAACAAACCCCCTGCTTAGGCCGGAAACCCTACGCCTGTCAGTCCTGGAAGCCATCTTTTACTTTCAAAATTCAGGACTGCCAGATGTTGGGTTTTCTGCGTTCCTTAATCGGGGGTGTTACTTGGAACCCTGACAACGCCACTTCAGATAGTTACAAGCGGTCCCCGACATACAACAGTTCATTTAGGGACGGTTCAAAGCAATGGTAGTATTCAGCCAGTTCTATCCAGTTCGGGTAAACCAGTAGCGGCGGCTGTGGGAGACTCCGCCCATCCGCCAGGATGTCATCACATCCTGTTTTTGATGCTCTGCGCATGCGAGGAAGGTTGCCCATGCAACCATGCAAGGTTGCCCATGCAAGCGAAGCCAGTGCGCGCGCACACGCGCTCACATTTGCGAACCGGTAGCGAAGATAAGTAAATACCACCCCTGGTTCAAAGTTACGACGGCAGGGGGAAAAAATCCAGTCGTGAGCAGTTTTCACACCGACATCCCCATGGTCACGGGATCAAAATTCAGACACTGGGAAACCGATTCGTCTTTACGACAGTGGCCAGGGTCTCGAGGTCCTGCGATTTCCCCTTTTTGCGACCGTCTGACAAGCAGAGCCAAGGGGGAAGCCTGATTCACTTAACAACCATGTTACTAACCACTGCTGTGATTCACTTAACAATTTGTGGCAGGAAAGGTCTTAACATGGGGGGGGGGAAATCACCTAACAAACATCTCGCTTAGCAACACAGATGTTGGGCTCAGTTGTGGTCATAAGTTGAGGAGTGCCTGCATTTTACAGAGAGAAAGACAGGTGAGATTAAGTCCGGATTGAAGAAAGAGGGTGTCGGATGGCAGTTCAATAGAGGGAAGAAATGCACATTTTGGGGTGTTTGTATGGATCCAAATCAGGTACAGGGAGCCCTCAACCAGTGGTGAAATGTAAATTTTGTTACTACTGGTTCTGTGGGCGTGGCTTGTTGGGGGGTGGTAATATGACTGAGTGGGCATGGCCAACTTTTTTTTTTTTACTTTTAAAACCATTTTTCTACAACCTCTTCAGCTGAAGATGTTGTTAAAAAAATGCTTTTAAAGCCTCTGACGATCCCAGCTGACTTGCCTGATCGACAGAGGCTTTTTTCTTTTTTCTTTTAAGCCTCTGACAATCCTAGCTGACTTGCCTGATCGGCAGTTTTTTTCTTTTTTCTTTTTAAGCCTCTGACAATCCTAGCTGACTTGCCTGATCGGCAGAGGCTTTGTTTTTACTTTTAAAAGCATTTTTTTCTATAACCTCTTCGGCCAAAGAGGTTGTAGAAAAAATGCTTTTAAAATTAAAAGAAAAGCCTCTGATGATTGCGTGGCTCAGCTGGGCAATGGGGGGGGGGGCAGGGATTTTTGCTACCGGTTCTCCGAACCACCTGCCTCCATCGCTACCAGATCGGGCGATCCGGTCCAAACTGGGAGCATTTCACCCGCCCTCAATTTACAACATTTTGTGTAGTGACTGTTTAGTTACAACAGCACTGAAAAATGTGACTTATTGTCGTTTTTCACACATATGACTATTGTTGCGTCCCCACAGTCACCTGATCAAAATTCAGATGCTTAGCAATTGGCTCATATTTATGATGGTTTGCAATGTCCGATCTGTCCAGCAAAGTCAAGGAGGAAACCAGATTCACTTAACAACCATGTTACTAACAACTGGGGCAAGAAAGGTGGAAAAATGTGGCAAAATTTACTTAACAACTATCTCGCTTGGCAATAGAAATTTTGAGCTCAATCGTGGTGGTAAGTCGAGGACCATGGGTATACCTTTAGTATAAGGTAAAGGTAAAGGTTCCCCTCACACATATGTGCTAGTCGTTCCCGACTCTAGGGGGCGGTGCTCATCTCCATTTCAAAGCCGAAGAGCCAGCGCTGTCCGAAGACGTCTCCGTGGTCATGTGGCCGGCATGACTCAATGCCAAAGGCGCACGGAACACTGTTCCCTTCCCACCAATTGGTCCCTATTTTTCTACTTGCATTTTTTGCGTGCTTTCGAACTGCTAGGTTGGCAGAAGCTGGGACAAGTAACGGGAGCTCACCCCGTTACGCGGCGCTAGGGATTCGAACCGCTGAACTGCTGACCTTTCGATCGGCAAGCTCAGGGTCTTAGCCACTGAGCCACTGCGTAAAGGGCTGTGCGAATAACCTTGAGGAACAGGAGGAAGAACCACAGCCAAGTCAATGCTCAGATAAGAGAAATTTGAGTCCAAAGTGGAATGGAAACCAGAAAAAGCATCTCAGCTTGCTGACTGCGGAAATTCCGAGAGTTGAAATCCATACATCCAAAATTGTTGAGGTTGAAAAACACCGATCTGTTCAACCTGCTCCAAGTCCAACAGAAGAGTTAATCAGGGTTCCTTTGAAGGTTTCTTCAGTAGAGTAGAGTAGAGTAGAGTAGAGTAGAGTAGACTAGACTAGAGTAGAGTAGAGTAGAGTAGAATAGAATAGAGACAGTAGAGTAGAGTAAAGTGGAATAGAATAGAATAGAATAGAATAGAATAGAATAGATAGAGTAGAGTAGAATAGAATAGAATAGAAACAGTAGAGAAGAGTAGAGTAGAGTAGAGTAGAGTAGAATAGAGACAGTAGAGTAGAGTAAAGTGGAATAGAATAGAATAGAATAGAAACAGTAGAGTAGAGTAGAGTAGAGTAGAGTAGAGTAGAGTAGAGTAGAGTAGAGTAGAATAGAATAGAATAGAATAGAATAGAATAGAATAGAATAGAATAGTATTCTTTATTGGCCAAATATGATTGGACATACAAGGAATTTGTCTCCAGTGCATAAGCTCTCAGTGTACCTAAAAGATACATTCCTCAAGAATCATAAGGTACAAAGCTTGATGATAGCCATAGGGTACAAATAAGCAATCAAACCATAGTTTGAGGACTACCTATATTTGTAAGTGAGGGTTGACCTGTGGGGTCCTTGGTTCTCTCTCTGAGCTTGGTGGTTTTCCTGCAGACGTCTCATTACCCTACTAGATAATGCCATCAGTGCAGATGTTATTACCTAATTTGGTAATGAAGCGTGTGCAAGAAAACCACCAGCTCAGGGACCACCAAGGACTCCACATGCTGGGAATTGCCCAAGTGTCAATAGGACTCACCACCAACCAACTATGTCTAGACAGAAGCTCTTCAAAACCTTCTACATAATTCTACTTTTGCGACGTAAAAAACGATTCAAAGGCCGTTTTATTATCTCCTTCCACCCACCTCTTATTTACGCTGCCGTTTCTAATTTGCAGAAATGGCCCAATTGCTTTGCAGACAGAATTGGCCTTTCATGAGCCCTCTCTTCTTTCAGCACTTGGTTATTCAAAAGCAGCCTCTCTCTCTCTCTCTCTCTCTCTCACCCTTCCTTGCATGAAGGCTCGACCGTCTCCATTCACTCTTCTCCTTTTCTTCCTTCCATCTGAATTTGAGAATAAGATCTTTCTGTCCTCTCGGCCTGGCTTGTTTGCGAAGCCCGCATCTTGCACACTTCACTGCCTTTAGCAATCTTTAGGGAGATTTTATTGGGTTGACTCCCCATCCATTTTATAAAAGACTTTATTTATTTATTTTTAATTGTGAATCTTCTGGGTTTTTAACCGAGGCCGGCAGCTCAGTTAAAAACCCAGAAGATTCGCTAGGAAAAAATAAATAAATAAAGTCTTTCAATCTTAAAGACTGAAAGAACAGATTGTTTTGTTCCTACTGTATCAGGGGTGGGTTCCTCCCGGTTCGGCCCGGTTTGGCCGAGTCGGTAGCGGTGACGATATGACGTTCACCGAACCGGTTCTCTTTGTTCGGGAGCCGGCCGCCCTGCGTTATTCGTACCTTTTATTTGGCCCCGCCCCCAATCTATTCGCTGCCTCCCGAGTCCCAGCTGATCGGCTAGAAAGAAAAAGCTTTTTAAACTCTTGCGGTGGGACTTCAAAGGGCCGCCCTACAGCTGATCAGTGTTAAAAGGCAGTGTGGTGGTGGACCGGGGCCTCCAAAAACAAATGGGTAGACTGGTACAGCTGTGCAAGCAGTTAAAAGTCTGGTAGACCAGTACCTCTGCTAAATCCTAAATAATTGTCACATGACCATCAAGACACACCCATAAGACACGCCCACAGAACCGGTAGTAAAAAACTTTAGAACCCACCCCTGTACTGCATATAAAGTGACTTACCGTATTATTCGGAGTATAAGACACACTTTTTCCCACCTAAAAGAGGGTGAAAATTTGGTGCATATGCCGAATGTAGCCCCCACCTTTTGGCCTCTGCCTCCCAGCAATTTTCCTCCTTGCAGCGAACAGCAAACAGCCCGTTTTCAGCTTCACCACAGCCTGATTAGCACAAGCAGCTGATATCGGCCTCCCGACCATCAGCTGTTTCGGGCTGCAGGGATTGCCATTGCCTATTGCTGCAAGGAGGCAAATTGCTGAGAGGCAGAGCCAAAAATTTTTTTCTTGTGCTAATCAGGCTGTGCTGAAAATGAAACTGAAACAGGCTATTTGCTGTTTGCTGCAAGAAGGCAAATTGCAGGGAGGCACATTGCTGGGAGATTTTTTTTTCTTGTTTTCTTCCCCCCAAAAGGTAGGTGCGTCTTATAGTCTGGAGCGTCTTATACTCCAAAAAATACAGTATTTTTCCTTCGTCAGGTACAGGTAGTTCTTGGCTTACGACCATAATTGGGGACTGGAACTTCTGTTTTGCTAACCCATGTGGTTGTTAGCGGAGCTACATTGGTTGTTACGATCTTTCTTGCTGCCGTTGTCAAGCAAAGCTAGTTCACCCCCCAATGAACTTTCCTTGCGGTGGAGGTGAAGGAGCCATGGTGGCACAGTGGTTAGAATGCAGTATTGCAGCTCTGCCCACTGCCAGCAGTTCGATCCTGACCGGCTTCCTGATTGACTCAGCCTTCCGAGGTCTGTAAAAGGAGGACCCAGATTGTTGAGGCGCTAAGAGGCTGACTCTGTAAACTGTTTAGAGAGGGCTGTGAAGCACTATGAAGCGGCATATAAGTCTAAGTGCTATTGCTATTACTATTGTTGGAAGCGGTCTGGGAATGGTGATCCATCGCCATCCTAAATGCATGCCGGTTGTTAAAAGTGCCTGAATTGCAATCACATGACCATAGGGATGCTGAGACGGTCGTAAGTCTGAGGACCAGTTGCAAGCCACATTTTTCAGCACCATTGTAATTTATCTATTTATGCATTTAGGACAGTAGTGTGGTCCCTGGAGTCATATCATCACCACTTGTAACCTTCCCAGCCGGATTCCAACAAGCGAAGTCAATGGAAGAAGCCAGATTTGCTTAACGACGGCATAATTTACTTAACGACTGCCGCAAATCACTTAATAACCATGGCAAAAAAAAAGAGGCCATAAACTGGGGCACAAATCCCTTAACAATTGCCTTGCTTAGCAACAGAAATTTTGGGCTCCGTTAAAATGCGTATTTTTTTTAAAAAAATTGATTTATATGCCGCCCTTCTCCGGAGACTCAGGGCAGCTTACAATGCGCTAAGCAATAGCCTTCATCCTTTTGTATATTTATACAAAGTCAGCTTATTGCCCCCACAACTGGGTCCTCAATTTACCTACCTTAGAAAGGATGGAAGGCTGAGTCAACCTTGAGCCTGGCGAGATTCAAACCTGCAGTAATTGCAGGCAGCTGGTCTTAATAACAGGGTGCTTTAAACCACTGTACTACCAAGGCTCGGTATTACATGTATTTGATTATACATGTAATAACAGCTGCAAGAATTGTGTATGCTCAAAATTGGAAATAAAGAAAATACCTTTGGAAGAAGAAGTAATAAAAAAATTTTTAGACTGTGCAGAAATGAATAGATTAACTTTGATGATTAAAGATAAGGAGGAATCAGAATATTTTAAAACATGGAACTATTTTTATAATTGGTTGGAAAAGAGATACAAATGATTGATAGTATAATTACTGTATGTATAAATGATGATTATAATGTTGAATTTAGAAATGAACTGTTAGAACGGTTTGGATGAATATGAAGATAGAAGAAATTTATGGAAGATGGAAAAGAAGCCTAGAAGATAACACCGAGACATCACAGGGAAGGGAGGATTGATGTATTAAATGTTTGTCTGTCTTAAAAAAAAAAAAAAAAAAAAATTTAAAAAAAAAAGAAATTTTGGGCTCAGTTGTGGTCATAAGTCAAGGACTACCTGTAGCTTAGTAGAAACCGGAATAAAGAAGGAGAAAGGGACAGGAGAAAAAATTCTATATGGCCTGGCTAGAATAGAATGGAATGGAATGGAATGGAATGGAATGGAATGGAATGGAATGGAATGGAATAGAATAGAATAGAATAGAATAGAATAGAATAGAATAGAATAGAATAGAATAGAATAGAATTCTTTATTGGCCAAGTGTGATTGGACACAACATAAAAGACAAGATACGTTCATCAAGAATCATAAGGTACAACACTTAATGATAGTCATAGGGTACAAATAAGCAATCAGGAAACAATATCAATATAAATCATAAGGATACCAGCAACAAGGTTACAGTCATACAGTCATAAGTGGGAGGAGATGGGTGATAGGAACGATGAGAAGATTAATAGTAGTGCAGATTTAGTAAATAGTTTGACAGTGTTGAGGGAATTATTTGTTTAGCAGAGTGATGGCGTCCGGGAAAAAACTGTTCTTGTGTTTAGTTGTGTTTAGTAACCTTATAGGATGGTTAAGTGTCTTTCCCCCACTGAACAAAGATTGAAGCAGTTCATCTCTACAATCTCTTTTAAACCTTGGCAACTTTTAAGCCTGGAGGACTTCAACTCCCAGAATTCCCCAGCAAAGCTGGCCCCTGTTCTAAATCACTCTAAGGTTTGATGAAAGCAGCCTCACAAGCTTAGGGTGCATGAAGTCTTTCTCCAAAACTTAACCAGGATTCCAACAAAAAAAAATGATGCTAGGTCAGCATCAAACTCTGTTTTCGACTTTTATCCAGAGCCCCCCAGCTTCAAAAGTTCAGGGACAGACCAGGTCTCTCCAGCTTCGATCGCCCAATTAGCCCCGGCAATCAGGAAACCACGGGGGTGGGGAGGGGGTGCCACCTCTGAACCCTCGCCCACCCTTGATTCCACCAGAGGGCTTATTAATGCTCCGCTATCAAGGGTATTTTGGGAGAGTGGCCACCACAAGTAGGCGGTCTACGGGACCGCCTACTACCACCAATAGCCTCCCACCGGCCGGTACGTTCCCATAGAGAGGGGCTCCTCCGGGTGCCATCGGCCAAACAATGCCGACTGGCGGCCCCCAGGGGGAGAGCCTTCTCTGTGGGGGCACCTACGATCTGGAACGAGCTCCCCCCGGAGATACGGAGGATCCCGGATCTACGCACCTTCCGCCGCGCTCTTAAGACCTTTTTATTCCACCAGGCGGGCCTGGCCTAATCTTTTCCCTCTTTTTAATTATGCAAATTTTAATTGGTTTTTAAATGATTGGGGTGTTTTAATCTGTCTGGGCCAAATTGTTTAATTCGATTTTACTTTGTTTTTAAATTTTGTATCTATGTATTTTTACTGTTTGGCTGTTCACCGCCCTGAGTCCTTCGGGAGTAGGGCGGTATATAAATCAAGTAAAGTAAGTCAGTAAGTAAGTAGGAGGACATCAGAAAGGAAGGCTAGGATGAGGGATGTCAATGGGGATTCTCGGCAGTGGTGAAATCCAAATTTTTTTACTACCGATTCTGTGGGCGTGGCTTGGTGGGCATGGTGTGGCTTGGTGGGCATGGCAGGAGGAAGGATATTGCAAAATCTCCATTCTCACCCCACTCTGGGGCCAGCCAGAGGTGGTATTTGCCGGTTCTCCGAACTACTCAAAATTTCTGCTACTGGGTCTCCGAACTGTTCAACATTTCCACTACTGGTTCTCCAGAACCTGCTGGATTTCACCCCGATTCTCGGTCATCCAGGTTGCCCCAAAGATGCTTTACCACCCCCCCGGAAGAGGCAACTGGATTTTCTGGTTTTTGCTTCGAAGACCTTTTGCTTCTCCTCCCAGAAGCTTCTTCAGTTCCTCCCGAGAAGCTTCCTCAAAACTGAAGAAGCTTCCTGTGGATGGGAAGGGAAACATCTTCAAAGCAAAAACCAGAAAGTCCAGTTGCCTCTTGCATAATAGTAGTAGTAGTAGTAGTAGTAGTAGTAGTAGTAGTAGTAGTAGTAGTAATAGTAGCCCTTGGAGCAATACCCAAAGGGCTACCCTCTATTTAGAAATTCTAAATTTACTGGACTTGGAACATTTTGACTCTACAAAAAACCACCTTACTCAGAACAGCTTACATCCTCCGATGATACCTTAACAGTTCCTAGGTTCTTGGTTAGGACTCAAGCTGCTGAGCTATTAAGCAGCCTCAAAGGCTGTGTGAATCTCACTAAAGATTAAATAATAATAATAATAATAATAATAATAATAATAATAATAATAATAATAATCTTACATCCTCCGACGATACCTTAACAGTTCCTAGGTTCTTGGTTAGGACTCGAGCTGCTGAGCTATTAACCAGCCTCAAAGGCTGTGAATCTCACTAAAGATTAAATAATAATAATAATAATAATAATAATAATAATAATAATAATAATAAAAAATGAAGTTGAGCGACTGTGGAAAAAGAAATTGTGTGTTGTCCCGATAGTAATTGGAGCCCTTGGAGCAATACCCAAAGGGCTACCCCGCTATTTAGAAATTCTAAATTTGCCGGACTTGAACATTTTGACTCTACAAAAAACCACCTTACTCGGAACAGCTTACATCCTCCGACGATACCTTAACAGTTCCTAGGTCCTTGGTTAGGACTTGAGCTGCTGAGCTATTAACCAGCCTCAAAGGCTGTGAATCTCACTAAAGATTAACCAATAAATAATAATAATAATAATAATAATAATAATAGCAGCACCTTTGGGAGAAACAGATGAGGGCACCCAATCCTAAACCTATGCCCCTCGTTGTCCGGGCATCCATCCCAAGGAAGGACTGAAACCAGCTGGGGCGGTCTTAAAAAAAATATAAAAAAATGGGGGGGGGCCATGCTCCACAGCCCACCCACCCTTCAATCTGCAAGCGCGGAGAGGCGCGCGTGTCCCCGCGTTTCAAGCCCAATCACGCCCGAGTTTTCCCCGGACACGGGTGGATAAGAGCCTTGGTAGTACAGTGGCCTAAGGCACCCTGTTATTAAGCTGGTTATTAAGACCAGCTGCCTGCAATTACTGAAGGTTCGAATCCCGCCAAGGCTCAAGGTTGACTCAGCCTTCCATCCTTTCTAAGGTAGGTAAATTGAGGACCCAGTTTGTGGGGGCAATAAGCTGACTTGGTATAAATATACAAAAGGATGAAGGCTGTTGCTTAACGCACTGTAAGCCGCCCTGAGTCTCTGGAGAAGGGCGGCATATCAATCAAACTCATCTCTTTCAGTTAGCACCGGTCTCTCTTTTATTTTACGATTTTATGGTTGGTTTTAAATTTTGATATGGATTTTAAATCGATACATGGGCCTATGGGCCTATTTAATTATTATTTAATGATTACTAATAATTTAATGTAATAATTATTAACAATTTAATATTATTTAACAATTATTAACAATTATAATAATTATGATTTCATTATGATTAACGATGGGCCAAATTTAATTATTTTCAATCTGTTTTTGAATCCTACTTTTATGCATAAAGGTTTTTATTTTGGCTGTTGAGTCCGAAAAGGAGAAGGGCGGTATAGAAATTCGAATAATAAATAAATAAATAATAATAAATTTAAAAAAAAAATAAAAATGAGCGGGTAGGCGGGCGAGGGATAAAAGTTGCGGGCATGGCGTTTCCAAACCCCTCTCTCCCTCCCCACCCACCCCCCCAAAAAAATTAAAAAGCCTCCCCGCTTTTTGGCAAGGCAAAGGGGTCGGCTTCCTTCCCGGTTCAGCCCGGCTCTCGGTGGCGCTGCGCTTCTGCAAAAAAACCCATACACACACACATACATACACATAGGTAAGCCCGGCCCTCGGCTGAAAGCGGGCGGGCAGCCGGTGGGTAGGTGGGTTGGCAGCTACTCACGTTGTTGCCGAGCTCCTGGAGAGCCACGCTCATGCTGGCGATCCGGAGGGAAGAAGGGTGGGTGGATGGGGGAACCCAACCAACCAACCGGCCGCCGCTGCCGCCTCCTACCTCGGGAGCCAGCCGGGGGCGAGGCGGGCAGGGGCGGTGGCAACGGCGGCGTCCGGAGCTCGGGCCATGCGGAGCCGATCCGCCAGGGGGCCGCGGACCGGCAGCCGGCTTTCTCTCTCTCTCTCTCTCTTTCCCCCCGTTCCGTTCACGGCTGATGGGCGCCGGTGATGTTGATGATGCTCGCCAAAGCTCAGCGCTCCGCTCCCCGAGCCGCGCCTTGCGGTTCGCTCCGCTGCAGCCCGGAGCGAGCCCGAGGAAAGGCGGAGGGGGGGGGGAGCTCCTCCCGCGGGGGTTTCTCTCCCGCCCGGCCTTCCGCCTCAGCCTCCGCACCGTTTTCGGCCGCTCGCGTCCTTGGCCGGGCTGGCTGGCTGGCTGGTTGGTTGGTTGGTTGTGATCCAGTGCCGGAGGACGGCCGTTTTAGCGCGAGATCGCCGGCTCAAGTTTCAAGTCCTCATGGGGCGCGGAGCAGTAGGGACCCTTTCGTTGCGAGTCGATGGCTGGGGTTGAGTGAGGATGCTTTGGAATGGGAGGGCAAAGGGCCCCCCCACCCCGGCGTCCTTCCTGCCCCCCTCTTGTTTTGTGATTTATCGGCTCCAAGGCTGAGATTGATCATCTCAAGTTTCAAGTCCTCATGGGGTGCGGAGCAGTACGGGCCCTTTCGTTGCGAGTCGATGGCTGGGGTTGAGTGAGGATGCTTTGGAATGGGAGGGCAAAGCCCCCCCCCGCTGGCGTCCTTCCTGCCCCCCTTTTGTTTTGTGATTTATCGTCTCCAAGGCTGAGATTGATCATCTCAAGTTTCAAGTCCTCATGGGGTGCGGAGCAGTAGGGGCCCTTTCGTTGCGCGTCGATGGCTGGGGTTGAGGATGCTTTTGAATGGGAGGGCAAAGGGCCCCCCCCACCCCGGCGTCCTTCCTGCCCCCTCTTGTTTTGTGATTTATCGGCTCCAAGGCTGAGATTGATCATCTCAAGTTTCAAGTCCTCATGGGGTACGGAGCAGCAGGCGCGCGATCCTTCCCTTCCTCCTCTTCCTTCCTCCCCCTCCCCCGATCCCTTCGATGACTGGGGCTGAGTGAGGATGCTTTTGAATGGGAGGGCAAAGCCCCCCCCCCCCCCGGCGTCCTTCCTGGCCCCCTCTTGTTTTGTGATTTATCGTCTCTAAACCGAGATTGGTCATCTCAAGTTTCAAGTCCTCATGGGGTGCGGAGCAGTACGGGCCCTTTCGTTGCGAGTCGATGGCTGGGGTTGAGGATGCTTTTGAATGGGAGGGCAAAGCCCCCCCCCGGCGTCCTTCCTGCCCCCTCTTGTTTTGTGATTTATTGTTTCCAAGGCTGAGATTGATCATCTCAAGTTTCAAGTCCTCATGGGGTACGGAGCAGCAGGCGTGTGATCCTTCCCCTGCTCCTCCTCCTCCTCCCCCTTCTTTGCGAGTTGATGGCTGGGGCTGAGGATGCTTTTAAATGGAGGGCATAGGGGCCCTGGTATCCATCCTACCCCCTCTTGTTTTGTGGCTCCAAGCCGAGATTGATCATCTCAAGTTTCAAGTCCTCATGGGGTACGGAGCAGCAGCCACGCGATCCTTCCCCTCCTCCTCCTCCTTCCTCCTCGCCGACTCCTTTTGGTTGCGATTCGATGGCTGGTTATGAGAGTATGACTGTAATTTTGTTGCTTGTATCCTTACAACTTATATTGATATTGTTTCCTGATTGCTTATTTGTTCCCTATGACTATTATTAAGTGTTGTACCTTATGATTCTTGATGAACGTCTCTTTTCTTTCATGTACTCAGAGCCTATGCACCAAGACAAATTCCTTGTGTGTCCAATCACACTTGGCCAATAAAGAATTCTATTCTATTCTATTCTATTCTATTCTATTCTATTCTATTCTATTCTATTCTATTCTATTCTATTCTGAATCGGAGGGCAAAGTAGCACCAGCATCCTGCTGCAACCTCTTGCCGCCTTCTTTTATGATTTATCGTCTCCAAGCCGAGACTGATCGTCTCAAGTTTCAAGTCCTCATGGGGTGCAGAACAGCCGCAGGATCACCCCCCCCCCTCCGTCAACCCGAATCCCTCCCTTCTGATTGCTGCCTGGGGCTGAGGATGCTGGAATCCTCTTGCACGCCTTATTTTATGATTTATCCTCTCTGAGCTGAGATTTGTCATCTCAAGTTTCAAGTCCTCAGGGGTGGGGAGCAGCCGCGCGCTCCTTCCCGTCCTCCTCCTCCCCCACCCGCCAATCCCTTCCTTGCGATTCGATGGCTGGGGCTGAGAGAGGATGCTTTTGACTCGTAGGGCAAATGGCACCGGCATTCTCCTGCCCCTCTTTCAGGAGTGAAATCCAGCAGGTTCTGACAGGTTCTGGAGAACTGGTAGCAGAAATTTTGAGTAGTTCAGAGAACCGGCAAATACCACCTCTGGCTGGCCTCAGAGTGGGGTGGGAATGGGGATTTTGCAATATCCTTCCCCCCAGGAGTGGGGTGGGAATGGAGATTTTGCAGTATCCTTCCCCTGCCATGCCCACCAAGCCACGCCCACCAAGCCAAACCATGCCCCCCACCAAGCCACGCCCACAGAACCGCTAGTAAAAAAAAAATTGGATTTCACCACTGCCCTCTTGCCACCTTATTTTATGATTTATTGTCTCGAGCTGAGATTTGTCATCTCAAGTTTCAAGCCCTCAGGAGTGCTGAACAGACTCGGGCCCGTTCCCCTCCTCCCCACCTGCCGACCCAAACCCCCTTCGTTTTCGATGGACGCCTGGGGCTGAGAATGCTTTTGAATTGTAGGGCTGGGGCACAGGCGTCCTTCCCCTTCTTGCCACCTTCTTTTATGATTTATCATCTCCAAGCTGAGATTCATCACCTCAAGTTTCAAGTCCTCATGGGTGTGGAACACCTGCATGATCACCCCCTCAGTCAACCCAAATCCCTCGCTTGTGATTGCTGCCTGGGGCTGAGGATCCTATGGAGGGTGGCAGGTATATCCTGCCCCTCTTGCCACCTTATTTTATGATTTATCAGCTCAAGTAGGAGCCTGAGTGGCGTAGGAGGCTAATGCCTCCTAAGGCAGCATTTAACATCCAGCTGCCTGCAATTACTGCGAGTTCAATTCTCGCCAGGCTCAAGGTTGACTCAGCCTTCCATCCTTTCTAAGGTGGGTAAATTGAGGACCCGGTTTGTGGGGGCAATAAGCTGACTTTGTATAAATATACAAAAGTATGAAGGCTATTGCTTAACGCACTGTAAGCCACCCTGAGTCTCCGGAGAAGGGCGGCATATAAATCAAATTAAAAAAAAAAAGTTTCAAGTCCTCATGAGTCCAGAACAACTTTGCACTCCTTACCCACGACCCAAAGCCCCTTTGTTTTGGAACGCTGGCTGGAACTGAGGATGCTTTTGAATTGTAGGGCAGGTAGCACCGGTGGCATCCTGCCCCTCTTTCCACCTTCTTTTATGATTTATCATCTCCAAGCTGAGATTTATCACCTCAAGTTTCAAGTCCTCATGGGTGTGGAACATGATCACCCCCTCCGTCAACCGGAATCCCTCGCTTGTGATTGCTGCCTGGGGCTGAGGATGCTGGAATCCTATGGAGGGTGGCAGGTATATCCTGCCCCTCTTGCCACTTTCTTTTATGATTTATCATCTCCAAGCTGAGATTTATCACCTCAAGTTTCAAGTCCTCATGGGTATGGAACAGCCGCATGACCGCCCCCTCTGTCAACCCGAATCTCTCGCTTGTGATTGCTGCCTGCGACTAGGATGCTCTAATCCAGGGGTCTCCAACCTTGGCAACTTTTAAGACTTGTGGACTTCAACTCCCAGAAGTCCTCGACTTACAACAGCAATTGAGCCCAAATTTTCTGTTGCTAAGCGAGGCTGTGAATTTTAACCCGTTCAACGACCTATCTTTGCCACAGCTGTTAAGTGAATAACTGCCGTTGTTCAGTCAGCAACGTCGTCGTTGAGTGAATCTGGCTTCCCCACGGACGTTGCTCGTCAAAAGGTCACAAAAAAGGGATCACATGACCCTGGGACCCTGCAACCGTCATAAATACGAACTGGTTGCCAACATCCCAATTTCGATCACATCATAGTTAACAGGGTCGTTAAGTGAATCTCCCGTTCCCCGTTAACTTTGCTTGTCAGAAAGCTACGAAAAGCGATCGCACAACGGCCCCAGGACACCGCCACCGTCATAAAGCCGAATCAGTTGCCAAGCATCTGAATTCTGATCATGTAACCAAAGAGATGCTGCAATGGTCATATGCAGTGGTGAAATGTAAAATTTGTTACTACCGGTTCTGTGGGCGTGGCTTGGTTGGGGGGGGTTAATGTGACTGGGTGGGCGTGGCCAACTATTTTTTTTTTTACTTTTAAAAGCATTTTTTCTACAACCTTAAGAGGTTTTAGAAGCCTCTGACGATCAGGCGATACAGCTGGGATCGCCAGAGGCTTTTAAAGGCATTTTTTTTTTCTACAACCTCTTTGGCTGAAAAGGTTGTAGAAAAAATGCTTTGAAAAGCCTCTGACGATCCCAGCTGAGCCGCGCGATCATCAGAGCCTTTTTTTTTTTACTTTTAAAAGCGTTTTTTCGGCTGAAGAGGTTGTAGAAAAAATCCTTTTAAAAGCCTCTGACGATCCCAGCTGAGCCGTGTCATCATCAGAACCTTTTTTTTTTTAACTTTTAAAAGCATTCTTTCGGCTGAAGAGGTTGCAGAAAAAATGCTTTTAAAAGCCTCTGATGATCCCAGCTGAGCCGTGCGATCATCAGAAGCTTTTTTTTTTTTTTCTTTTTAAAACCTTTTTTCGGCCGAAGAGGTTGTAGAAAAAATGCTTTTAAAAGTTAAAAAAACAGGCTCTGGTGATTTCTGGGCTTGGTTGGGCATGGGGGTGGGGGGTGGGCAGGGATTTTTGCTACCGGTTCTCTGAACCACCCGCCGCTATTGCTACCAGATCGGGCGATCCGGTCCGAACCGGGAGCATTTCACCCTTGGTCGTATGTGTGAAAAACATCATAAGTCACTTTTTCCACTTCCTTTGTAACTTCGAAAACTTCACGAAACGAAAGGTTGTAAATTGAGGACTACCTGTAGCGTGTAGCGCATTCACTTTGCATTGAAAGCAGTAACAGCAACAGAGTTGGAAGGGACCTTGGAGGTCATCTAGTCCAGCCCCGTGCTCTAGCAGGAGACCTATACTATTTCTGACAAATGGCTGTCTAGTCTCTCCTTGAAAGCCTCGTCATGGGGCATCCACAACTTCCACAGGCAATTTGTTCACTGGCTGATTATTCTCACTGTCAGGAATTTTCTCCTTAGTTTTTTTTTTTTTAATTTTTTATTATATTTTTATTGTTAAAGAATAACAGAAAGGGAAAAAAAATCAATACAAAAATCAACAGTAAGGGGGGAAAAAAGTGGTATTTGACCCAATAAGACTTTTTCAAATGGATAATAAAGTGGATAAAATGTGTTGGAGATGTAAAGTGGAACTCGGGACATATGCTCATATGTGGTGTAAATGTAATGGGGTTGAACTTTTTTGGTCTAGGATAGAAAATGAAATATTTGAAATGATTAAGAAGAGGGTCAAATTGAAATTGGAAACCATATTATTATTAATATTGAATGAAACAACATTAACAACTGGAGAAAGAGAATTGGTGAGGATTTTGGTTATAATGGGGAGAATTATAATTGCTAGATATTGGAAATTAAATGTTGACTTAAAATTAGAAGAATGGTACAATGAAACATGGAAATTTGCATTAAATGATAAATTGACTTGTGATATTAAAATTAGAAGTGGTATATATAAAGAAAATGTTTTTTGGAACACTTGGCAACCATTTGTGGACTTTGCACTTGGGAGATTGGATGAATCGGCACCAGTACCTTATCAAAGAGATTTCTGGAAGAATTGAAGACTTCAATTTCCTAAAACTTTCTTTCCGTTTGTATAGCACGTTGGGGGGAAAAAAATTTTTTTTTTCCTTACTATTGATTTTTGTATTGATTTTTTTTTCCTTTCTGTTATTCTTTAACAATAAAAATATAATAAAAAATTTAAGTTTTATGTTGCTTTTCTCCTCGGTTAGTTTCCATTGGGGCGGGTTCCAAATCCCGTCGCTACTGGTTCGCTCGTGGGTGCTTGCATGCGCGTGTGCGGGGTGTTTCTGTGCAGAAGCATCCGGGCAGGTAGGCGGAGCCTCCGGCCGCCGCTGCTGCTACCAGTTCGCCCGATCCGGTGTAAACCGGTAGCAACCCACCACTGGTTTCCATCCATTGTTTCTCTTGTCCTGCCTTCAGGTGCTTTGGAAAATAAGTTGGCCCTCTCTTCCTTGTGGCAGCCCTTCAAGTATTGGAAAACTGCTATCATGTCTCCCCTGGTCCTTTTCCCCCCACTAGACTAGGTATACCCAGTTCCTGCAATCATTCTTTCTATGTTATAGCTTCAAGGCCCCTAATCATCTTTGTTGCTCTTCCCTGAACTCTTTCCAAAATCCCAACATCATTACCAAAACTGGATGCAGTATTCCAAGTATAGTTTTACTAGGGCTTTATAAAGAGGTACAAAGAGAAGAGAAGAGAAGAGAAGAGGGGAGGGGAGGGGAGGAGAATCGAATCGAATCGAATCGAATAGAATAGAATAGAATAGAATAGAATAGAATAGAATAGAATAGAATAGAATAGGAATAAGAGGAGAGGAGAAGAGAAGAGAATAGGATAGAATAGAATAGAATAGAATAGAATAGAATAGAATAGAATAGAATAGGAATAACAAGAGGAGAATAGAATAGGAATAACAAGAGGAGGAGAGAAGAGAGAATAGAATAGAATAGAATAGAATAGAATAGGAATAACGAGAATAGAATAGAATAGAGAATAGAATAGAATAGAATAGTAGAATAGAATAGGAATAACAAGAGGAGAATAGAATAGAATAGAATAGAATAGAATAGAATAGAATAGAATAGGAATAACAAGAGAGGAGAAGAGAAGAGAAGAGAAGAGAATAGGAGAGAATAGGAGAATAGAAGAGAGTAGAGTAGAGTAGAGTAGAATAGAATAGGAATAACGAGGAGAATAGAATAGAACAGAATAGAATAGGAATAACGAGAATAGAATAGAATAGAGAATAGAATAGAATAGAATAGAATAGTAGAATAGAATAGGAATAACAAGAGAATAGAATAGAATAGAATAGAATAGAATAGAATAGAATAGAATAGAATAGAATAGAATAGAATAGGAATAACAAGAGAGGAGAAGAGAAGAGAATAGAGTAGAATAGAATAGAATAGAATAGAATAGAATAGAATAGAATAGAATAGAATAGAATAGAATAGAATAACAGAGTTGGAAGGGACCTTGGAGGTCTTCTAGTCCAACCCCCCGCTTAAGCAGGAAACCCTACACCAACCACTTCAGACAAATGGTTATCCAACATCATCTTAAAAAACTTCCAGTGTTGGAGCATTCGCAACTTCTGGAGGCAACTTCACATGATCCTGATTCTATCCTTTTGTTCAAGCAACCTAGTATTACATTGCCTTTTTTTGGCTCTTGGCTCATGTTTACAATGGTTGCCCACTCCAAGATCCCTCTTGGAAGCAGGGCGACCAGGGGTTCAAGCTGCTTTCTTAAGAGAAACGGAACATTTTAGCTCTAGAAATCAGAACCGAAATTCCTAAAGCTCTCCCAGCACTTCCAGGGCTATTGACAGGCTTCATTCATCATAACAAAACCTTGTCTTATTCCCTTATTCGTTGTAATCTCATCCCTAAGTGAACGGAATTGCTTTTTCAAAAGACAGATTAAAATGCGTTGCCATCAAAGAATTCTAAATGGCAGATTTCCCAAAAAAAAAAAAAAAATCCTCTCGCTCAAAGATTATGTCCCTGTAATGCTACTGATGCTGAAATGATGGAACACATTTTATTGTACTGTGAATTTTATAAGAGTCTTTGGCAGGAAGCTATGTGGCCTGTTTTGAAATCTAAATAACGGAAACATAACTTCTGAGTATGTAAAAATGTTACTGGCAGATGAAAATGGTGAGATTTCAGTGGCAACAGCCGGATTTTTAACGATGGCTATAAAAATAATGTGTCAGGGTTCCAAGTAACGCCCCCAACAAAAGAAAACTTCAGCTCTGACTAGATGGTGGGGAATGGAAGGGTTTATATCCCTTGCAGATTTACTGTATATTCCTTGCAAATGACCAGCTGTCTGCAAGAAATATAAATCCTTCCATGCAGTGGTGGGATCCTGCCGATTTAACAACTGGTTTGGTGATCACGTGTTTCGCGGGCCTACTTGATCGTCAGAGTGAACCGGTTCGCTTCCAGCTGATTGTCGGAGCTACTGCTTCAGTAGTGGGTTCCTCCCGGTTCAGCCCGGTTCGGCCAAGCCGGTAGCAGTGACAATATAATGTCACCGAACTGGTTCTCTTTGTTCGGGAGCTGGGCCCTCCCGCCCCACTCCACCCTCCCCCGTGTTATTCTTACCTTTTATTTGGGCCAGCTCCCAATCTATTCGCTGCCTCCCATGTCCCAGCTGATCGGCTAGAACAGTGTTTCCCAAAGTGTGGTACGCGTACCCCCAGGGGTACGGGAAGAGTTTGGTGGGGGTACGCGTTGCACCGGAGTTTGGTGGGGATCACGTGGGAATATCCACTGCACCGTGCTTAGCTGCGCCCACAGAACAAGGAAAGAAATAGGCGCGTATCGCAGTTTTTACACGGGAACTGGGGCCATCGTACATCGTATCGCAACTCATTATGGCGGGAACTTCTGCGCATCCTTCGCGCAGCTCGGGTTCGGGTACACATATGTCAAAAGTTTGGGAAACACTGGGCTAGAAGGAAAAAAACTGTTTAAACTCTTGCCGTGGGGCTTCAAAGGGCCGCCCTACAGTGTTAAAAGGCAGTGTGGTGGTAGACTAGTGCGCTCGAAAAACAAATGGGTAGACCGGTGCCTCCAAAAACAAATGAGTAGACTGGTGCCTCCAAAAACAAATGAATAGACCGGTGCCTCCAAAAACAAATGAGTAGACTGGTGCCTCCAAAAACAAATAAGTAGACCGGAACGCTCCAAGAACAAATGGGTAGACCAGTACAGCTCTGCAAGCAGTTAAAAGCCTGGTAGACCAGTCCCTCTGCTAAATCCTAAAGAATTGTCACATGACCATCAAGCCACACCCACAAAATAAGCCACGCCCACAGAATCGGTAGTAAAAAAATTTAAAACCCACGCCTGTACTGCTTCACCCGAACCGACTGAATCTCACTCCACCTTCTATGCGCCGCCATCCAGTCAGAGCTGAGGAAGCGAAATGTCTTCAAAGAAAAACAAGTTCAGTTGCCTCTTGGAAAAACACCTTTGAGACAATGAAGGTCTCAGTGAGAATGGGGATGGGGCAAAATGGCCAACAGGTTAATTGGGACATTTTCTTCTGGAAAGGTATATGAAGTGAGTTCCTGTGAAAGAAGAGGGCTAAAGCCCCAGGTTGTTGTGGCCCTGCCCTCTGAGCCTATCCCATCGGAGGAAGAAAGCTCCGAGCATGAGGAAGAGGAGTCAGCCAGGCCTCCCTCTCCAGGCCCCTCCCCTCTGGCACTGTCTCAGGAGCCGGCCGAGGGAGAGGAGATTAGCCGGGAGACAGGTGGCTCGGATCAGAGTGACGGAGAAACATCATTCCTGGATGCACGCCTCCGAAGGCGTGATAAACGATTGCAGCAGCTCAGGAGGCGTGCTAGGGATTAGAACTGAGTCACTGGACCACAACCCAGAGACTATATAATAGAGGGTGGTGGCCAGTGATCCCTGTGACGAACAAAAATAAACCTTGGATAGTCACTAAAGCATCGTCCGAAACTGCTAAGAGGAATATTATTTCTGTTGGACTCTTGTACGCTGAGTATATTATCTTTCTGTTTCTGTGGAAATAAAAGCACTTGGCAGACGGTGTGTATATCGCTGCCAAGTTGGAGATAAAGACCTGGGTGTGTGCCAAGTGCTTCCTTAACCCTCGGCTGGCTGTGTTTGTGTGTGTGTGTGGACGGGGACAGATCACAGGTAACAAGAACAGAAGAGATGGCTGGCTGGCAGCAGTGCCCATCGCAAGGCAAACTATGACCAAAAACTAGAACCAGTAGTTTTTAGTTTCTAGTAGTTAAGATATCAACTAGAAACCAGGAGGCTGTGAGTTCTAGTCCCACCTTAGGCATGAAAGCTGGCTAGGTGAATTTGGGCCAATCACCAGGAGACTGTGAGTTCTAGCCAGGGGTGGGCTTCAAAAGTTTTAGCAACATTCCTGGATTTTAGAGGAAGCATGGAAGGATTCCTGGGGATGGAAGTGGTTCCCCTGCCAATTGAGCACATGCAGAAACAAAATTTCAGTTTCCCAAGGATCAGAAATCCATGCACCCCTGATTACATATATCCTTGCCAGAATATACAGGGGTGGGCTTCAAAAATTTTAGCAAGGGGTTCTCTGCCCGGTTGCTGGGTGGGCATGGCCTAGTCAGCCTCCTGCACTATGGTGTGGGGGGGCATTTTTGCCCTCCCCGGGCTCCGGAGGCTTTTCTTTTTTTCTTTTTTAGATTTCTATACCGCCCTACTCCCAAAGGACTCAGGGCGGTGCAAGGTTAGCAAGCCCACGTTTGAGACCCGAGTGCCACCATGGGATGGTTTGAGCTTCCGTCATTTGCTGCAGCTCTTTGGCGGCACATGAAAGGAGAACCCATGGGAATCCCCCAGGGAACAGTGATGTCACCGGCTTATCCTTTCAACCCAGAAACATCTTAAATGGCACCTCCTACATGAATGGGATAGGGGAGGCGTGGCAATTGGTTGTGGCCAAGTCGCCACGGCCAAGTTGCCACGGCTCTCTCTCCACAGGCCAACTCACTGCGGGACAAGGGTTACACTAATATCGAAGAAATGGTAGAATAAAGTCATTAAATCATTGCAGAAAGGATGCAAAGGAGGGACAGGATGAAATGCGAATGGCAAAAACTAAAATAATTTTTATTTATTTTAAATCGTTAAACAGAATTGTTAAATTCCGTGAGTTGTCTCGCAGTGAGTTGGCTGTGGCGAGTTTGGCTGTGGCCAGTTGTCCCTTTCTCGGGATGGGGAGGACTTCAAACAGTCTCCAAGTAACCCGTTATAAGTCGAGGACTACCTGTATATCTGGAGCTTTGTGGTGGGGGGGAGGCAAAATCCCCACCCTTGTTCTTCCTTTCAAGTTGACAACTCCTTGGCGATGCCCATTGCTTAAGTAACGAAAGACAAGACAAAACATTGAAAAATAGCTTGTGCGTGACTCAAGCCTGCCAGTGCACAAAAGCTAACCGTGTTATCAAAACATCAAAAGCTGAATTGATCCAATAGCAGCACAGAACGAGACAATCACATTACTTGCCCTGTCTTGGCTCATTATAGTTAAATACACCGGGTAACATCAATTTGATTTTTTTAGTATATGACTACTTTTGTATGAATTCAGCGAGATCGCCTGTTGGGCATCGTTCTCTTATTATTGCATTTTGTTTGTTGTTCCTTTCCTTCGTTTTTTTTGTTGGTTTTTAATCTTGTGTTCGCCACCCGGAGTTGCCATCTATCGTAAGATAGATGGCTATATGCAAATCGACGGGGAGGGGGGGGGCAGACTGCATCCACAATAAATACATCAGTGCTGGAGTACGTAAATAATAAATAAACATACCAAGATCGGTTAGTCTTTCATCTTGGTTAGATGAACAAACCCAGCTGCTTGGCCAATTCATCATTCCAAGTGTTGAACAACTTCCAAACACACAGTAAGCACATTCAAGAATCTGTATGTGGCACAGCCAGATTGCAAAGGGAAAGAGAGAGAGAGAGAAAGAGAGAGGGAGGGAGGGAGGGAGAGAGAGTGGGGGGCAGGCAGGCAGGCAGGTGCCTTCAAAATTATGAACACAAAGGAAGGATGCTCAAAGAAACATCTCTACGCCTGGGCTGCTAAAAAATAATTTCCTGTGCTCTCTGGATTTATGGCCATCGAGATCTGTGCACCATGTATCAGAGAATAGCAATTTGTCAGGGAGCGATGGGCGTGATGTTAGAGGTTAGGATGCCTGAATCCTTGGGACAGATCCTAAGCATAGTGAGGAGACAGCTGTCAGCTGAGGAAGGGAAGAGGTCTGGTTCATGTCAAAGACTGTTTTCAAATAAACACAAGAGACACAGAGAGGTGCCAAACGAATGTTTTTATTACAGCGCTCCTCACTTTGAGTGTAGTCCAGCAGCCGCAATGCCAAACGAACAAACAAAGATTTAACAATTACATCTCCGCTGAAAGGAATAAAAGTTTATGATCATTGTATTGTATTAATGATATTGGGTATGATCCCCAAAAAAGCTAATACAATCCTTGGTTATATAAACAGAGGCACGGAATCAAATTCACGTGAAGTATTAGTACCGCTTTGTAAAGCCAAGATCACACCTGGAATATCGCATCCAGTTTTGGTCCCCACATTACAAAAAAAGAGGTTGAGACTTTGGAAAAAGTGCAAAGAAAAGCAACTAAGATGATTAAGAGCCTGGAGACAAAAACATATGAAGAACGGTTGCAGGAATTGAATATGGCTACAGTATTGGCTAGTCTAGAGAAAATAAGGACTGGGCAGGGGGCATGATAGCAGTCTTCCAGTATTTGAGAGGCTGCCACAAAGAGAAGGGGGGGCAGTTTATTTTCCAAAGCATCAGAAGGCAAGACAAGAAGCAACGGATGGAAACTAATCAAGGACAAAAGCAACCTGGGATTAAGGAGAAACTTCCTAGCAGGGAGGAGTCTGCCAGGTGTCCACTATTTGAGCGGACAGACCGCTTTTTTCACATTATGTTCACTATTATTTTTCACAAAATAGTGGACATTTTTTTTATTCAAAAGCTTTATGATGAAATGGTACGTAATCTAAAGCTGTACAGTCTAAGAGAATAAAGAGGAGAATCGCATTTTGTCTTTTTTTTCGTAAGTTAGAATGAGACAAAGATCGAATATCCATTGAACTCGATTCTCCGAAAATATTAATGATGAGATTAAAATAAAAATATATTATAAAATTATGTACAGTTCACATTTTTAAAATGTATTGTAGCTTGTGTCGACTGACCTAAAATGGCGTGTTAAAATGTTTGTAAGAAAATATATAATTTAATTGTAAATTTTTTTTAATTTTTTTTACTACTTAACCCCCCCCTCCCCCGCTTGTCCGCTATTTTTTGGAAGCAGACCTGGCAACCCTAGGGAGGACAATTAACCAGTGAAACAGAAGTTGCCTTCAGAATTGTGGGCGCTTCATCACTGGAGGTTTTTAAGAAGAGACAGGACAGTTACCTATCTGAAATGGTATAGGCCAGGGTTTCCTGCTTGAGCAGGGGGTTGGACTAGAAGATCTCAAGGTGACTTCCAGCTCTGTTCTGATTGGTTGGGGAATTATATTTTTATAGAGTTAAATATATATGTAGTCCTCAGTGGTGAAATGTAAAATTTCTTACTACCGGTTCTGTGGGTGTGGCTTGGTGGGTGGGTGAGGATAATGTGACTGGGTGGGTGTGGCCAACTTTTTTTTTTAAACTTTTAAAAGCATTTTTTCTACAATGTCTTCAGCCGAAAAGGTGGTTAAAAAATGCTTTCAAAAGGCTCTGACGGTCAGGCAACTCAGCAGGGATCGTCAGAGCTTTTTAAAAGCATTTTTTCTACAACCTCTTTGGCCGAAGAGGTTGTAAAAATGCTTTTAAAAGGCTCTGACAATCCCAGCAAACCACACCATCATCAGAGGCTTTTTTTTAACTTTTAAAAGCATTTTTTCAGCCGAAGAGGTTGTAGAAAAAATGCTTTTAAAAGTTTTTCTAAAAAAAGCCTCTGATGAGGTGGGCGGGTAAGTGAGTGGCAACCAGGCCGGGGACCGGTTTGGGGGCATGGCCAGCCAATGTTATTACCGGTTCTCAGAACTACTACAAATTTTTACTACCGGTTCTTGCGAACCGGTGCAAACCGGGACCAACCCACCACTGGTTGAGATTCTAGAAAAAGTGTAGAGAACAGCAACAAAGAGGATTAGGGGACTGGAGACTAAAACATATGAAGAATGGTTGCAGGAACTGGGTATGTCTAGTTTAGTGAAAAGAAGGACTAGGGGAGGCATGATAGCAGTCTTCCAATATCTGAGGGGCTGCCACAAAGAAGAGGGAGTCAAGCTATTCTCCAGAGCACCTGAGGGCAGGACAAGAAGCAACAGGTGGAAACTAATCAAGGAGAGAAGCAACCTGGAACTAAGGAGAAACTTTCTGACAGTTAGAACAATTAATCAGTGGAATGGCTTGTCTCCAGAAGTTGTAAATGCTCCAACACTGGAAGTTTTTAAGAAGATGTTGGATAACCATTTGTTTTGAAACAATATAGAGTTTCCTGCCTGAGCAGGGGGTTGGACTAGAAGACCTCCAAGGTCCCTTCCAACTCTGTTTTTCTGTTCCGTTCCAAGAGAAAGAAATCACGTTTACACAATGTGCTCAACTTGGGTTATTGAATGACCCCTATTTTATGATCTCAGGCCTTGCAAAGAAACCATCAGCTATATACGTATGTTGCCTCCCGCCTGATATATCCAAAATTGAGAGCACTTATATTCAGGCATATAAAATTGTTTTAAGGGGAGGAAAGAAGAATTCCGGTTAGGGATTTTGTTACAGGAAATCTCTCCCAACCTGTGATCAGCATAATGGTCGTTCTGACCTTCTAATTTGTGTCCTTCTCAGAGGCAGACTGAAAACTGAACTGTTTGCCTGCCAAGCGAGATGGTTCCTGTCTTCCTTTCACAAATTGGTTTATGTCCTGATTTGCTGTGCTTCCGTGGGCCGCTTGGTACATCCTAACCTTGTTATCTATCAACGTAAGAAGCAATGAGGAAGAAATAGAATTCTGCAGCGATTTCGGCCATAAATCCATTTGAAGAAATTTATTTTCAGATTGCTGCCCGCCCTCGACTGTTTACTTATACGAGGCAAAACCTTGGGCTCAAGGCCGTCTCATGTGAAAGGTTTTCCCCCATCCCACCCCATGGCGTTTATTTTCATTATTCATTCATTTCAATTTATTAATTCTTAAATCCTGCCATCCATGTTGCTGTTGGAAGAAAGGGGTTCAGTTCCAAGCGGGGGAAAAGACATTGGAAACATGGAGACTGCTTGTGTTGCAATATTTTCAGGATCAGACTCAATAATAATAATAAGAGTTAGAGGTTTAAATATATTTCTCTTTAATTATAATAGGCATTCTATATTCACTGAATATTCACAGATAGAAGCAAAGAAAAATGGTGAAGGTGGCTCCTTATATATACAAAGGGTGGAGCCAAGAGTGGGAGTGGTGAATTATGAATACATTAAGAGTCAAAGAATAAGTTAACCCCTGATATCCCATATATACATTATTTACACATTAGGGAATAAGGCATTTACATCTGACAAATCCCCCTCTAAATGCCGGTTCGCTATACAACACCAATTACATTCAGATTCAGGACAATATAATACATACAATTTGGAAGTTAAGTATTTGTGCTGTTTAGAAGGTAAAGGCTTCGTCAATATGTCAGCTAATTGTTCAGAGGTATCACAATGCACTGCTTTGATAAATCCATCTTGAGACAATTGTCTCACATGCTTAAATTTTATATCTATATGCCTGGATCTTTGTCCAATGGCATCGGATCTAGATATTTCAATGGCTGCTTTATTGTCTTCATGCATAACAAAAGGCAAAGCAGGTTTTTTCCAAACATCTGAAATTAAATCATTAAACCATACAAGGTTATTTGCAGCTTTGGATAAACAAACATATTCCGCTTCTGTGGTTGAAGTGGCTACCAGTTCTTGTTTACCAGTGTACCAGTAAACTGGACAGTCATTTAACAGAAAAATATAACCAGAAGTACTTTTTCTGCATGATATATCTCCAGCCCAATCCGCATCTGCGTAGCATGTAAGTTTTGGTTCTTTATTATCACTAGGTTCTAATACTAGGCAAAAGTCTAATGTACTTTTCAGATATCTTAAAATTCTTTTGACAGCTTCCCAGTGATACATTGTTGGTTTGCTAACGTGCCTTGATAATAAATTGAGTGGTAATGCAATATCTGGCCTAGTCCAATTAGATATATAAAGGAGTGAACCTATGACTGATCTATAAAATGTATTATCCTTGAATTCAGGGGAAGATTCATCAGTATTTCTAAGGAAATCAGTTTGCATAGGAGTGTCACAGGGTTTGGCATTGTTTAAATTGCATTTGTTTAGAAGTTCAATAATCTTATCTTTCTGAGTAAGTTTGAATCCCCTTCTAGTTTTGTTAATTTGTACACCAAGGTATTTGTTTACTTTACCTAGGGATTTCAACGAGAAATGTTCATTTAGCTTGTTTACAAAGATTTCTCTTCTCTCTTTGTGTTTTCCTATATATAAAATATCATCTACATAAATCAATACAAATTCAATGTAATCATCACTCTTTTTGACAAAGAAACAGTTATCAGCAGTGGTAGCGTTGAAATCCATGGTCTTAAGTACTTTTACCAAGCAATCGTACCATCTTTTGCCAGATTGCTTTAATCCGTATAAACTCTTGTTCAATAGCCAAATTTCATTTTTATTAGTGTATTGACTGTGAGGTGCTCTTACATATATTTCCTTATCTAGTTTTGCGTGTAGATACGCAGTCTGTATGTCATATTGAAATACATCAAGATTGAGTGCGGATGCTACTACTAGAGCTGTTTTAACACTCTCTGTTCTTACTGTGGGGGAGTACGTGTCAGTATAGTCCTCCGGATATTTTTGTGCATAACCTTGTGCAACCAATCTAGCTTTGTATAGGGTATTGCCTCCTTCTAGGTTCTTAATTTTATAAATCCACCTGGTACCAATAATTGTTTTATCTTTAGGTGCAATCGCAGGTGTGAATACATTTAATCCTTGCAAACTTTCCATCTCTTTTTTCATAGCTAGTTCCCATTTTTCCTTTTCTTCACGAGGGAGTTTTAATACTTCCTCATATGTATTAGGTGTTATTTGTTCACCATCCATATGCATTATGTAATCTCTGTATTTATTTGGTATTTGATTTCTGTTGTTCCTAATAGCTCTTTCAGGTTTGCTATGGTAGTCATGCAAATATCTTGCTTCCTTTTTTGTTAATGTGTCTGTCTTTATTTTGTGTTGACTATTTGTCCATGTTTTGGTTTTGTTTTTATTTTTGTTGATATTTTGATTTTCTATTGTCCCTTCCTCACGAGATTTTGTATCTTTGCATTTATTCGGAAATATTTCATTAAGATGTAATTTAGACCAGTTGGCCTGTTCATGGAACACAGCTGTTCTGGAAACTATAAATTTATTATTATTATCAATGAATCTGTACCCTTTGGTGCCAGTTTCATATCCCATAAATCTTAGTCTTCTGGATACGTTTTCTCCCTTTCTTCTCAACTGTTTGGGTATGTGTACGTCTGCAGTGACCCCAAATATGTGCATGTGTGCTAATTTTGGTTTCCTATT
The DNA here is from genome assembly GCF_029531705.1 of Pantherophis guttatus. The sequence goes on along the minus strand of NW_026844092.1, from coordinate 63,022,627 downwards.
ATACATCACCTCATATGGTGTCTTATTCACAATACTGGACCAGGTTCTATTTTGAGTGTAATTTGAATAATGTAGGGCTTCTGACCAAAATTGTTTGCCTAAACCAGCATCCTCTAATGTGCATCTAATCATGGTTTGTAATGTGGAATTCTTTCTCTCTGCAATCCCGTTCTGGAACGCAGAAAATGGACTAGACGTGTAATGTAGCATTCCTCTATCCTTTAACCATTGGGAGAATTCTTTAGACATGAATTCACATCCCCTATCTGTCATAATTTGTTTTATTCTGATATTATGTTGTGTTTCTATGCGTTTGTAAAATTCCTTAAATTTTTGAAAGGTTTCATCCTTGTGTTTTAATGTGTAAACAAAACCATAGCGACTGTAATCGTCTACTATTGTTAGGAAGTAACGTTTTCTATAAGTGATTGATGGAGTTAATGGGCCAACTAAGTCCATGTGTACTAGGTCAAAAATTTTGTTAGTTGATCTGGTGGATTTTTTTGGCCTGGGACTAGTTTTTAATTTAGTAGATTTACATACTGAGCATTCCAAATAATTTTCACAATTTTTTATTTTGACACCTTCTGCGTGTTCAGTCATTTTTTGTACTACAGGAAAACTTGCATGTCCTAACTTCCTATGTAAGATATGAGCACACTCGTCATGAATTGGTTTACCTATTTTTGGTTTCTTCTCATTGTGTGTATCTGTGTGATCATGAGATATTTTACATTCATCATTGTCACTGTTACTAATATTTTCATCATCTGCCTCAATACAATCTTCCATATTTGAATCAATGTTATGTAACCATCTTTCTTTTGTTATCAGATAGGGTAGGCCTCCTTTAATCATCACAGTGCCTACATTTGTTTTATTCTTCTCTAAAGTTGCTTTTCCCTTTGAGAAAACTATATTGATGTCAGAATCTCTGCTTAGTTTTATGGCACTTAGTATGTTATGAGGTATTTCTGGTATTAACAATACCCCCTCTATTTTTCCTAGACCAGGCAAGGTCACATTCCCTCTGCCTAATACTTGAACTTTTTCTTGATTAGCTACCTTTATTACAAACTTATCTTCTGTAAATGAAGACAATATATTTTTGTTATTAGTGGTGTGATTAGTTGCTCCAGAATCAATAAGCCAATTATTATTCTCATTTTGTTGCGTTTTAGTGCTGTCTTGTTTATTTAGTCCATTCAGTGAACCAGATTTTCTCTCTTTTGAATTTTCTCTGCCCCCTCTACTTTCTCTGTAATTTGGTGGGCTTCTATATTTATGTCTATCTGTGGAAGACTGTCTATAATTGTATTTATTCCTATATTCTGACCTATGTCTTTCCTTTGAAGTTTTGGGACAATCTCTTCTATTGTGCTCCCTGGACCCACAATTGTGGCATTTAAAATTTTCATTATATTTTTCTTGGAAAGCTACCTTCCTAAAAGATTTGTGTTCTGTGTGATTGCTATAACGATTTTTTCTTGAATTGTCTTCTGCTATCAATTTGTTAGACAGACTTTCTATTGACAAATATCCTAGATTGATGGTGTCTAAGTGTGACATAAAACTATCCCATGATGAATCAAGTGAGTTGATAATAACACTTTTCATTGTTTGATCTGAAATCACTTCCCCCCTCAAATGCAGCTCAGCTCTTATTTTGTTTAAAGATATTAAATGCTCACTTATGGAAACCCCTGGTTTTACTCTGGAAGAAAAGAAGTCCTTAGACATTCTTGTGGTGGTAGCTACACTATCGCTGTGAAACAAATTAAACATGCATTGAATTATTTCTGAAACAGTTAGATTTGGTTTGATGCTATGATACATTGCAGGAGACACGCTAGATATTATTAAGAAAAATGCCTTATGGTGTAAACAATCTATTTTTAAAGTCCAAGGTCTTCTTGGGGGACTAGTGATAAAAAATAGTAAATTTTCTTTCATAAAGACAACCTGGAGCTGTTGATACCATTCTTGTAAATTAATGCCATCAACCCTAAGTTTTGGGAAGTCACTGGGTAAGTTACCCACATTATTTTGTCCATTACTTACAACCTGAGGTAGTCCGTGGTCTCGCAAGTGTAGGAAATTGCAAAACGGCATGGGGATGCTCGCAACGAGTCTGCGCGGTTCTCTGGCCAGTTCAAGTCTTTCCGGGCCGTCTACGTAGTTTCGCACATGCGCGTTGTTCATTTCTTCTTTGACGTCGTCGTGGAAGGTTCTCTCCATTGTAGCTCGCTCGCTCCGCTCCTCTTCAGACGAGTCGGTCTCTGGCTCGGTCTTAGGAGTTCTGATGGCGGCGACTGTTCTTCTCTTTCTTTTGGGTGCGTTGGCACTTGCTTCGGTCTGCGGTGTAGGGCGGAATCGACATGGCTCTCTGGGCTCGGGCGTCGTCGTTCTCGAAGTCAGGATGGGAGCGTGCAGGTCTTGAAGTATCGGCTTGTTCGCTTGCTTCTTCGTTGGCGCTTTGGAAATTTTTAATTTTGGCCCAAATGCAGCAAAAAGCGTCTTCATTGCTGACTTTACTTGGGATTTCGTTAAGTCGTCTTCATTTTCTGATTCTGGCTCTTCCGAAGAGTTTGAATCCTCCTTTTCACTTTCGTTGTCTGATAACGTTTTTCGCGCCAGAAATTTTGAACTGAGCATTTTGATTGGCTCTGCTTCGCTCACTTTGGAGGCTTGTTGAAACCAAGATGGCTGCCATTCAAAATTTCGCGCGGGATCACATTTTTTCTTTTTCATAACGACTTTCTCTGTAGTCATATCACTCACAGTTTTTTGGTCTTTGGGTTTCTCTTTAGCGATGTTTTTCTCTCTCGCTGCTCCGCTGTTCTTCAGCATTTCTTGGAGGTTCGCGATGAGGCTTTCATCATTCTTCTGGCTTTTTAATAACTTCAATATCTCTGACCTGAGTTCGTTATTTTCTATTTCGATTTCTTCCTGGCCATCATTTTCATTTATTAATTCTTCTTCTTCAGTGGTGTATTCTTCGGATTCTCTCGAAATCGCGTTTGTGGATTCGTTGATTATTTCTTGTTCAGTTTCTATTTCTTTGCTGTAGGTCCTGGTGTTGGGCCTATCTTTCTTAGACATTTTTAGGTATTTATTGAGTCAATTAACCATCCTCTGCTACCAGTTTGTTGCAATATTTTCAGGATCAGACTCAATAATAATAATAAGAGTTAGAGGTTTAAATATATTTCTCTTTAATTATAATAGGCATTCTATATTCACTGAATATTCACAGATAGAAGCAAAGAAAAATGGTGAAGGTGGCTCCTTATATATACAAAGGGTGGAGCCAAGAGTGGGAGTGGTGAATTATGAATACATTAAGAGTCAAAGAATAAGTTAACCCCTGATATCCCATATATACATTATTTACACATTAGGGAATAAGGCATTTACATCTGACAGCTTGGAAAGATGGTTTAATGGTGGACAGGATCACATGGTTTGAGTTCCTGAGCAGAATCACATGGTTTGAGTTCCTGAGTAGAAAACCAAAAAGCCCGAGATACAGGGTGTGCCTTGATTTTATGCCCTCTGTTGGGCCCCACCTCTGAATTTCTTGTTCCTGTATAAGAAATGTATCCTGATTGGTTGTCAAACTCCCAGGTGGTCTCGGGGTCTTAGCTAACTTTGTAGTTTGTCTCTCAAGCTTGCTTGAGTCTTGACATGTGGTGAGTTTCTGTTGCTGGATGGGTCCTATTGTGTTGCAGATGATGGCCCATTGACAAAGGTGGGGGGAAATGAGTGAGCTTGGCTGAGGTCTTAATGCAGTGTTTCTCAACCTTGGAAGCTTGAAGATGGGTGGACTTCAACTCCCAGAATCCCCCAGCCAGGCTGCTGGCTGGGGGATTCTAGGAGTTGAAGTCCACCCATCTTCAAGCTACCAAGGTTGAGAAACACTGCCTTAATGGCTCATTGACAAATATGGGGGAGGCTTTGGGAGGGAGCTGCTTTGTCTTTAACACATGTTTCTCCATTTCCCATCCAGGGAAACATAATATTCTGCCTTTTTTAATATTTCCTAAAATATTTCATTCTTCTAGGAGAGGGGTGGGTGCTAACTTCCTACACTGCATACACAATTTCCAGAATGGTGCATCAAGAGACGCACCCAGGCACAGGGCAAAATAACCTTGATGTATGCTCTTCCTTTCCAATGTTACACAGGGACTCCTTGATTTACAACAGTTCGTTTAGTGGCCATTCAAAGTTACAACGGCAGTGAAAAAAGCGACCTATGACCGTTTTTCACATTTATGACCGTTGCAGCATCCCCATGGTCACGTGAAAAAGTTCAGATGCTTGGCCACTGACTCGTATTTATGACGGTTGCAGTGTCCTGGACTCATGTCATAAACTTTTGGGACCTTCTGGTAGGCGAAGTTAACGGGGAAGCCAGATTCACTTAACAACCGTGTTACGAACTGAAGAATTGCAGGGATTCACTTAACAACTGTGTCAGGAAAAGGTCGTAAAAGGGGGCAAAACAAATGTGTCGTTTAGCAAGATAAATTTTGGACTCAATTGTGGTCGTAAGTCGAGGACTCCCTGTAGTTAATTCTGAATGAAAAGCCAATTATAGTAATCCTAATACTTGTAACATTAAGACCCTTAGCTATAATTAAGATTGATTTTTCTTTACTCTTTTCCATATATTGTAAGGTACCTAACTAATAGAATATTAACAATTTATGTATATTATAAAGCAATACAATAGTTAGCCCTTGAATGACAACAGTTCATTTAGTGACCGTTACATCAATTGAAACAAGTGACTTATGACCGTTTTTCACCCATACAACCATTGCACCATCCCCATGGTCATGTGATCAAAATTCAGATGCTGACTCATATTTATGACGGTTGCAATGTGCAGGAGTCATGTGATCCCCTTTTGCAACCTTCTAACAAGCAAAATCAACGGGGAAGCCAGATTCCCTTAACAACCATTTTGCTCATTTAACAACTGCAGTGATTCACTTAACAACTGCGGCAAGGGAAGTCGTAAAATGGGGCAAAACTCACTTAACTAATGTTTTGCTTAGCAGCAGAAACGTTGGGCTCAATTGTGGTCGTAAATCGAGGACTAGCCTGAGTAGGTGTGTTAGAAGAAATATCCTTCTGGGTTCAGCTCCAAGTGGGGAAAAAGACACTGGAAAGATGGAGACTGCTTGGAAAGATGGTTTAATGGTGGACAGGATCACATGGTTTGAGTTCCTGAACAGAAAAAAGGTCCGAGACGCAGTGAGTCCCCGGGTTTTATGCCCTCTCTGGCTTTGAACTTCCTGGGGCCCAGAAAGAGTATCCTGATTGGTTGTCAGACTCCCAGGGGGTCAGGGTCTTAGCTAGCCTTGCTGGCTGATGTAATCTTCCCAGGTGCCACGTGGTGAGTTTCTGTTGCTAGATGGGTCCTATTGTGTTAGTTTCTGTTGCTAGATGGGTCCTATTGTGTTGCAGATGATGGTCCCTTGACAAAGATGGGAGGGAATTGAGTTTCTGCCTCTGGTCCATTGACAAAGGGTGGGGGCAGGAAGATGGGAGCTGCTTCGTCTTTAAAACATGCTTCTCAATTTCTCATCCAAGGAAACATAATATTCTGCCCTTTTAATACTTCCTAAAATATTTCATTCTTCTAGGAAAGGGGTGGGTGCTAACTTCCTATAGGTGGCTGGCTCAGTGGCTAAGACACTGAGCTTGTCGATCAGAAAGGTCGGCAGTTCGGCAGTTCGGCGGTTCGAATCCCTAATACAGGTCTCCTGCGTGAGCAGGGGGTTGGACTAGATGACCTCCAAGGTACCTTCCAACTCTGTTACTGTTACTGACTACCTGTATTGTATTTTGGCTGAAGTTAAGAAAGAATCACCAACTTTTCTAGAATCTCTGCCTCTAGACCAGGGGTCTCCAACCTTGGCCTCTTTAAGACTTGTGGACTTCAGCTCCCAGAATTCCTCAGTCAGCTTTGCTTTTAAGACTTTTAAGCTTTTCTGGCTGAGGAATTCTGGGAGCTGAAGTCCACAAGTCTTAAAGTGGCCCAGGTTGGAGACCCCTGCTGTAGAATATCTGCCTTCAGAAGTTGTGGGAGCGTCATCGCTGGAAGCTTTCAAGAAGAGACTGGACAGCCATCTGTCAGAAATGGTGTAGGGCCTCCTCCTTGGGCGGGGAGGGGGGTTGGACTAGATGACCTTACAAGGCCCCTTCCAACTCTTGTTAATCTGAATCTTGTAACTGGAAACAGAGCCAAGAAACTAGACCAGGGGTCTCCAACCTGGGCCGCTTTAAGCTTGGCGGACTTCAACTCCCAGAATTCCCTAGCCAGCAAAGCTGGCTGAGGAATTCTGGGAGTTGAAGTCCGCCAGGCTTAAAGCGGCCAAGGTTGACTCTCCGGCTGCAGATGAGAAGCGATCTGCACGTCGCCTCTGCCTCGCCCCCTCTCCTCGCTTGGCTCCTCCCCTCCTCCCCCGCCCCTCCCACGTCCCACGACGCGCTCGCGCCCCCCTTTCCCTCTCCCGATTGGCTGGCTAAGGCTCCACCCCGTCGACGGCTCCCGGCGCATGCGCAAGTGCCTCCGTCGGCCTCTGAGAGGAAGCGGCTTGTGATGGAGGACGGAGGCGGCGGCGGCGGCGGCAGTTGTCAAAGGCGGTCTAAGGCCGGGGGCTCGACGCCCGGCTCCGGAGACGACAAACTGGCGGGGCCCTGGAGCAAAGACAAAAAGGATCCCAACGCCCCCGCGGCGGACAAGGAGCAGGAGCTGGTGAGAGGCCGGCGAGGGAGCCGAAAAAACCGCGCTGAGTCACGGCCAGGCCCGGAGCCGGGAAACGCGCCTTAGACCCGGCGCTTCTCTCCGGCCCATCATCCGCAGCCTGGGCTTGGAGTCTTTCCTCGCCGGCCAGGGCTGGTAGAGAAACTCTCCTGCCTCTGAGCATGTGCAGAGTGGCGGCCGGGTTTGGGCCGGGTCCCTCGCACTCGGCCCGACCCACCTCACGGGGTCGTTGTTAGGGTGAAAATAGGAGCCTTTGGGCCTGTTTGGCCGCCTTGAGGTAGCTATAAAGATAATAAAAAGGCGGAATGCAGGCTGTCCTCGACTTACGACCATAAAACCATTTCCCCCTCCCCCCCCGATTTATATTGCCAAGTGAAACGTTGGTTGTGGGTTTTGCCCCGTGTTACGACCTTGCTTGCCACAGTCGTTAAGTGAATCACTACGTTGGTTAAATTAGTCGCACGGGTTGTAAAGCGAATCTGGCTTTTCCATTGACACTGCTTGTCGGAGGGTCGCAAAAGGGGGATCTTACATGACCCCACAACATGGCAACCGTCATAAATACGAGTCAGTTGGTAAGGGTCTGAATTTTGTTCCAGGTGACCATGGACGGGGGGGGGGGGGGGGAACAGCAAGGGTTGTAAGTGTGAAAAATAAATCATAAGTCACTTCTCGGTGACTTATGACAGAACTCGGTGACAGAACTTTGAACAGTCACTAAACAAAACTGTTGTAAATTGAGGACTACCGGTATAAATAAACAATCTCATTTTATAGAATAGAATAGAATTCTTTATTGGCCAAGTGTGATTGGACACACTAGGAATTTGTCTTGGTGCATAGGTACATAAAAGAAAAGGTACATTTGTCAAGAATCATAAGGTACAACACTTAATGGTAGTCATAGGGAACAGATAAGCAATCAAATCATATTAGGAAACAGTCAATATAAATCTTAAGGATACCAGCAACAAGATTACAGTCGTACAGTCATAAGTGGGAGGAGATGGGTGATAGGAACAATGAGAAGATTAATAGTAATGCAGACTTCCTGTCTGTTTTCCTTTTCCTCCCCCAGAAAGGGTTAGTTCTTCCAGGGCTGCATCTTTAGCAACACCTGCTCTGGCCTGCCTCTGTGCTGGATAGGTGAGCCTTCCTCCTCCTCTGGCTGGTAAAAATCCAGGGTTTGGACAGGTGGGCCAAGCTCCAGCCCATGTTCAGAATAGGCGACCTTGGAGAGCAGCAAAATGAGCATTTGGATGGGGGTGATGACAAAAGAGCTGCCCTATTCCTTTTAAAGGAGACCCCTCCCAGTGTTGGCAATGAGCTTGAAAGCCATAGGACAGTGTTGGCGAACCTTTTCGGCACTGAGTGCTGAAATGGGAGTGTGCGCGCATGCGCATGGGAGCACCGAACACTGGAAGAGCAGTTCCCTGGCGCGTGTGTGCGCGCAGGGAAGCTGAGCTTCTGGTTTCCAGCATGCACACGCACACCGGTCACCTGGTCTTCCGGTTTCTGCCACGCATGCGTGCGAAGAGCAGCTGGCCAGCGTGCATGCGCACGCCGAAAACCGGAAGCTCAGTTTCCCAGCGTGCGCTTAGATGCCAGGAAAGCCGCTTTTCTGGTTTCCGATGCTCCCGCGCGCAAGAAGACCAACTGACCAGCGCGTATGTGCACACCAGAACCTGGAAGAATAACGGGTGATGGCCGGCCTGCCCGGAGAGCTGGCTCTGCGTGCCACTTCCGGCACGCGTGCCATAGGTTTGCCATCATGGCCATAGGATTACTAAATTTGTTTGTTTGTTTAGATGTATTGGAGGTGGTGACCCTTTGAGAGACGTATGCAATGAAATTTCCTTTTTAATGTATGCTGATTATTATTTAGAGTGACAATAAAGTTATTCTATAAGTTCTAAGGCCCTCTTTGGTCACCAGCACATTTCCAAATCTTCAGTGGTTTCCTGAGAATTGCCACCCTGGAGAGTTAAACAGAGGCCTTGTCATTAAAAAACTGTTACTGAGATTAACAGAATAACAGCATTGGAAGGGACCTTGGAGGTCTTCTAGTCCAATCCCCTGCTCAGACAGAAAATCCTACACCATTCCAGACAAATGGTTTTCCAGTCTCTTCTTAAAAACCTCCAGTGTTGAAGCACCCACAACCTCTAGAGACAAGTTGTTCCACTGGTTAATTGTTCTCACTGTCAGGAAATTTCTCCTTAGTTCTAAGTTGCTTCTCTCCTTGATTAGAATAGAATAGAATAACAGAGTTGGAAGGGACCTTGGAGGACTTCTAGTCCAACCCTCTGCTTAGGCAGGCAACCCTACACCACTTCAGACAAATGGTTATCCAACATCATCTTAAAAACTTCCAGTGTTGGAGCATTTGCAACTTCTGGAGGCAAGTTGTTCCACTGGTTAATTGTTCTAACTGTCAGGAAATTTCTCCTTAGTTCTAAATTGCTTCTCTCCTTGATTAGTTTCCACCCATTGCTTCTTGTTCTACCCTCAGGTGCTTTGAAGAATAGGTTGACTCCCTCTTTTTTGTGGCAGCCCCTCAAATATTGGAATACTGCTATCATGTCTCCCCAGTCCTTCTTTTAATTAAACTAGACATACCCAATTCCTGCAACCATTCTTCATATGTTTTATCCTCCAGTCCCCCAAATCATCTTTGTTGTTCTTCTCTGCAATCTTTGTACAGTCTCAACTGCTTTTTATATTGTGGTGACCAAAACTGGATGCATTCCAATGTGATGGTGGCTTGTGGGAGATTAAATACCTAGAACAACAATAAGGAGCATTTGGGATGCTTCTGTGGGCTTTCCTGGTTTGGCTTACTTGCTAGATCTGCCTGAATTTCAAAGGAAATGCTGGCATTCGTGATGTTAAGCCTGTAGCTTATTGTTATTTTTCTCAATTGGCTTAATGGAGATTTCTCTCACCGCTTGAAATTCATGTTTCTATTTTCATTTGCATATGTTTATAATCAAATGTAAATTACAGTGCCATCATCACCTTGCTGTTGAATTGCTTTGTATTCCTGTTTCATCCATCAGTTCAGTTACAGTTCAGAATAGTTGAAAGATTTAGGTTTTCAGAGAGGCCTGGATTTTCACATTTTTTTCCTTCATTCTTTACAGTCTGAGGAAGACAAACAACTACAAGATGAGCTGGAAATGCTTGTGGAACGCTTGGGAGTAAGTTCTCTTCTTGACTGTGAACTTGTGAGATATCAGAATATACTTATTTTCCAAGTCCAGGGACTATGGAGCTTCATACATCAATAAACTGCACACTATACTGTAGTGACAATCCTATGTATAATACAAGTAGTCCTTACGACCACAATTTCTGCTGAGTGCAACATTTCTGTTGCTAAGTAAGATGTTTATTAAGTGAGTTCTGCCTCATTTTATGATCTTTCTTCCTACAGTTGTTAAATGAATCACTGCAGTTGTAAAATTAGTAGCAGGGTTATTAAGTGAATCTGGCTTCTTCATCGGGTTTGCTTGTGAGAAGGTCTCAAAAGGTGGTCACATGACCCCAGGATACTGCAACTGTCATAAATATGAATCAGTAGTCAAGCGTCTGAAGTTTGATCATGTGACTATGTGGTTGCTGCATTGGTTGTAAGCGTGAAACATGGTCATAAAGTCACTTTTCAATGCTATTGCAACTTCAGTCACTAAACAAACTTTGTAAATTGAGGACTACCTGTATATTCTTTCTGATAAGAATAGCTTGCACGTTATGGGTTCTACCCTATTCTCATAATGAAATTAATTCCCACTAGTTGACAGTGTTGATCCATCCAAAACACTAACCTGCTATTTATAAAAATGGTATTTTAAGTAAAACTGTCAACAGATAGTACAGATAGTCCTTGACTTGTGACTGTCACAGATCCCAGAATTTTCATTGTAAGTCATGACTATTGTAAATTGAAGCACCTACGTTGACCGGGCCCACTTTTATTACTTTGTAAAACAGATGTTTCGATTGGTTCATAGTGGTCATAAATCTAAAACCGCCTTTGCATCATTTTTCCCCCCAATCTTAATAACTGCATTCTTAGATGATCTCCAAAGCAGCAGAAAATAAAATGGGACAATTATCATATATGCTTTATTTGTAAAAGGGAGGGTTCCATTAAAGGGACTTCTGAGAAGCAGTTTAGACAACCTTCCTATTCAACAGTTAAGAGAGTAACGTGGAAGAAAGCTCTCACCATTGTTCTAACATTTGAAAGATTCTTGGTGATTTTTGTCTGATTATTGTGTGACCAAGAACAGCATAGTGGTCTAGTGGTCAAGACCCTCCCCACTTTGGAGGTTGAGTGTTCAATCCTAATTAGCGGCGGATGTTTCTTTCCTAGGGCTCAAAAGAAAAAATATCTGCTGCGAACACCGCACGGGCATCAGGAAGGGCATCTGGTCAGTAAACGCTCAGCTCCATCCAATTGCCCTTGACTCTACCTGAATAGGGACCATAAGGTCATAAAAAGGAAGGTTTTTTGTTATTGTGTGACCAAAAATGGTGGATAGACAGTTGCCTAATCCGTCAGGACTCTTCTTAACAAAACAGTTATCCCTGTTTCTAGTAAATATGCTCTTAGTGCAGGTCCCATAGCAAAGTTTTGAGCTGATTCATCCTGGCCATATTTAACCGAGGCAGCCATTTTGCAGGGAGGGCTTGGCAGGTAAATTTTTGTTTCCTTCCTAATAACAACCGATCGGATTGCAGGAGCAAGACACGGCTCTTTATCGCCCTGCCCTGGAGGAACTTCGCAGGCAGATACGCTCTTCCACAACCTCCATGACTTCCGTCCCCAAGCCCTTGAAGTTCCTGCGCCCGCATTACGGCAAATTGAAAGAGATCTACGAAAACATGGCCGTGGGGGAAAACAAGGTGCGTAGCTCGGATTGATTTGAGGCTGTGTTGGTGCTTACTTTACCATTTTTCTTTTTGTCCTTTCTAATAGCTAGCAAATGGGTCCCTGGTTGTCAAAAATCTAACTACCGATTTACTTGCTTTGCTCCTTTTTCTTTGCCTCAAGGATCAATCTAGTAGACCTTCCCATGAACTGCAAAATGGTTTTGTGCAGACCTCGGTGTACGCACGTATCACCTCTCCTGCGGGAACTGCATGGGTTGCCGATTTGCTTCCAGGTGCAATTCAAGGTGCTGGTTGTCACCTTTAAAGCCCTTCATTGCTTGGGACCAGGTTATCTGAGGGACTATTCTGACCTGGGCTTCCTGAGAAAGCATATATCACAATCTTAGTCCCAAAGAAACCTCTTTTATTGAGACGGCTGTGAATTATGGTCATTCACAGCCTGTAATGATTCACAAACAGTCTGTGGAGATTCCGACAGATGTCTGCTCGAGTTGACATAGTCGTTCAGGGTAATGTTATCCATTGAAATGCTGCCAGAGACCTAATTGCCAGTTAGTTTTGCAAGGCCACACAACTATATGAACTAATTGCTTCCTGCAAAGGCTCATGTCCGTTTGCTCCTCTTTTATGTCTTATGGGAGGGGCCAATCATCTCCAAGCCTTACTCCCTAGTCACCCTTTTTCCCTTGATCGTTCTTGCCTTCTGGCAGCTCTGCGCATGCACACACTGGGAACAGGCTCACACTGTTCTTCTGCCTCGCTGTGTCAGATTCCGGAGGCAGCACATAACTACCAGATGGTCCTGGCCCCCTCTCTGCCTCCGATGCAGAGCCCTCTTCTGAGCCTTCCCCAGACTCCAGGACTGGCCCATGTTCCTCCCCAACCTCCTCACTGTCCAACTTTGCTGCCAGCTCCGCTGGCCACCAGCGGGCCACAACAGGAACATCTCTTGCCGGTCACATGTACCCGACCCACTAGAGTGGAGAGGCGAGGAATGTTGCAGGTCCCGTCCCTAAGGAGGTACATCTGATGGGACCCAGAAGAAGGGCCTTCTCCATGGTGGCTCCCTTACTCTGGAATATCATCCCTCCAGAGATTAGACTGGTCCCCACTTTGACACTCTTTCAGAAGGCCTTGAAGATGTGGTTCTGCCAGCAGGCCTGGGGAACCTAGAGTGGGATGGAGCTCATTATATGGCTAGTATGAATGTGTGTGTCGTTGCTGGGGTGAGAGGGTGGGAGTTGCTATTCCGTTATTTTTATTTTTTTCTTTTATATTGTGCTTTTATATCCCTGCAAGCTGCGTTCAGTCGCCATGTGAGAGTAGGCAGCAATATAAATTTTCTAATCAAATAAACAAACTAGCAGAACATTAACTGGGTGGCAAATGAGAGCCAGTTTGGCTACAGGCTAGTACCTGGGAGACTCTGAGTTCGAGTCCCACCTTAGGCAATTAAAGTCAGTTGGGTGACTAGTCCCAACTGTCACTCTCTCCCAAGCCCCCGTCGAGCTTGGTTGACAAGCCGGTGGGTCCATTGCTTTCACAATCAATGGATCAACACTCAAGTTGAGCTGAAAAAAGCAGGCCCTGCCCTTGCTAGGAAGAAAATAAAAATGGGTGGCAGATGAGATGGAACCCAAGAAGGCTCCTCCAATGTTAATTAAAAACTTCCTGTTATAGTTGGGTTATAAGAGGACATTACCGTACTTTTCGGAGTATAAGACACACTTCCTCCCCCCCACCCCCCAAAAGAGGGTGGAAATGTTGGTGGGTCTTATACACCAAATAGAACCATTTTTGGCCTCCCAAACCCCCGACGTGTCGCGTTTTTGCCCTCCCCAGCCCCCAGGAGCACTCTGCAGGCCTCCCAAGCCTTCTGCGCGTCCCATTTTTCCCAAAAACAGGACGCACAGAGGGTTTGGGAGGCCTGCAGAGTGCTCCTGGGGGCCGGGGAGGGCAAAAACCTTTTCCCCCTTGTTTTCTTCTTCAAAATCTTGGTGCATCTTATACTCCAGTGCATCTTATAGTCTGAAAAATATGGTAATAAGGAGAGGGAATGTGTTGCTCGTTCCTTTGAGAAGGGGGTCCCAGGAAGACATGGAGGGTTTTTTATCTTGAAAAAGCCAATAGCATCTTTATGTTAGGAGGGAACGTTCTTAATGTTGTGTACAGGTAGTCCTTGACTTATGACCACAATTGAGCCCAAAGGTTCCATTGCTCAGTGAGCTTTGTCCCATTTTACAACCTTTTGTGCCCCACAGTTGTTAAGCGAATCACGGCAGTTGTCAATCATGTCATTAAGCGAATCTGGCTTCCATCATTGATTTTACTTTTCGGAAGCCAGCTGGGAAGATTACCAATAGTGATCACATGATCCTGGGCCATAAATGCATGCCAGTTGCCAAACCCCTGGATTTTGATGATGTGACCATGGAGATGCTGCAACAGTCTTCAGTGTTGAACACCGGTCATAAATCAGTTTTTCAGTGCTGTTGTAACTTCAAACCGTCACTAAATAGAATAGAATAGAATTCTTTATTGGCCAAGTGTGATTGGACACACAAGGAATTCGTCTTTGGTGCACATGCTGTCTGTACATAAGGAGTGTACATTCGTCAAGAATAAAAAGATACAACACTTAGTAATAGTCATAGGGTACAAATAAGCAATCAAGTCATACTAGGAAACTATCAATATAAATCGTAAGGATACAAGCAACACAGTTACAGTTATAAGTGGGAGGAGATGGGTGATAGGCACAATGAGAAGACTAATAGTAATAGTAATGCAGACTTAGTGAATAGTTTGACAGTGTTGAGGGAATTATTTGTTTAGCAGAATGTACAAAAAATGTTTGTAAATCTAAGACTATCTAGCCATCCCTGAAGATTCTGAATTGAAATATTGTTATTTATTCAGGCAGGCTGTAAAGTCTAACACAAAGTGATGTTGCCATCTTTTTGTTTTAAGAAGTTTTAGCCAGAGATGTTGTTCAATACAGTCTTTTAACATTTATTTTTCTTCTTACAGCGTTTTGCCGCGGACATTATATCCGTTCTGGCCATGACAATGAGTGGAGAGCGAGAGTGTCTGAAATATCGGTTGGTGGGGTCTCAGGAACCTTTAGCTTCCTGGGGACATGAGTACGTGAGGTAAGGAGCAAGCTGAGATGTTTGATGATCTAGAAATTAGTAATACAGGTAATCCTCCACTTACGACTGCAACTGAGCCCCAGATTTATGTTAAGTGAGAAAAAAAAAATGACATACTGTACGGGGAGTTTGTTTTGTTTTATTTTAAAATCATGCTATTTCTCTTCCGTTGCCGCTGCAGGCATCTAGCAGGCGAAGTCGCCAAGGAGTGGCAGGAAATTGACGAGGCAGACAAGACCCAGAAGGACACACTTCTAACTCTTGTGAAGGAGATTGTGCCATACAACATGGCCCATAATGCTGAGCACGAGGCCTGTGATTTGCTGATGGAAATTGAGCAGATGGATATGCTGGAGGAATATATTGACGACAATGCCTATGCCAAAGTTTGTCTCTATTTGACCAGGTGAAGGAACTGTACTTTCTGGATTCGTGGAGTTCAATTCATAAGAGTTGGCAAGGCTGAATTAGGCCATTGATACCAATTTTTGGATGAACACAGAAATCCAGATTAAAACCATCTACAGATTAAACGAGCCGTGGTAGTACAGTGGTCTAAAGCACCCTGTTATTAAGACCAGCTGCCTGCAATTACTGCAGGGTTCGAATCTCGCCAAGGCTCAAGGTTGACTCAGCCTTCCATCCTTTCTAAGGTAGGTAAATTGAGGACCCAGTTGTGGGGGCAATAAGCTGACTTTGTATAAATATACAAAAGGATGAAGGCTATTGCTTAGCACATTGTAAGCCGCCCTCAGTCTCCGGAGAAGGGCGGCATATAAATCAAATTAAAAAAAAAACAAAAAACCATTCATGGTCAGTGGCTATCCAAACCAAATTTCTCTCCATAATTGGTTCTACGGTTCAATTACCAAAGTCCCCCCCCCCCCCAGGCTTAATTGGAAATTTCATTCCTGTCATTCAGATCCTTTATTCTTTTTCTGCACTCTGAAACAATGCAGAACAGATCTTAATCTTCTTCTGTCTGCTATCTTTTCAGATTCATGAAGAGTGCTATCCACCCCTCCACCTGCTCAAAACTATAATGTTTCCAGTTCCTTCCTATCTTATTCTTCTATAGAATAAGAGACCTTTTTCTCTCTTAGCTTTTGAACCAAATTTCTTCTTTAAGTGTGGAATTCAGAATAGCACTCAGAAATAATAGAATAAGAAACTGTCATTCTACTGAGGCAGTCCAATATGACAAAGAATTGTTGCAAAGAAATGCAGGACCTTAAGTGTAGGGCAGTGTTTCCCAATCTTGGCAACTTTAAGACGCGTGGACTTGAACTCCCAGAATTCTCCAGCCAGCCATGCTGGCTGGGGAATTCTGGCAGTTGAAGTCCACGCGTCTTAAAGTTGCCAAGATTGGGAATCCCTGATCTAGGGTATTCAGAGTCCAAATTCTGATTGATTGTGACAGGCTTGCATTCATTTACACATGCAAAAAAAAAAAAAGTGTCTTTTCTGCTGAAATTCAATTGAATCTGATAAGAAAGGTATAACCAGTCATAATTCTAAAATTTATCAACCAGCTCATCATTTTACAAAATGCTTTCCCCACTCCCCGCCTTAAAGGAACCAATTCCCAATTTAGATAACTTCTGTATTTGCTGTTCAGTAGGATTTCTGTCTGCTTTTAACTCTTCCATGATGGCCATGACAAAATTGTGGCTCCCGTATGCCTCAATGTGCACATGGTGATTATTTGTTTCTCTTCCAGCCCATCTACAGGATATTTTTCACGAGTTTGATTTTCCCCATCGCATATTGAAAACTTTAATTTGACAGCAGGGACTGATGGCCACGCTAAGGTTTGGGGAGCTACCCCAAAGGACTGTGTAACATTTGTGAAAAATGGAACAGTTGGCTAACGGCTAACCAAACTTCATTTTCTGCCTCTCCCTTTCTTATTTTTCAAGCTGTGTGAGCTATGTTCCCGAGCCAGAGAATTCTGCCCTGCTTCGTTGTGCCCTTAGCATCTTCCGCAAGTTCAATCGCTACCCTGAAGCCCTGCGTTTGGCCCTTATGCTGAATGACATGGAATTGGCAGAAAACATCTTCATTTCCTGCAAAGATGTGTAAGTAGCGCTCCTTAGAATCGGGGTGCTGGGGACAGATCCACAGGATTCAGGGTTAGGTGAACTAAGAATCGTTAAGTCTAGAGCCTTGTGCAAAGACAAGCCACAGTTCAGCCAACTTGAGGGTTGACACACCCTTTGATTCACATGTATAAAAAAAAGATGCTGGAGTAGGGGAGACAATGCTGGGAAGCAGTTAGAGCCAAACTGAACCAGTTAAATATAAGGTAAGGAGTGGAGGTAAGCATCCCTGGAAAACAGCTGATTAAGCCATTATCCAGCTAAAAATAAACCTAGGATAAGTGGAGGAGAAAATGTTGGAGAGCAGTTAAAACCAAACTATGATCCAGTTATTAAACAAGGTTAGGAGTGGAGGGAAGCATCCCTGGAAATCAGCTATTCAAGCTGTAATCTAGTTAAAAATAAACCTAGGAGGAGTGAAGGAGATATCGTAGAAGTTAATTTTAAAGTTTAAATTGATTTTGAAATGTTTGTAAAAGAGGAATAAAATACTTTGTGTTGGTTTTTAGATGCAATTTTGAAGAAATACTGATTGAATTTGGGTCTTTGAAGTAAGGGAAATATATGAAATACTGATTGTTAAAATGATAAATGAATATTATAAAAAGCTGTCTAGATTTGGAATTTAAGATTAAGGGTGATACTTAATAGAATGTTAAATGTTAGAACAAAATGTTAGTTTGAATGGAAAATTGGGTTTAGAACTTTTTTTCTTTTTTTTTTTACTTTTTCTTCTTTTTTCTTCTTTAAGATGGTAATGGATGAAATTTGGAACCTATGTTTATTTTATACCGGATCAAACTTTTGCTCTAAAAAGATATGTTTTATGTCTAAAATAAATAAAAAACATTTTTCAAAAAAAAAAAAAGATGCTGAGACTCTAGAAAGAGTGCAGAGAAGAGCTACAAAGATGATTAGGGGGCTGGAGGATAAAACACATGAAGAACGATTGCAGGAATTGGGTATGTCTAGCTTAAGAGCCACAGTGGAGCAGTGGTTAGACTGCAGTACTGCAGGCTACTTCTGTTGACTGCTGGCCGCAAGCAATTTGGCAGTTTCGATTCTGACCAGCTCAAGGTTGACTCAGCCTTCCATCCTTCCGATGTCAGTAAAATGAGGACCCAGATTGTTGGGGGCAATAAACTGATTCTGTAAAACAGCTTAGAGAGGGCTGTAAAGTACTATGAAGTGGTATATAAGTACAAGTGCTATTGCTACTAATGAAAAGAAGGACTAGGGGTGACATGATAGCAGTGATATCTGAGGGGCTGCCACAAAGAAGAGGGAGCCAAGCCAAAGCACCTGAAGGCAAGACAAGAAACAATGGATCGAAACTAATCAAGGAGAGAAGCAACCTAGAACTAAGGAGAAATTTCCTGACAGCGAGAACAATTAATCAGTGGAACAACTTGCCTCCAGAAGTTGTGAATGCTCCAACACTGGAAGTTTTTAAGAAGAGATTGGACAACCATTTGTCTGGAATGGTGTAGGGCAGGGGTGTCAAACGCTTGATTTCATTGCGGGCTGCATCAAGGTTGTGTTTGACCTCTGGGGGCTGGGGGGGGGCATGGCCAGGATGGGTGTGACCAGCTTGACATCACTCGTGTCGGGAACGCCTATGGAGGCCTGAGTGCTTTGCCAGAGAAAATGGGCTCTCAAGCTCCGTTTTCAGCTGCAGTGGCCTCTTGCGCAGCCGAGTTCTCTTTTCACTGGCAGAGGCACTATGGGCCAGTCCTTTGTTGTTTCTAAGGCAGCCCCGCGGACCAGATCTAAGCACCATGTGGGCTGCATCCACCCCCCCCCAGGCCTTGAGTTTGACGCCCCTGGTATAGGGTTTCCTGTACTAGAAGACCTCCAAGGTCCCTTCCCAACTCTGTTATTCTGGGACCGCATCAGGAATGGGAGAACCAGGTAGTCCTCGACTTACGACCACAGCTGAGATAAAATTACTTTTTTTCCAAGCTGGACAGTTAAGTAAATTTTGCCGCATTTTATAACCTTGACCGTTGAAAGACTGGGAGTTTTTACAAGCTTTCCAAATATATTTTTTTAAAAAAGTGCAGTTGGAAGACTAAAGCCACTAAACATGTCCTGAACCAGCAAAAATGAATGAAGACTCAGCATCCATTTTACCTCCAGGCCTGGAGCAGCAGAGATGTTTTCAAGGACTTCTGGAACGATGGGAGCCCTACAGAATTGCCTGAAGGATGCAGTTTCAAAAGGGCGGATGCTGCAAGAGAGACAGCAGGCTGCCTAAGATCCTGACTGCTTGATTGTGGCAACCCGGAGCCTGCCATCTCGGCTTGATTCATTGGCTGTCTTTCAGACAACAGGCCCTATGCCATGCAGGGCTTTATAGATGATCATCAGCACCTTGAATTGTAGCCAGAATTCAACTAGCAACCAGTGCAACTCAAAAAGAAGGAGGAAGATACATGGGCAGACACATCGGTTTTTTTTTTTTAAATTTTTTTATTAGTCCTCCTTGATGCCCATCTCACCTAGAAGTGACTGTGGGCGGCTTGCAAGTACCAAAAGCCAATAAAAGATTAAAACAATAAATACTCATAATAATAGTAATATTGTCTACACCACTGCATTTGGACCAGTTTTGGCTTCCGAATGGTTTTCAAGGACAGCCCCATGTTGCAGTAATCCATACATGTTATGTTTATTATCTGGCTCCTCATTTTACCAACTTTGGAAGGATGGCTCAGCCTTTCATGGTTTACTAAGGTCGGTAAACCGAGGACCCAGATTGATTGGGGGGGGGGAATATGCTGACTCTGTAAACTGCTTAGAGAGGGCTGTAAAACACTGAAGCAGTATATAAATCTTAAGTGCTACTGCTATTCATACTTTTTCTCTCTTTTTTAACGGGGAACACAATCTTCTACGAAGAAGGAATCTGAACATGACTATGTCAAAGCTTCACATATTTCCAGTTATCTCTTTAATAATTTGGCTCCATCTGCAATGACCAGAAAGAATTATGAGTACTCAGTTTAGAACCTCTGTTAAGTACCAGGCTTTCATTCCAGAGTAGAAGCAATAGATGTACAAAATAAAACAATGAATTGTAAATAATAGTCCAAAATTGATCATCCAGGACCAATATTACAAACTTCTAGGGGAAATTAAAATGTTGCTTAATTGAAATTGATAATGCTCAATGTTTGGAAACTAGGGTGAGGAACAGTAACTTTCAGTGAAACCTGCCAACGTTATCGATAATCATGATCATCTTCCTGAGATGGGATATCTTATTTATTTGATGACATTTATTATGGCTTCCTACTTGAGCAGGCTCTGGGCTGCTTACAGAGTCCATTGCTAAATTAATTAAAAACATGAATCTGGACTAAAAACAGCCATTAAAATACAGCCCTCCCCTGCGAGCAAAATTAGGTTTTAAGGGATTTAACCCTCACCCTAACTTCTGCTGACTGCCGGCTGCCTGCAATTTGGCAGTTCGAATCTCACCAGGTTCAAGATTGACTCAGCCTTCCATCCTTCCGAGGTGGGTAAAATGAGGACCCAGATTGTTGGGGGCAAGAGGCTGACTCTGTAAACCGCTTAGAGAGGGCTGTAAAGTGGTATATAAGTCTTAAGTTGTCACTGCGTTTTTTTATTTACCAGCTGAGCTCTCAGACTCAGCTGGACTATCAGACTTTCCGTAGCTTGCCAAGAATCCTTATCAGTAAGCTAAACTGTGCATGTCTCTCCACCTACATTCCTTCACACTCTTTTCTTTCTTCTCCTGCCAAGAAGTCCGACCACAGAGAGGTGGCCGGCACGAACTTTATCAAAAATGTAACTATTAGATTAGTAAGATGTTTTATTTTTTTATAACAAATAAATGAGTTTTTCTTAGAAGATATATCTTCGGGTTTGTTTTCTTAAAGTATGCTGGCAAGGAAAGGTCTCGATCCACCCCTCTTAATCAAGGTGCGATTATCCCAAAGGCAGAATGGGATTAATCAGCGCCCTGACAGAAGTGCTATTGCTGTTTTGGAAACCCTGGAAGACTGAGCCCCATCCATCCCTCTGGGGGATGCTGTTACTCCTGCAAAGCACAGGCTCTTAACAAAAAAAAAAAAAAAAAAAAAAATGAAGGCCACCAACAGGATATTGCTGAGATTTAATACACGACAGTTTGACTCCATCATCTTACAGTCCACTCTAGCTAATTGTTTTTTTTTTTTTTTTTTTGCAGAGTGGTTCAGAAGCAAATGGCCTTCATGCTGGGCCGCCACGGTGTCTTTCTGGAGCTAAGTGAGGATGTCGAAGAATACGAGGATCTTACAGAGATCATGTCCAACGTCCAGCTCAACAGTAATTTTCTGGCCTTGGCCAGGGAAGTAAGTTCTCTCGCGCTATCACAAAGTGGTTGTTTTTTTCCCTAGTAGGATTTTGAATCTTGAAAAAGGAGCAGTGTGTGGAAATGACTTGCGGAAGGTCCGTTTACAACAGGGGTGTCAAAACTCATGGCCCATGGGCTGGATCCGTCACCCGCTGGCCATGCCCATGCCCGGTTTAGTGAAGTGGAAAAAAGTTGGGATACATCATGTGACTACTCCGTGACTGCCAATTTGACACCTGATTTAGAACAAGGCAAGGGATAAATGTTCAGTCAGAATGACAAGTCAGATATAAACTCCTGGGAAAGCTTTTCAAGCAATCTGGCTTAATTTTAAGAAATGCCTCCTTATCCCCATCCTATAGCATTATTTTGCATCTTAGTACCATCTACTGTGGCAAACGAGCTGAGAATGCAGCCTGCCGATACTGTCAGTTTATTTCCTGATATATATATATTTTTCACAATGGTCATTATGTTTTTGAAAAGAAGGTCAAATGTTAAGGAATAACACAGGTCGGCCTTGCTTAGTGACTGTTTCGTTTAGCAACCGTTCACAGTTAAAATGGTGGTTAGAGAGTACTTTTATGACCCAAGTCCTCACATTTACGATCTTTGCAGGTCTGTAATGCAAAGAAAAACTGAAATACGATCACAAGCACAGTTGCTCTTTCACTTAGCAGCCGCTTTGCTTAACAACCAAGGTGTGCTGTCCCAACTGTAGTTGCTAAACAAGGACTGACTGTATTACTTCCTCAAATTTAAGCCAGACTGAACATTTGCGTGGATGTTTTCACTGTTTTTCATTTGATGCAAGGATGAATTTTAATCAGTTCTTAGGCATGGAAGGTTTTTCAACGTATCAATTTTGCTGTGGGTTCTTTTCATGTTTTGGATTTAACCTGAATATGTTACTAGAATCTATCTTGTTTTCAACAATCAGGATATTGAATGACGCAGTGGCATGCAAATGTAATTAGAATCTGGAAAGATTTAGCAAATCGTAAAAAGGAGTATAGAGGTTAAAACTTGTACATGATACAAACCGCTCAGCTAAATATGTTGCATTGAAGTTAGAATAGAAGAATGAACCACTGAATGAAGTGGTTTGAATGAAGCTTAAAGATTGCAGTTCTAAATATATTCTGTATATTTCATTGTAAGCCAGCTAAGACATTTAGCATTTAAACTGAGATATAATAAAGTTGGTTGTGTTGTCATCTAGTTTTTGGAACCAAATGCTCAGAAACTAAATACTGTATATAATAAAAACTTTTGAAATGGAAAATGTCTTGGGCTGAAGAAATTTGTGGCTACACTGCAGTCGGAATTAAACACTGGTGCTGCATTGTTTTCTTAGGAATGCTGAGCGTGTGTTTAAATATTTGAAATTAGTGCTGGTCTACTTACGTACCATTTCTCTGCTCTCACCTCTTCTAACAGTCAAGGCTGCTTATTTGACATTAAATGCTAGCTGGACAATTTAGTGTAAAAAATGGCATCTTGAGATTTCCAATACCTGTCCCCATTTCTAAATTTCAGTTACAGATAAAACAGGATTTGCAGTCATGGAGTCTTTTTTCATCTCCGTATACTTGTGTGGGGTGATCGGTTATTTGATTCTAACCCTTTTTGTGACCACTCTTTGCAAGCAGGCTGCAAAACATTTTGAATTCAAAACAGTTCCTTGGAAGAGCTGTTCTGAACTCACCTGGAATGTTCTGGCAACATTACCGAGATACCAGAAGCACTCTGAATGTAAAACAGCGAAGTTCAGCTCAAAATATTTCCAGCAAGGTCAGAACAACCTGGTTTAACTTTGAAAGAGTTCTTTCAAAATCATAACATTTCAAAGTCAACATGTTTTGCATTTCTAATGAACAGAAATGCTCAGCAGGGCATCTGTGTTCAGCAAGAGTAAAAAAAGAAAAAGACCGTTTTTTTCTGGTTTTCAGTAAACCTTTCCTTTGATTTGGGCATTCATCCAACACTGCAGGGAACTTGAGATTCTTATGCTACTGATAGCCCCTTAAAACTCATTTTTCCACAAATTTTCCCTAATTGCATTGGTTGAAAAGTGGAGGGCAATTACTTGAGAATTGAGTAACAGAAAAATTATAAAGTAAGCCAACTTACTTCTCGCAAACTGTGGTTTTAAAATGATGTGCTGTGATCTCCTGGGAAGATACAGGCAGCTCTAAGAAAGTTGTGTTTTCCTCAAAGTGACTGAATGTGGGATGTTTTACATCATGGAAAATCAAAGCTTTGATTTGGGGCGACAGTTGGGACATGGGTGATAAATTAGATTAATTTTCAGGGTGGGCCCTATCTAAATGAGCTTAGTTATTACTTTACCACTGTATGCTTATTCTGCAAGTGAATTTGTTTAATATATTATATTTGAATAGCATTAACCTTGATTTTAGGGTTTTTTTTTTTTTTTGGTAACTTAAAAGTGTTGTGAATCACACCTAGTTTGGTCATTCTGTGATTCCATTATATATTTTAAACATGGATAGTGGATTAATTTAATAAACAGGTGAAGACTTGTTTTATACATTAAAGACATCAATGATAACTCTTTCTTTTGCCTCCAGCTGGACATCATGGAGCCCAAGGTGCCAGATGACATTTACAAAACACATCTAGAAAATAACCGTAAGTGCTGGGCTTTAAAACAGTGAGGTCCTTGCTGACTCTGGGTTCACTAGAAAATTGATGGAATATCTTGGTTGGTTGCAACTCTTGTCATCAGTCTGATTCACATCATTTGGATTTAATTTGAGTATGGAGAGGGGCAGTTCTAACTATATACAGTAGTGGCCAAAATTATATCAATTTTTATGAAGGATTTACTATTAGAATAGCAGTTACAGTATAAAGAAGAAAAGTGAAACACGTAGAAAAAACGAGATATACAAAAATTATCACCATGTCAGTGCGCGGCCCTCCCGAGCTCCATTTTCACTGGCAGAGGGTTGCAGGAGGCTGTGGCAGCCGAAAACGGAGCTCGGGAGCCTGTTTTTGTTGGCAGAAGCACCACAGGCCGGTCTTTCACTGTTTCCAAGGCCACATCTAAGTACCCCACGGGCCGCATCCGGCCCCCCGGCCTTGAGTTTGACACCCTTGCTCTAAATCAACCCCCCTGCTCCCCCACCCCCAGCCTTCCGTTTGCCCATGGTTTGCGAATTACAAAATCCAGGCAACTTTGACTATTCAACGGGCAGCTAGTGACATTGTAGTTGCTTTGATGGCCAGCGTGTTGGCTAGGCTGCAGCTTCTTAAAAACAATCTTTCTGGCACCGCACAGATATATTTTTTTTTTATTATTTTTTTTAATTTGATTTATATGCCGCCCTTCTCCGGAGACTCAGGCCGGCTTACAATGCGTTAAGCAATAGCCTTCATCCTTTTGTATATTTATACAAAGTCAGCTTATTGCCCCCACAAACTGGGTCCTCAATTTATCCACCTTAGAAAGGATGGAAGGCTGAGTCGATCTTGAGCTTGGGGAGAATTGAACTCGCAGTAATTGCAGGCAGCTGGATGTTAAATGCTGCCTTAGGAGGCATTAGCCTCCTTCGCCACTCAGGCTCAGATGTTTCATAGTTCTGACCTGAGGCAGGAGCAACCCATTCATTCTTGTGTTCTCTGCTTCCTCAGGGTTTGGCGGTAGCGGTTCTCAAGTGGATTCGGCTCGCATGAATCTGGCTTCCTCCTTTGTGAACGGTTTTGTGAATGCTGCTTTTGGCCAGGACAAGCTGCTGACGGATGATGGCAACAAGTGGCTCTACAAAAACAAGGACCACGGTGAGGGAGGACAAAACCCCAAGAACTGGGGTGGGTGGGAGTGGGGGATGGGGAGAAGGGATAAGGTGGAGACATTTTGCTCCAGAGTGGGAAATTTTGCACTCACAAGAGATGCTGTCTGGCAATGGATTCATTATTGGGTAGAATTTAGAACTCTGCTTCCGTGATCTGTTTTCTAAGATCCTGGTGTTCTGTCCCCGTCCCACACACGCACCCCCAGAGATGGCCCGGAGTTAATAAGCCACACGACAAAGTCTTTGAAGATAAAGCTGGCAGCAACCCAGTGGCTAGCTGCCAATTCAGACTTTACTCACACAAAGCAAAGATTAGACTGCAAGCATTCCGATAAAGCAGGCAAAGTTTCAGCAATACAAGGATTAGTCCAAATGCAGTCCGACAAGGCAGGCAGAAGTCCAGTAACGCAGAGATCATGGATTATTTCTAGTTTTTGCTCATCACAAACTGAACCGGCCACCACACCCACATTTATGCCCTGTGGGGTGTGGTCCAGTGACTCAGCTAATCTCTGGCACGCCTTCCCCTCTGCTGCGCACGCTTCTCCCTGCGCCGCTGTCAAGGATCCAGCCAGCACTTATCTCCTTCATCGCTGTCCACCTATGGCTGCGGGGATGTGCTTGGCTCGGCCTATCTCTTGGCCTTCGGTGACCTCCGGAGACATTGCCAGAGAGGAGGGTCCTGGAGAGGGAGGCCTTGCCAACTCCTCTCGCTCACTCTCAGAGTCTGCATCTGTCGATAGCCCAGGCTCAGGCAACGGAGCCACAACACCTGGAAACTCACTGGTGTCACTCAGCAAGTGGCAGAACGAGTTGATTTTGCCTGAACTCAGAAATCAAGAGGGTCAGTCAGGTCTAATTAGTACCAGGATGGTAAATCACCAGGAAACCATGATTCTGCCAGAAGAAATTGAAGGTCATTTGTGTAGTGCTGCCCAAAAAATTGCATGGATGTGTTCTTAAAGCTATCGTGAGTCTGGATGGACTCGAAATTTGGATTCAAATTGCCTTTTATTTTATTGGTATAATTGGTAGAATGCTAACGGTTGATACTGATAGAATATTTGTAGCTCAGGTTTGGGGTCCTTGGTGCTCTCAGCTTGGTGGGTTTTTGGCAGACATTTCATTATCAAAGTAGATAACATCATCAATACTAGAAGAAAATGGGATTTGCTTTTACTCATTCCTTCTCTCTCTCCCCCCCCCCCCCCACACACACACACTCACTCACTAGTGGCTCCTACCAACACTTCCACCAACACTGTAGGGCAAGCCATTAGTATATAGAAAAATAAGAGCAAACCCTACTCCCTTCTAGCACTGATGATGTTACCTAGTTGGATAATGAAACTGCTGCAAAACCCCCACTAAGATCAGAAATCACTAAGAACCCCCAGCTAAGAGTTGAATTTGACAGAATGCTGCACCATGCTATGCAGGCAGTGGATTTACACAGGCCAAACTTAAAATAGGTATAATAGGAAGTTTAATTTAGAGTTCCAGCTTTGGACTGCAGAAGGCAGATCAGTTTATTTATTTATTTATTTATTTATTTATTAAATTTCTATACCGCCCTTCTCCAATAGGACTCAGGGCGGTGCACAGCCAAGATAAAAACAAAGCATACAAAATTTAAGAACAGTATTAAAATAATTAAATATTTTGGCCGAAATTAAGATAACCCAATTTAAAATCAATTTAAAATTTAACTCAGGCCAGCCCAGCTTGTTGAAATAAATAGGTTTTCAGGGCCCGACGAAAAATCCGGAGGTCTGTTATTATACGTAACTCTGGGGGAAGGTTGTTCCAGAGGGTGGGCGCCGTCACAGAGAAGGCTCTCCCCCTGGGGGTCGCCAGCCGACATTGTCTGGCGGACGGCACCCTGAGGAGGCCCACTCTGTGCGAGCGTACTGGCCGGTGGGAGGCTATTGGTGGCAGAAGGTGGTCTCGTAAATACCCCGGCCCTAAGCCATGGAGCGCTTTAAAGGTGGTCACCAACACCTTGAAGCGCACCCGGAAGACCACTGGGAGCCAGTGCAGCTCGCGCAGGAGAGGTGTCACATGGGAGCGCCTCGTCGCCCCCATAATCCCCCGCGCGGCCGCGTTCTGGACCAGCTGGAGCCTCCGGGTGCACCCCAGGGGGAGCCCCATGTAGAGAGCGTTGCAGTAGTCCAGGCGGGAAATGACTAGTGCCTGAGTGACTGTGCGTAGAGAGTCCCGATCTAGAAAGGGGCGCAGCTGGCGTATCAGGCGAACCTGATAAAAAGCCCCCCTGGCCACGGCCGTCAAATGATCTTCTAAAGACAGCCGTGCGTCCAGGAGGACGCCCAAGTTGCGAGCCCTCTCCGTGGGGGCGAGTGATTCGCCCCCAATAGCCAGCGATGGCGTCAGCTGGCTATATCGGGACGCTGGAAGCCACAGCCACTCGGTCTTGGAGGGGTTGAGTCGGAGCCTGTTTCTCCCCATCCAGGCCCGCACGGCCTCCAGACACTGGGACATCACTTCAAGGGCATCGTTGGGGTGGCCTGGGGTGGAGATGTACAGCTGGGTGTCATCAGCGTACTGATGGAACTCCACCCCAAAGCCACGGATGATCTCACCCAGCGGCTTTACATAAATGTTGAACAGAAGGGGCGAGAGGACCGACCCTTGTGGCACCCCACAAGCAAGGTGCCTCGGGGTCGACCGCTGCCCCCCCGTCAACACAGATTGCGACCGGTCAGAGAGGTAGGAGGAGAACCACCGCAGAACGGTGCCCCCCACCCCCAACCCCGCCAACCGGTGCAACATGATACCATGGTCGATGGTATCAAAAGCCGCTGAGAGGTCTAACAGGACCAGGACAGAGGAGCAACCCCTATCCCGAGCCCTCCAGAGATCATCCACCAACGCGACCAATGCCGTTTCCGTGCTGTACCCAGGCCGGAAGCCGGACTGGAGCGGGTCTAGATAGACAGCTTCATCCAGGTACCGGGGAAGCTGTTGCGCCACCACACTCTCAACAACCTTCGCAACAAAGCGAAGGTTGGAGACTGGACGATAGTTAGCCAAAACAGCCGGATCCAGAGAGGGCTTCTTGAGGAGGGGCCTCACAACCGCTTCTTTCAAAGCGGCCGGCAGGACCCCCTCACTCAAAGAAGCGTTAACAATCTTCTGGAGCCAGCCTCGTGTCACCTCCCGGGAAGCCAGTACCAACCAGGAGGGACACGGGTCCAATAAACATGTGGTCGCGTTCAGCCGTCCCAGGACCCTGTCCATGTCCTCGGGAGCCACAGGATCGAACTCCCCCCAGATAACACTCTCAAGACCGGCCTCAGTCATCCCGTCCGGACATACCCAGTCAGAGGCCAGTCCTTCCCGAATCTGAGCGATTTTGTCATACAGATACTGCACAAAGTCCTCGGCTCGGCCCTGCAAGGGGTCATCCCGCGCTTCCAGATGGAGGAGGGAGCGGGTCACCCTAAACAGGGCGGCCGGGCGATTATCTGATGACGCGATAAGAGCGGCAAAATAACTAGATTTCGCCGCTTTTATCGCCACTAGGTAGGTCTTAATATGAGACCTCGCCAGTGTTCGGTCGGATTCGGAGCGACTGGTCCTCCAACTACTCTCCAGGCGTCTTTTCCGGCGCTTCATCTCCCTAAGCTCCTCGGAGAACCAAGGAGCTAGGTGAGTTCGGTGCCGGGTCAGAGGCCGCAAAGGCACGACACGGTCCAAGGCCCCGGCAGCCGCACTATCCCAGGCGGCCACCAGGTCCTCAGTCGAGTCGTGAGCCAGAGTCTCAGGAAATGGCCCAAGCTCCATCTGGAACCTATCAGGGTCCATCAGGCTCCTGGGGCGGAACCACCTGGTCGGTCCCGCCTCCCTGCGGCGGGGTGCGGCGGTTAGAAAGTCCAGTCGAAGGAGCGAGTGGTCAGACCATGACAAGGGTTCGATGACTATATCCCCTGTATCAAGGCCACTCAACCACTGACCAGAGACAAAAACTAAGTCCAGAGTGTGTCCACCCGTGTGAGTGGGGTCATGAATTAACTGAGTAAGGTCCATGGCCGTCATGGAAGCCATGAACTCTCGAGCCACCTCAGACGTTTCGCCGACAGATGGCAAGTTGAAATCCCCCATGACTAAAAGTCTGGGGGTACCAACCGCCACCTCAGCTATGACGTTGAGCAGCTCGAGCAGGGCCGTTGCCACGCGGCAGGGAGCCAGGTACGTGATCAACAAGCCCATCTGTACTCCACGACCCCACCTCACAAAAAGGGACTCACATCCGGCTATCTGTGGAACAGTGGTCTCCCTCGGATCAAGACTTTCCTTTATAATAACCGCCACCCCCCCGCCCCTGCCCTGAGCTCTCGGCTGATGGAATGCTCGGAAACCTGGTGGGCACATATCCACGAGGGGAACCCCCCCCTCATGGCCCAACCAGGTCTCCGTAATACCTGCCAGGTCCGCTCCCCCCTCCTGAATAAGATCGCAAATGAGGGGGGCTTTATTTACCACGGACCTGGCATTGCACGACAGCAGCCGAAGGCTCGGGCCCTGAGAGTCTGAACAGCCTGGGATATGAGAAGGGCTATGGGGACCGGGGCGTGCCACCGCTCGAAGATAGCGAGTGCGCGCCCCCACTACATGATGCGGCCCCCTGCTCCCACCATATCTGCCCCTCCCACTCAACACAGTCCCTAGATGACAACAAAGAGCTGCTTGTATCTGTTTGCTGCCTCTCGTGGCCGCCTGGATTTTTGCAGCCCAGATCCTCCGGTTTTATCCTAATATTTACAATGGCAGTTGCTCTTTTATGAAGGGGACTGTAGGCTTCCTTTCCCACTCATCCATTATTTCAGGCATTTTACCTTCTCTTCCATGCCTTGAAGTGAGCTTAAACAATTGGCTATTTGGAATGAATGCAGGGATGAGCAACCACTCTCCACATATATCTTCATACACCTCCTCCACCCGCCACCCCACATCCATATGCGAATTAGGACAGCCCCAGGAATCACAACGTATTGTGAATAGCTGGGGGTGGATGGATGCACGATTTCCCAAGTTGTTCATTACCCAGAATTGATTAACGCTGGCAGGGAGTAAAACAGAAATCAATAGAAATGGCCATAGTTTGCATATGTATTCTGGTATTCTCATGACTCTGTTTATTCTGCAGGGATGCTGAGTGCGGCAGCCTCGTTGGGGATGATCCTCTTGTGGGATGTGGATGGGGGCCTCACCCAGATTGACAAGTACCTGTATTCCTCAGAAGACTACATCAAGGTGAGCAACCCTGCTGCAGAGGTGGTATTCAGCCGGTTCGTACCAATTCAGACGAACTGGTAGCGGAGATTGCAGATGGGTCTGCCCACCCGCCCCGGCTCTATGCCATCCTATTTAGGCACGGTTTTGAGGCTGGGTGACTGCGCGGAAAGTGCATGAACAAAGCGAGTGTGCGCGTGTGAGGCGAACCAGTAGCAACAAAATGTGAAACCCACTGCTGCCCTACTGCTAATCTAAATGCTCCCACGTGGAGCAGATAAAAACAGAGTCCTTTGAACTGAAATCCCCCTTTTTTCCCTAAAGCTTCATACAGATATAAAAAGTGCTATAGCTCCATTTTTGTGCTATCAATCCCTCTTCTGTTCATGTCTGAGCAGTTTTTGTTGGGGGTGGAGTGGGGCTTATTCATCATTAGATATATCTCTTTCTTTAAAAAATATATATATACATTTTTCTGTAACACACATTAGTGCTGTTCTGTCCCCGTCCCACACACGCACCCCCACAGACGGCCCGGAGTTAATAAGCCACACGACAAAATCTTTGAAGATAAAGCTGGCAGCAACCCAGTGGCTACCTGCCAATTCAGACTTTACTCACACAAAACAAAGATTAGACTGCAAGCATTCCGATAAAGCAGGCAAAGTTTCAACAATACAAGGATTAGTCCAAATGCAGTCCGACAAGGCAAGCAGAAGTCCAGTAACACAGAGATCATGGATTATTTCTAGTTTTTGCTCGTCACAAACTGAACCGGCCACCACACCCACATTTATACCCTGTGGGGTGTAGTCCAGTGACTCAGCTAATCTCTGGCATGCCTTCCCCTCTGCTGCGCACACTTCTCCCTGTGCCGCTGTTGAGGATCCAGCCAGCACTTATCTCCTTCGTCGCTGTCCACTTGTGGCTGCGGGGACGTGCTTGGCTCTGGGCCTATCTCTTGGCCTTCGGTGTCCTCCGGAGGCATTGCCAGAGAGGAGGGTCCTGGAGAGGGAGGCCTTGCCAACTCCTCTCCCTCACTCTCAGAGTCTGCATCTGTCGATAGCCCAGGCTCAGGCAACGGAGCCACAACAAGTGCTTTGTAAACAGTGTATCGTCTGGGTCAATTTATGTTGTACATATAATAATAATGGTAATATTATTTGTACATATTAATCATTTAGATATATCTCTTATTGTATCCTGTATTCTGGACCGTGTTTTCCTTCCTTATCTTTCCTCCAGTCAGGGGCTCTCCTGGCTTGTGGCATCGTGAACTCTGGTGTAAGGAACGAATGCGACCCAGCCCTTGCGCTGCTCTCCGACTACATCCTTCACAACAGCAACACCATGCGCATTGGTGCCATCTTTGGGTGAGGATAGCAAATGCAACAGCACTTAGGCTTATATACCGCTTCACAGTGCTTCACGGCCCTCTCTAAGTGGTTTACCGAGTTGGCCTATGATCCCCACAACAGTCTGGGTCCTTCTCAATCTGCCTAGTCTTCCATTTCTTCCTCATGCAGCACAATGTCAGGGTTCCGATGGATGCCCTAATTAAATCATGAGCCTCGAGCCAAGCTTCAAAAGAAGTCCAGTTATTTATTAGGAGCTTCATGTCGGCACGTTCCAAGTGAAGCCAACTCTGACCCCACGTAATTTACGACCCAGGCTTGACCCTGTTTCCCCCCTCTCTCCAGGGTGTCATCAGTCACATTTGACAACGGAGCAATTTTGCGGGTTGTAGAGATTATTCCCCTCCGGCTGCTATGAGTAATCCTGGGAGATAGCCTTGAGAGAGATATCTCTGGAATGTGCTTTTGTTTTTGGCTGCCGTGCTGCTTCGCCATTTTCCCATCCCCTTGCCGATGGCAACTCAAGAGCAGGCCAGGGATGCTTTGCGAGTTGACACACAGACTATATCCTTCAAACCACGTTGTGCTCTCTTGGCAGGCTGGGACTGGCCTACGCGGGATCCAACCGAGAAGATGTCCTGACCTTGCTGCTTCCTGTTATGGGGGATTCCAAATCCAGCATGGAGGTGAGAGAGAAGAAACCCTAAAGATTGGCTGAGAGATCTGTGGTGGGTATGGAGTGGGGATACGGAATTGGAGATCCTTGAGTCTCCACCTAAGTGGGACTTTTTCACAAAATGTTTTGAGGGCAATGGATTGCAGAGCGTGTGGACTTCAACTCCCAGAATTCCCAAGCCAGCATGGCCTGGCTGAGAGATTCTGGGAGTTGAAGACTTAAAAGTTAACCATGTTTGGAGACCATGCTCTAACTTGCAAGAAAAGGCTATTTCTTGCAAAACTCTGCTTGATAAATTTCCCCCCACTTCTGTGGTTTCTTATGAGGGTCATGATGTGAACTGGATTCTCTCTCTTTGGAAAAACTTCCCATTGGAAAAGATTGGACAACCATTTGTCTGAAATGTTATAAGGTTTCCTGCCTAAACGGGGTTGGACGAGAAGACCTCCAAGGTCCTTTCCGTTATTCCATTCTATTCTTTCCCCAGGTGGCTGGCGTGACAGCCCTGGCCTGCGGAATCATTGCAGTGGGCTCTTGCAACGGTGATGTCACCTCCACCATCCTCCAAACCATTATGGAGAAATCCGAGACGGAGCTGAAGGACACCTACGCCAGATGGCTGCCTCTTGGCCTGGGCCTGAACCATCTGGGTAAGTGAATTCTCTAGGATGGTCCCTGTATGTCAGAAAAAAGGCCTGCATAAGAGGGAGGTGCCCTTGAGTGCTAATTATAGGTACAGGTAGTCCTCGAGTTACGGCCATAATTGGGCCCAAAATATATGTTGCTGGGCCCAAAATTTATGTTGCTAAGTGAATGTCAGGGTATGTATGAAGAGTTAATAGCTGTAAGCTGATGAGAAGTTGTAAGCGGAGGCAACCGGAAGCTGATGCAATGGAATGAGGCAGCAGAGTTACTGCCACTTTAAGAAGCTGGGTAAGAAGCTGCCTATATAAGGGAAGGCATTAGAGGGCGTTTCTTTCTCCTCATGTCTTCTCATGTTCTCTCCTGGTGTATCTCATTGTTCTCTGTGTATCAGTAGCTGTATGATAAAGGTATTTAACCAGGTATAAGTCTGTAAATATTTAGCTGTAGATAAAACCACTGTTACTTATCTAAAAGGCTCTGTGTGCTGTGTTTTGCTCGTGGGTTTATCTCACAATATTAGTCAAGCTGCCTAAACTCTGACAGCGAAGCACTTGTTAAGTGAGTTTTGCCCCATTTTACGACTCTCCTTGCAACAGCTGTTAAGGGAATCATTGCACTGGTTAAGTTTATAACCCGGTTGTGAAGTGAACCTGGCTTCCCCATTGACTTTTGCTTGTCACACGGTCGCAAAAACTGATCACGTGACCCCATGGCACTGCAACCGTCATACATATGAACCAATGGCCAAGTGCCTGAATTATTTATGACCTCCTGCCCAGTAATTTTAAATATTCTGCTCCTCAACGTAGGTTTTTTTTTTTTAAATTTTTTTTTTTTTAAATGCTTTCAGACATTCTCCTTCTCTTCTTTCTTAGAGCTATCTATTTTTTTTGGGGGGGGGGAAGGAAGACAGGAGCAGAAGACACACGAGCAATCCTCCCCCGATATAAGGAGAGCCTTTAGCTGCCTTATTCCAACAGCCTTGTATCGTTTTCGTCACACACACCCACACCCTTGCATTAAGACACAGCACTTCGCTTGGGATCAGAACTATCAGTGAGCTGTTTCATGAGGACGCTCTGTTTTTCGCAAATATGCCCCGTGTTTTTTAGTTCCTATCCTCAGTTCCTTGATTGACTTGAAAAACAAAAGAGTTTTTGTATACAGGCTCGATGCACAAGTAGCAAAAATAAAGCAGAGACATTGTGACCTGCTTCCCACAGTTCTTTGAAGCATAAACAGGTGTGCTTAGAACCGGATCTTTGAAATTGGTGACTTTAGAGCTCATTAGATGAAGAATCTGTTCTTTTCTAAATATAGGGAGGGAGAGAGGAGAGAGAGAGAGAGAGAGAGAGAGAGAGAGAGAGAGAGAGAGAGAGAATAGTCTAACAGAAAGATCAAGCCTGTATGTTCTCATGAGGCTGTTCGCTGATTTTACAGGTACTCCTCGACGTACAACCATTTGTTTAATGACCGTTCAAAGTTACAACAGCAGTTGCGACGTACGACCAGTTTTCCCACTTATGGGCGTTGCAACATCCCATAAGTTTGATCTTGTGACCGGTGTGTCTTTACAATAGTTATAGCGTCCTGAGTCCAGGGATTGTCATTTGAAAGATTCTTGGGGAGCTTCCAACAAGCCAGATCAGTGGGGGAAGACAGATTTGTTTAACGACTGCATAATTTGCTTAACAACTGTAGTGTTTTGCTTAACGACCATGGCAAAAAAAAGGTCCCCAAAGTGGTGCAAGGCTCACTAAACTGTCTTGCTTAGGAATGAACATTTCGGGCTCCATTGTGGTCATATGTCGAGGATTACCTGGATTGACCTGGGCTGGGCAATGGATGTAGTAGTTCTTTTTAGACGGTCTCGATGTAACATCAGTCACTTGAGTGGATGCTGAAGTATTTTTGCTCCCAATTTTCACAGGAAAGGGTGAGGCCATTGAAGCAATCCTGGCTGCCCTGCAGGTTGTGTCTGAACCTTTCCGTAGCTTTGCCAACACCCTCGTGGACATCTGTGCCTATGCAGGTCAGTCTGATGTGGGAATGGGAGGTTGGGAGATTCCTGTCCTTTTCATTCCTGGTCTGCATTCACACAACACAAAGCAAACTCAGGCGAAGGTCTAGCGCCCTGAATTTGCATGTTTATTTTGTTAGGATTTTTCGTAGTGTAACCCAGAAAACATAATGCTGTTGACGCAGGCTATGTGAATTCGGTCACACGTTTGTGGTGTCCCCACAGGATCTGGGAATGTGTTGAAGGTTCAGCAGCTTCTTCATATCTGCAGCGAGCATTTTGATTCCAAAGAGAAGGAGGAGGAGAAAGAGAAGAAGGAGAAAAAAGACAAAGAGAAGAAAGATAATGCGGCTGACATGGGCGCTCACCAGGTGATGGCTTCTGTCCATTTTTTGTACTTTGTCTTTTGAGATAAGGGACGCGGTGGCTCAGTGGCTAAGATGCTGAGCTTGTCGATCGAAAGGTCGGCAGTTCTGTAGTTCGAATCCCTAGTGCTGCGTAACGGAGTGAGCTCCCGTTACTTGTCCCAGCTTCTGCCAACCTAGCAGTTCGAAAGTACGTAAAAAATGCAAGTGGAAAAATAGGGACCACCTTTGGTGGGAAGGTAACAGCGTTCTGTGCGCCTTCGGCGTTTAGTCATACCGGCCACGTGACCACGGAGACGTCTTTGGACAGTGCTGGCTCTTCGGCTTTGACATGGAGATGAGCACCGCCCCCTAGAGTCAGGAACGACTAGCATGTATGTGTGGGGGAACCTTTACCTTTAACAGACGAATAGACACTAACAGGTGATGATGTGTTCAGTTAACAGCAGAAAAACGTAATTGCCGCTTTCTGATTTTTAATCCATAAGCCCAAATGTGTACAGGCATTCCAAAATAATATGGAAAATGGGGTGCTGCTGTTCAATTACTGTTTTTGTCTTGTCTTGCATTCATAGTTTCTTTTTCTGCTAGTTTTATCAGGAGAGCAGACAGACAAATGAGATACTGAAACCTCATTCAGGTGTCGGTAGAAACACTCCGCAACCCTCTTGTCTGAAGCAGTTAAAATTCATTTGGCTTTACCTATCAAACTGTAAGAAGAGGAAATTGTTCCCAAATTGGACACTTGTGCGTTGGGAGTTACGTAATAAACAGAACCCTGGTTAAAACCGAGGGATGTCATGGATTGTTAGCAAGGCTGAGTGTTTACTTACACTCAATTCAGTAAACCTGCTTCTCTTCCCCCACTCTCCTTTTACAAGGCAACCTGATTTGAAGCTTTGTCTGTCTTGCTTGAGCAGCTGGACCAGCACATTTATTCTCCAGTTTTTTTTATAAAAAAATCCTATATTTAGCGATGTTACGAGGTGTCCTGTGGTTTCACACAGGTCTCTCCTGCTGCAGGGTGTGGCGGTGCTGGGGATTGCGCTCATAGCTATGGGCGAGGAGATCGGGGCAGAAATGGCTCTACGTACCTTTGGTCACCTGGTGAGTAGGAGGCTGAAGAGACCTGGAACGTGGGGAAGGGAGAGGGCAGTAAAGATAACAGGTGGACCTCAACTTGCAACCATTCGTTTAGTGACCGTGCGAAGTATAATTTCTGTAAACGCCATCGTACACATAAGAGATGTGTATCTTAACAACCTTGAGCCCCGTGTACAAGTAGCCCTCAACTAGTCTATTACAGGCAAATCCCAGATTTTCACTTGTGTTTTTTTTTTTAAAAAAAATTGATTTGGACTTCCGGTTTCCTTGTCTTCGGCGACGGCGGCGCTCTTTGAAGCTCCGCCAGCCCCGCCGCCTGTAGAGCCGCTTCGCGATCGAGAAGCGGCTCGAAAACTTCAAAATCCTGAGGATTATTGGAGGAGAGATAGCAGGGCACAGGTCGAGCCCCTGTAACCCCCCAGGGAATTGTTTCTGGGGAGGAAACAGGCGCGCTCCCTTCCAACCTGCTGAGACTCCGGGCGGCGTGGGACGATTCTGCTTCTGCAGAACAAGCCGGCTGCAGGAAACTTAAAGCGAAAGAACCAGCTTTAATAAACAGCGAAACTACCTGAATCCTGAAATTTGGAAACGCAAGTATTAGCACTTTGTTGACTTTTCAATTTGAGAAAATGCGAGTGAGTGAAAGTGCTTTGAAAAAACATGGCGCCTAGCTTCAGAGTTAACGAGCCAGCGAGTGTGGATTGGTGAAGTTACTTTGTTTTGCTACAAAGTTTCCAAGTTGCTACTAAGCTGCCTTGCTTGTTACAAGAGAAATAACTCGGAAATTTTTTCCCTTTTTCAACATTGGACTTTGCTTTATTTTAACCCTTGTTTGATCAAATCTGGGGGACTTTTTTAGAAGTCTTTGTGCAGGAGGGAAAGGAAAAGGAACCTCCCTCTTTAGAAAAACTAGATCACGAGCCAGGATGGCTTCAAAGAAGCAGGAAGGGAAGGCATTAGGGGGGGGATCCCCCACACACAAACAGCAAATGCAACTTCCCCCTGCTCAACAGCTACAAACTCAGAAAAAAGAATTTGATGTGGCAGATTTAAAAGAATTTATTTCTAAAACTTTGGATGATAAATTTCAAGAATCACAACAGGAACTTCAAAAATCACATCAGGAATTTTTGCAGGAAATTAATGAAATTAAAGACATGGTGAAACAGAATCAAATTATGGTGACCAAAAAAATATCAGAAGTGGCGTCTGGCCTGGCAGATTTTATTGGGAAAGTTGATTTTAAAGTTGAAGAATTTAAATCAGAAGTTAATGTTAGGATGAAAGACAATGATTATAAAATTGATGAAGCTGACAATAAAATGCAGAGAATTGAAGATGAGATTGTTATGATACAATTCAGGGCGATGGAATTTGCCATACGGCTTCGGGGAATTCGAGAGGAGGAAAGACAGGACTTGAGACAAGTTTGCTCTGAAGCCCTGGCTAAGATTCTACAAGTTAATCCTGATTTGGTATTTCATAAAATAGATAAAATTTACAGAGTGAACTCTTGGGTGGCCAGGCAAAGACAATTACCCAGAGATGTGGTCATATACTTTACTGAGAGAGAAATTAGAAATGATATCCTGCAAAAATCTTTCCACACCTCTATACAAGTGGGGGGCTCACGGCTTGTAATTTTTAAAGAGTTACCTCCTAAAATGCTGAAAGCTAGAAAAGAATTTGGTTTTCTTGTTAAGAATTGAAAAATTTACAGATACCCTTCCGGTGGGATGCACCAGCTGGGGTAATTTTCAGATATAAGGGAGAAGGATATCGGTTGAATACCGTGGAGAAGGCGCAACACTTTTACAGTACTATTCTTATGGAAAGAACACCATCTCCACGTACATCTACAGTTCCGGAGATTAAGGAGAGTGAAGAGAGGCAATTGAAAGAACAGTCCAAGCAGGAATTAGAAAACGTGCAAGGTGCAGAAGGAGGTATTCTGAGTGAGCCATCGCTGGATTCTTCTCCAATTTTGGATTTGATTCAGTTGACTGAAGTTAAAGATCAACGTATAACTAGAGCTCAATCCAAGCTACTTAAACAGAAGCAACAACAACAACAGAAAGACAAGACAAGAAGGCAGTTAAGAGCACTGCACAAGAGATTGGCGCTATGGGAGGAGCGAGATCGAAGCTTGTGGATGAACTTCAAGCATATTGCTCCGCGCTCCATGAAGAGGTCAATGACCTTTAAGTGTTTATCTTGGAATGTCAATGGGTTGAATTCAGCACAGAAAAGGAAAAAATTATTTACATATTTGAAACAATTTAATAATGATATAATATGTTTACAAGAAACGCACATTACAACTCAAGATCAAAAATATTTGATAAACTCAAAACTAGGAGCACATTATATATCTTCAACTTCGCAGAAAAAGAATGGTGTGGTTATTTATGTAAATAAAAAATTAACAGCAAAAGTTATAGAAGTAGATCAAGATGGTAGATTTGTAGCAATTGAATTGTTTACAGCAAATGGACAAATTCTTTTGATTGGAATTTATGCTCCCAACCAACAACAGGATTATTTTTACAAGATGTTACATACTAAAATATTGCAATGGGACTATAGATCTATTTTAATTATGGGAGATTGGAATGGAGTAATTGATTTTAAATTAGATAAAAAGAGCTTGGCAAAGTCTAGAATTAGATTACCACAGACCTTTTTTGATATGAAAGAAGATATGGAACTAAAAGATGTTTGGAGAATACATAACCCAAATGAATTGGATTACACTTTTTTTTTCTGATAGACATAGATCTTTTTCTAGGATTGATTTTATCTTGTTGTCAAATGATCTACTTGTTAAGACAAAAAGAACAAAGATTTTTCCAAGAATTTTGACTGATCATAGTCCTGTATGGATAGAAATCGAGATGGATAAGGTTGAGAGACGTTCTTGGAGATTAAATGAGAACCTGTTTAGATATGAAAAAAATATAATAGAACTTAAAAAGCA
Organism: Pantherophis guttatus; assembly: GCF_029531705.1. The sequence goes on along the minus strand of NW_026844092.1, from coordinate 62,983,117 downwards.
TTTGAAAGAATTTTTTGAAATAAATTTGAATAAAGGTACCCCAGTTGAAATTGTTTGGGATGCAAGTAAAGCTTATATGAGAGGGGTACTTATTTACATGAATTCTAAACATAGACTGTTTCGACAAAAGAAAAGATCTGAGTTGGAAATGGAAATAAAGAATAAAGAACAGTTACTTATTAAAAACCAACAGATGAAAGAATACGAAGTGCTATAAAACTTTTGAAAGATCAATTCCAAATGCTTATGGCGGAACAAGTTGCAACAAGTTTACAATACGCGAAGCATAATACATTTTGCAATGCTAATAAACCGGGCAGATGGTTGGCTTACACATTGAGGAAAAAACAAAGTATACGGACTATTGATAGTATTGATATTGGAGGGAAAGAAATCTTTCAACAAAAACTAATTAAAGAAGCTTTTGTGGATTATTACACTAAACTATATGCCAAAGATGAGGTGCAGAATGGACTTATAGAAAAATATTTAAAGGATAAGAGAGTTACAAAAATTACTGATCAACAAAAGGAAAGAATGAATTATCCTATAACAGAGGAGGAGATAACAGCAGCAATTAAACAGCTAAAAACAGCCAAAGCTCCTGGCACGGATGGTTTGACTGCAGTGTACTATAAAACTTTACAAGCTGAAATGGTGGGACAACTTAGAGATTTATTTTGCAATATTCAACAAGGGGGTAAAATACCCCCATCCTGGACAACTGCTTATATATCTTTGATACCAAAAGAACAAGTTGGTCCTAAAAAACCAGAGAACTACAGACCAATATCTCTTTTGAATACAGACTATAAAATTTACGCGAAGGTATTAGCCAACAGGTTGATGCCAGTAATCCAAAAGGTGATTCATGAGGACCAAGCGGGATTTATTGAGGGTAGATACATGAAGGACAATGTAAGGCAAGTAATAGACTTATTGGAATATCTTGATAAGAATAAACAGATTTCTGCAGTGCTGGTCTTTTTGGATGCGGAGAAGGCCTTTGATAGAGTGGATTGGAATTTTCTACTAAAGACTTTAAAAAAGATGGGCTTTGGGGACCAGTTTACACAGGCAATCTCAGCAATTTATCAAGAGCAAAAAGCACAGATTATTATTAATGGAAGTTTGACGACAGAGTTTAAAATTGAAAAAGGAACAAGACAGGGATGTCCGTTGTCCCCACTTTTATTTATTTTAACATTGGAAGTCTTGCTAAATACAATACGGGACTCAAAAATTTTGAAAGGCATAATGATAAGGCAAGAGGACTATAGAGTAAAGGCATTTGCAGATGATCTGGTGGTTACCCTATCACAACCAATGGAATCAATAATCTTGATGAACGACATTATACAAGACTATGGTAGAGTTTCAGGTTTCAGAGTGAACTCAAAAAAGACTAAAATGATAGTCAAAAATATGACACAAGATCGTAAATATGAGTTTGAAAGGAGGGCAGGTTTTGAAATTGTACCTAAGGTAAAATATCTTGGAGTTCAGGTTGCAGAATCAAATATGAAATTGTTTCAAAATAACTATGAGGTGTTGTGGCGAGAGGCTCAGAAAGACATGGAGACTTGGAAAAAGCTGCAACTGTCTTTACTTGGAAGAATAGCAGCAGTTAAGATGAACATTTTGCCAAGATTTCTGTTTTTGTTTCAAATGATTCCGGTGCTTAAAAGTGATAAACAACTGAAAGTTTGGCAAACTGGACTTAATAAGTTTGTCTGGAACGAGAAAAAGCCGAGAGTGAAATTGAAAATTATGCAAGATGTTCCAGAAAGAGGAGGCCTTAAACTTCCAAACCTACAGTTATATTATGATGCAGCAGCTTTAACTCTAACAAGTGATTGGTTTGGAAGTAAAAAGGCTGGAATATTGAATGCAGAAAGTTTTGATCTTGAATTTGGATGGCATGCTTACCTATTTTATGATGACAAAGTTGATAAAGTATTTAAAAGTCATATACTTAGAGATTCTTTGATGAGAGTTTGGAAGAAGCACCGACTCAAATGGGATTATAAAATACCGCTATGGCTGGATCTTGGTCATACCTTGTGGAATACAAATATAATGTCACTCGGGGGGTTTTTATACAAAGAGGTTCTTTTTACAGATGCGGGCAGATGGCAGTTGAAGACATTGCAGACACTGTTGGACGAAGGGATTAATTTAACCTGGTTACAATATAATCAATTACAACTGAGATGGAAAGAGGACCAAAAAACTGGTATTATGTTGCATGAGGAAGAATTGGTTAGACATATAAGAGAGAAAGGTCCAATGCATATTAAAAGGCTTTACAATGTTTTGCTAGAAAGGGATTCAGAAACGGAATTAGTTAAAGATTGTATGATTAAGTGGGCACAAAATTTTGAAGAACCAGTGATGTTGGAAACATGGGAAAAAATTTGGGTTCAGAATGTTAAATTTACACAGTCGCAGAATTTGAGGGAAAATTTCTATAAAATGTTTTATAGATGGCATCTAGATCCTAAAAAGTTGTCATGTATGTACCCTAATGTTCAGCCAAAATGTTGGAGATGTGAATGTTTGGATGCTACGTATTATCATGTTTGGTGGACCTGTAGGAAAGTTAAGGCTTTTTGGATAAAAATATGGTGGGTCATGCAGAAACAGAACCCTGGTTAAAACCGAGGGATGTCATGGATTGTTAGCAAGTTGAGTGTTTACTTACACTCAATTCAGTAAACCTGCTTCTCTTCCCCCACTCTCCTTTTACAAGGCAACCTGATTTGAAGCTTTGTCTGTCTTGCCTTGAACAGCTGGGCCAGCACATTTATTCTCCAGGTTTTTTTTATAAAAAAATCCTATATTTAGCGATGTTACGAGGTGTCCTGTGGTTTCACACGTGGTCTCTCCTGCTGCAGGGTGTGGCGGTGCTGGGGATTGCGCTCATAGCTATGGGCGAGGAGATCGGGGCAGAGATGGCTTTACGTACCTTTGGTCACCTGGTGAGTAGGAGGCTGAAGAGACCTGGAACGTGGGGAAGGGTGGGGGCAGTAAAGATAACAGGTGGACCTCAACTTGCAACCATTCGTTTAGTGACCGTGCGAAGTATAGTTTCTGTAAACGCCATCGTACACATAAGAGATGTGTATCTTAACAACCTTGAGCCCCGTGTACAAGTAGCCCTCAACTAGTCTATTACAGGCAAATCCCAGATTTTCACTTGTGTTTTTTTTTTTAAAAAAATTGATTTATATGCCGCCCTTCTCCGGAGACTCAGGGCAGCTTACAATGCGTTAAGCAATAGCCTTCATACTTTTGTATATTTATACAAAGTCAGCTTATTGCCGCCACAAACTGGGTCCTCAATTTACCTACCTTAGAAAGGATGGAAGGCTGAGTCAACCTTGAGCCTGGGGAGATTCGAACTTGCAGTAATTGCAGGCAGCTGAATGTTAATAACAGGCTATTAGTCTGCTGCACCACCAGGTTCTTACTTGTTGAGCCGTGTTATCTTTTCTTCTCATTGTTTGGGTGGGTGGAAGATCTTCACCTGCTCTACAATGAAAGGGCCGGTGGGGGGAAGGGAGGCAACATCAGCAAAGGAAATAAGGATGTGCCACAATTTTATATTTTGTTTTATTAATCAAATTTGAATGCCCTTGTAGAGCCCTTCCCACAACAGCCACACAACCAATTTAAAGAGTAGCCATGATAATCCTTTGCATGAAATCCAACCAAAAATCTTGTTGCTCTTTAAAATCTCTCTCTCTCTCTCTCTCTCTTTTTTTTGTGTGCTGTCTCCCACCAAATTCTGGTCACTATCAATACTATTTGCTTCCGTGATGTTATGTGCACAAGTCATATGACGACATAATCTTGTGTGAAAGGCAGCTGAAAATTATTGCACTATATTTTCCTTCCAAAATGAGTAGGGAAATTGAATTTCCCTCAACAAATTTATTCTGTATAGGCATTTGTAGATTGGTATACAATCTACAAGTTACATATGTACACAAGTGTTGAGGAAGATGATGACAGAGAAGATAAAGAAAAGACCAGTTTTATGTGAATTTAGGACCAAAATCGTGCCAATCTGAAAATGTAAACATATGAATAGAATAGAATAGAATAGAATAGAATAGAATAGAATAGAATAGAATAGAATAGAATAGAACAGAACAACAGAACAGAACAGAACAGAACAAAATTCTTCACTGGCCAAGTGTGATTGGACACACAAGGAATTTGTCTTTGGTGCATAGGCTCTCACTGTACATAAAAGAAAAAATAAAATATATTTGTCAAGAATCATAAGATACAGCACTTAGTGATAGTCATAGGATACTAATAAGCAATCAAATCATACTAGGAAACAATAAAAACAATATAAGTTGTAAAGATACAAGCAACATCATTGAGGGGCCTGGTCGCTCAGCAGACTGATAGCATTGTGATTAACACCAGCTGTCTGCAATTACTGTAAGTTCGAATCTCACCAGGCACAAGGTTGACTCAGCCTTCCATCCTTTCTAAGGTAGGTAAAATGAGGACCCAGTTTGTGGGGGCAATAAGCTGACTTTGTATAAATATACAAAAGTATGAAGGCTATTGCTTAACGCATTGTAAGCCGCCCTGAGTCTCCAGAGAAAGGCGGCATATAAATCAAATTAAAAAAACAAAAAAAAAAAAACATGGATAAACTTTAAAATAGCCAATTTCAACCTTTACTTTTACAGTTAATAACCTGGGTGGGGGTTGCAATGTACCCTCTCTGCGAAACCACTGCATGTTCTCCAGGAAATGTGAATTTAGTTAAATGCCCATCAATCATCCAAGACATGGTTTGTCTCAAAGGTGCTTTTTCAAAACGCAACTGGACTTTCTTTGTTTTTCCTTGAAGACGTTTCGCTTCTCATCCAAGAAGCTTCTTCAGTTCAGAACTAAAATCCAGTTGCCTTTTGAAAAAGCATCTTCCCGTTACTCCAGTAAGTGGCAGATGGTCTCTGGGGACACTTCGGTTTTTGTTCTTCTCTACGCAGTTGTGATCAAAGAGCTTATTTTTGTCCATGGTGTGTTGCCGTGGTAGGATTAGAGACCACAATGGTCTGCAGCAAAAGACCCTGATGCTTTAATGGTCCTCTTTTTTTCCAGCTACGATATGGGGAACCGACTCTTCGACGAGCTGTTCCGTTAGCTCTGGCTCTCATTTCTGTGTCCAACCCTCGCCTCAACATCCTTGACACTCTCAGCAAGTTTTCCCATGATGCTGACCCCGAGGTGTCCTACAACTCTATCTTCGCCATGGGCATGGTGGGCAGCGGTAAGCCTGTACAGGGTATTGGTGAGGGGCGGACATTACTGGTGCTTAATGTCTACCCAGATGATGGTTGTCTCAAAGGTGTTTCTTTTCAAGAGGCAACTGGACCTTCCTGTTTTTCCTTCTGAAGACGTTTCGCTTCTGATCCAAGAAGCTCCTTCAGCTCTGACAGGATAGTGGGGAATGGAAGGATTTATACTCCTTGCAGACAAGTGGTCATTTGCATCCTTTTAGCAAGTCATTGAGGCCACCTGGAAATTGATCTGTGTCCTCAGGGTCACCTGAATAGTGCAAATGGGTGTGGAGCCTTGTCAGGTTCCGGTCTAAAGCGTGAGGAAAAACACCAAAGAACACAATCTTGAATTGTAATGGTTTATTTCCCTCATGAACACCCGGTACCAATTGACGTTCATCAATTGAAATACAAAGTCAGGACTAACCGCCCAGTTCCCTCCCCACCGTTTAAATATTTCCCTAACCCTGCCCAGCCACCCACGCGCCCGCCCCACCCCTCAGTCTTCCACAATCCAGGTCAGTTGAAAGCAAGTAGGGAATCTAGCAGAGTTCAAACACCAGCCACACACAGCGCGCAGGTGTCCACCCGCTTCACAGCCATGTGGCCGCCTCACAACGGGTCGGCTGTGTCTGGCTTTTTCTTGCCCATCCAGCTGTCGGTTTTGGTGTGGGTCTGGTGGGTTTTGCTTGTGGGCATTGCGCTCACCAAGAGAGGCATTCCCGCTTCTCCATTCCCCGCCACAATGACAGCCCTGGGCCTCCAGGCACACCAGGGCTGACAGAGCCTTCCTGGAACTGCTGAAAGGACTATGTTGTAGACTGGAGATAGATGATGTTGTATCCCTCTCTCACTTTCTGTTGAGAGAGGGCTGTTCAATTTTGACCTAAATGACCTCTTTCAAACCAGCGGCCCTCTCTGTCCAAAATGTGGACTTTGCTGTCTTCAAAAGACTGGCCTTTGTCTTTTAAATGCAGACTGCTTAATCTTGTCCTGATGGGTTTGGTCTCCTATGTTGTGCCATGCGTTTATGAAGTGGTTGTTTTGTTTCCCCAATGCACAGATCTGCACATGTCTCACTTCATTGTAGTGCATATCCCACATTGCTCAGTTTGTGTCTGGGCATTTTATCTTTGGGGTGGGCAAGCTTCTGCCTTAATGTATTTTTGGTGCTTGGAGATTGCTTGGAGATACCTACAACTGGCATTACAGATTGTCCTCGATTTATGACCAGTTGCTTCGTGACCATTCAAACTTACAAGGGACCCTGAGAAAGCTACTTGCAATCTAGATTTGAACTAAAACATCTGCTTCCTCACAGTCATATATCTGTCTGTCTTGCATTTACAGCCTTCCGTGGTCACGATCACAATTTCTGTGTTTTTGCTGGAAACCGTCATGTACTTCCAATTTCTGGCAAAAAAAACACTCCACAGCTAACAATGCAGCATTTGCTGAACAACCGCCTCCAAAACAGTCATAAAATCGGGCATGGTGTCACCCAGTGACTTGCTTTATTACCGTCATGACTACAACCGAAATTGCAGGCTCAGTTAACCATCGTAATTCGAGGATTATCTGATTTAAATATATTCCAGAGAGCCAGCTGACATAAAAAGTAATGTACCCAGAGCGGGGCATTTTCAGGAAAAGGCAGTGAGTGAGAAGGGAAGAGGGGCAACAAGGAACAAGAACTACTGAACTTGTGGAGAACTTGGCTAGATATGCAGCAATATTTGAGAGTAGATTTGAAACAGGAATCCAACTTGGGTTGGTTTCTAGCTCCTTTCCTTTTTGGGTTCTTCTAGAGTGGTGGTAAAGTTAATCTAGCAAAAACAGAGTTTTGGGGGCATTTAGAGACTTAGGGATTTGTGGTGTAGAAAGCTACCCAGGCCATTTCAAATTGTCCAGTTATTGTTCTTGTAGGCCTGGTCTCTCTGAGCGTTAAAAGCTTTTCCTAGCACTGTCTAAAGTTGTTGCCGTAGAACCTGGAAGTTTTTTTTGAAAAAAAAACATTTTTTATTAGATTATAGAATAAAAAAACAAAAACATGACACAATGGGAAGGAGAAAGGGGAAAGAAAAGTGAGGAGAGGAGGAAGAGAAAGAAAATTTTTAAAAAGAGTCGACTTTCGACTCCGTCTGTTGCAGAATAAAGCAATAACGTCGAACCTCAACTTTTTTACTTTTTCAAAATAATACAAACCAGCTGTTTCTATAACAAATCAATCTAACCATTAAAACCCAAAATCAAAGTTTCATTTTTTCCCCCACCTCAAGCACAAAGTCCAGAAGCGGTCTCCATGTAGCAACAAAAATACTTATATTCTTTTCTTTAATCAAAACAGACAATTTAGCCATCTCTGCCAGCTCCATCCACCATGGTGGGAATTGAAATGTCCTTCCATTCTTGTGCATACAGTAGTCTTGGAATTTTTTTTCATGGAGGTCATGTGTTAAAAAAAAAAAAAGCCACATAAACACCTGATCGATTTGTTCAGTGATATTCTCCATTTAGCATGATTAAAAACCAAATAATCAAGCTCGAAAGTTTCTGGAATATTTCTGATGGCTTCTCCTCTCAACAGGTTTCCTTACACATGTTTTGTGGCTCAAGCAGTCCTCCCTGAACTGGATGGGGCATCCTTCCTTGTTTTTCCTCCACAAGTATTTTCTTTTCTTTTCTTTTCTTTTCTTTTTTTGGGCTTGCCTGACCCTATCTGTCTCTCTCCATAGGTACCAACAACGCTCGCCTGGCTGCAATGCTGAGACAGCTGGCACAATATCACGCTAAGGATCCCAATAACCTTTTCATGGTGCGATTGGCTCAGGTAATGGTGCAGTCTAACCTCTGCCCCAATAAACAGCTTGGGGCAGGGGTGGGTTCTACTTACCTCCGCTACTGGTTTGCAATGGGAGCGCGCGCACAGAGCATTCATGATGACGTCCAGGCGGGTGGGCGGAGCTTCCCGTCGTTACTACCAGTTCGCAAGAACCGGACCGAACCGGGAGCAACCCACCACTGGCTTGGGGACATCATTAAGTGTAGGTGAAACATCCAGAGGAATGAGCATATTTATTATTTGGCTATGGCGAATATTCAGGATTCCTCTGTGGTGCAAAGCACAGCATAGCTTAACCATTTAATCACACCTGAGAGACTTAACCCTTGGCTCACGCCTGAGACCCACACAGCAGACCACTGTTAGCAATGCCTATGGAGATTCTCAGTCATCCAGGTCATGGTTTTCCAAAGATGCTTTTTTTTCCCAAGAGGCAACTGGATTTTCTTGTTTTTTCTTTGATTGGATTTCCAGAAAAATTGCAGGCTAGAGGAACCATTTGCATTTCAGTTTGAGATGCAGACAACACAGACTCGTCCCCAACAGCCTGCTTCTGTTCTCAAAAGTGAAGGGACACAGGGCAGAAAAAAACATCCTGCAGCCAAGAAGGCTCCACGCCCATTTGCACCACTCAGGTGACCTCTGAGGACACAGATAAACCTCTTAAGTGGCCTCAAGGACTCTCTAAAAGGATGCAAATGACCGGCTGTCTGCAAGGAGTATAAATCCTTCCATTCCCCACCATCCAGTCAGAGCTGAAGAAGCTTTTTGGATGAGAAGTGAAATGTCTTCAAAGAAAAAATAAGAAAGTCCGGTTGCCTCTTGAAAAAGCACCTTTGGGACATACTGTTAGCAATGTTTTGCAAATCTGCTTCTCCAGCTGATAAAGTTTAGACTTCATTTTTAATTTGATGTACTGCTGGTGATGGAAAGGAACTGGCTCATTTGTTCTAAAACTATTTAGCTGTGCTATGTCCTCTTTGAGTTTTCCATCCAGAGATCTTGCAATGAATCAGGCTGCGCTTATAGTCCCGGTTAATAGATCTCAGGATGGGAGATGCATAGGGAAAAAAAAAGGGATCAGAAGATCCTGAGGTAGAAAGAGGATTTGACTCTTGGGTTGTTCTGGGGAAGTAGAGATGTTGTAATCTCTTCGCTTTGTTCTTTGTCGAGAAAAGGAGCTGGGAAATCTGATGGGAGAGAAGGGTACTCCAACCAGTAGTGATGTAGTGGTTAGAACGAGGTATTGCAGGCCGACTCTGCCCTCAGCCAGGAGTTCGACCCTGACCTGCTCAAGGTTGACTCAGCCTTCCATCCTTTCGAGGTTGGTAAAATGAGGACCCAGATTGTTGGGAGAAATATGCAAATAGTGCAAGTAATGCTGACATTGTAAACTGCTCAGAAAGTGCTGGAAAGCACTATGGAGTGTTATATAAGTCTTGGCACTATTGCTATTACTGTATATCTCTGTATTGTATCTCCTGAATACTTCCTGGCCTGGATCTCCTCTCCTCCCCTCTCCTCCCCTCCCCTCCCCTCCCCTCTTTCCTTTTCTTTTGCTGGCTTTTCTTTCTTTAGCTGGTTTAGCCTTTTCTTTTTTCCTCTCCTCTCCTCTCCTCTCCCCTCCCCTCCCCTCCCCTCTTTCCTTTCCTTTCACTGGCTTTTCTTTCCTTAGCTGGTTTAGCCTTTTCTTTTTTCCTCTCCTCTCCTCTCCTCTCCTCTCCTCTCCTCTCCTCTCCTCTCCCTCTCCTCTCCTCTCCTCTCCTCTCCTCTCCTCTCCTCTCCTCTCCTCCCCACCCCACCCCACCCCACCCCACCCCACCCCTCTCCACCATCATCTTACATTTCAATGAAGCACTGTCCAAGGCAATTCAAAACCCCCTCTATTAACCATTAATTGGTACAGTGGAGTACTTAACTGACAACTATGGAAGGAAACTTAAAAGCTCACAAGTGGGGAGCAACTGGCGCAGCTTCTCCCCTGACTCTTAGGGTGGCCAGCCTCTTGGCCTGTTCAGTGCCTGTGGGGTTAGTGATGACAAGCCGTTGCTAGAATCACATTTGGGAGGATGTTTTACCAACCTCTTACTTTTTATTTTGCTGCGCAGGGTCTGACCCACCTTGGGAAAGGAACGCTTACCCTCTGTCCTTACCACAGTGACCGGCAACTCATGAGCCAGGTTGCTGTGGCTGGCCTCTTGACCGTCCTGGTCTCTTTCCTGGATGTGCGTAACAGTAAGTACCCTTGTTTTGGAGTTTCTGATTGCTTGCGGATGAAAGCAGGCACCCTTGTTAAAAGTCTCCCTCCCATTGTAGGCAGGTAGGAAAGCTTTGGCAAAATGGCTCGAGGTCCATATTTACAATCACAGTTGCAATGGTCTGTTAATGCGGCTGCCAACCCTAGAGAACGTCTTGCTGCCAGTTCTGGGACATTTTTTCTCTAGTTTCCCCCTTGGAACAAGGCTGCCTTGCTTCACTGAACCAGCCACTTGGGGAGGTTGAGAGGAACAACCAGAGGTGGGATTCAAAAATTATAGCAACTGGTTCTCTGCCCGGTTGCTGGGTGGGTGTGGCCATAGCGGCCATAGCCTATTCGGCCCCCTGCACCACACCGGGGGTGGGGGGTTGTTTTTGCCTTTCTCAAGCTCCAGAGACTTTCTTCGAGCCTCTGGGAGGGCGAAAACGTCCTCCCCCGGGCTTTGGAGCTTCTCCAGAGGCCGGAAACGGGCCTGTTTCTGGACTTCCAGGAGGCCCGTTTTTCGCCCTCCCTAGGCTCTGGAGGCTTTTCTCAAGCCTCCGTGAGAGCGAAAAAGGCCTCCCCCAGGCTCCAGAGGCTGGAAATGGGCCCATTTCTAGACTTCTGGAACTTCTGGGAGGCCCGTTTTTCGCCCTCCCAGAGCCTCCGCGCGGGCCCTGCACTTACCTGGCATCCAAAACGGGCCGCGTGGAGACTCCTGGGAGAGGTGGGGCAGGTTGGGCAGGGCCAGCCAGTCCTTGCAACTACCGGTTCGGCGAACCAGATGTAAAATTAGCATCCGGTTCGCCTGAACTGGTCCGAACCGGCTGAATCCCACCCCTGGGAACAACCAATAGCACTTTTCGGTTAGGGCTTGGTTAGAGATACTTGGTTACAGCCCCCTTGCTTTGCGCCAGATGGGAAAAACACTTCTTCTTGGCAAAATGCAAAGCATCCAAGAGATCAACCTCTCTTTTACTTGTGTATCCCTTCCTGGGAACTGTGTGCGGCTGAAACCATCTATGTTTATGGCATCGTATCTAAGGGAGATGTGAGGTGTTGTCCAGTGACATTTATTGCATTTATATCCTTCTTTCCCCTGGGAGCTCAGGGTGGATTTCAGAGTGGGTCATCCCTAATTTAACCTCAACAACAGCAATTTTGTGAGGTGGACTCAATTTATGGATAAAATAATTAACCGAAATACGCCCAAGCGAAATGTGGATTTGAAAACTTGTTTTTTGCAGCCCAGGCGCATCACATAAACCGCATTACGCTACTGCCAAATGAACAGGATAGCAGTAGGGGGAAAGGGCCTCCAGTTTTGGTCCAGTCTCCTCAAACGTTGTCCCTTGTCCTCCTTTCTCTTCTAGTCATCCTTGGGAAGTCCCACTACGTGCTCTACGGCCTTGTGGCTGCCATGCAGCCACGCATGCTTGTGACTTTTGACGAGGAGCTGCGCCCACTGCCAGTGTCGGTGAGAGTGGGGCAGGTAAGTGGTCTCAAAAAGAGCAACCGGCCAGGGGTGGAGAGGGTCCCGAGGATACTTGGGGATCCTGGACCACTTCAGCATTTTGTGCCTGTTGCGGGGACCTTGGTTTTGAACTTGGATGGTGGTTGTCGGAATGTTTTGCCCCTACTAATGCCTGGCCTCCTCCTACAGGCGGTGGATGTGGTAGGTCAAGCTGGGAAGCCAAAAACCATCACCGGCTTCCAGACTCACACAACCCCAGTGCTGCTGGCACACGGCGAGCGGGCAGAGCTGGCCACGGAAGAGCACATACCTGTCACACCTATCCTGGAAGGCTTTGTAATCCTGCGCAAGAACCCTAACTATGACGTCTGAGTTGCCTGGGGGTTGGGATGTGGGTTGCAGTGTGGGGGGGGGGGGAACCATTCTCTCTCTCTGTTTTGTTTTGTTACATAAATTGTCGAAGAAAAATAAACTGTCTTCAGAATGAGGCTGGCTTCTTTTTATTTAAGGGAGAAAATAGGATGGGAGCTCTTTTATTTTGGCTGCAGGGTTGGGAAAAAGTAAAACTTGAAGGAGTTGGGCCTTAAGCCCTTTGAGTTGGGGTTGCCTTTAGTCTTTGTAGTACCTGGAGCTTGAAATGGCCATCTTGCTATAAGATGAATGGGTTTTTTTTTTAAAGCTTCGTTTGATTGGACCAGTGGTTCCCAACGTGGGGCCTACTAAGCCTCTCAGAGTTGCCTCGATGAGTGGCAAATAAATGTACTGTAGTAACGATAACAAAAGGCAGCTTTGCTTGTAACAGCAAGTTTACATCCTGTGACAATATCTGTAACACCACCAAACATTCACGTCTGCTTATCTCAGGTCCTTGGGAAGGACTCGATAGGTGGACAAAAATGCGAAATCCAATCTGAACATCTGGCTGACTGTGCGACGAACCAAAATAATAAACATTAACCTTCTGCTGTATAGCCAGATTTCAGATTTTTGAGCCACCACTGAGAAGGCCCTCTTTTTGTGGACCCACCAAATGTAAATGCCAAAAAGATGGGACCCACAACTTACCCTGCCTTCCTGTCGTAGTGAACCAGGTCGACGTAACGGGGGAGAGGCAGTCCTTCAAATAACCTGGCCCTAAACTATGTAGGGCTTTAAAGGTGATATCCAGCATCTTGAATTGCACCCAGAAACAAAATTGTCAACCAGTATGTTCTGACCTAAGCTTTCTGAGACAGTAAAAAGCACACAATTAGTCCCAAAAACCCTCTTTTTATTTCAATGGCTGTGAATTATGTTCATTCACAGCCCGTGATGAGTCACAAATAGTTTGTAAAGAGTGCAACAGAAGTCTGCCACAGTCCTTCGGGATAAGGCTGATAAACACCCACCTTTATCTCCTTTGACATGCTGCCAAAGATCTAATTGGCAATTAGCTTTGCTAGGCCACACGGAGCACAGAGTCAAAACGGAGCTTCAGAATTTAAACTGACCAGAACAAACAAAGTTGCTTCCTGCAAAGGCTCATGTCCCTTTGCTCCACCTTTACGTCTTATGGGAGGGGCCAATCATCTCCAAGCCTTACTCCAAAAGGCTTGCTGGCAGGCATGCATCCGTGCACTGGAAACCAGTAGTACCATATCCAGTGCGCCACATGCCCCCTGGGCAGCTCCTCTTCCTGGTCGCGGCCCTCCCTTTTCGGCATTCGATGCCAAAAAGGTTTGTCATCACGGCTCTAGAAGGCAGGCCAATAGGCAGGGAACAAAGTAAAACTTAATTTCCTCTTTCTCGGTAACAGAACGAAGTTGCAGATATTTTTATTGGTCGATTTAAACGATTTCTAGAGCTACTTATCTCAGAGTAATGATTCTGGGTCATGTATGGAAAATTAAAAGCCTCAAAATAGACCTGTCTACTCATGATTAACTAAACTACTCAGGAAATGACATTCACACATTTAACAGTCAACCAATGTGGCTTAGTTAAGTTATGCAAACCAGGTTCATTCAGTTAGGGGCTCAAGGTATCAATAGTGTTTCTCAATCTTGCCCGCTGAAAGATCTGCAGACTTCAACTCGGGGGGGAAATTCTGGGATTTGAAGTCGGCAAATTTTAAAACCACGAAGGGTTGAGAAACATTGTATTAGGGCAGGGGTCTGCAACCTTAAACACTCAAAGAGCCATTTGGACCCGTTTCCCATAGAAAACACCAGGAGCCACAAAACCTTTCCCCTGCCTGACTATTTCTTGAGCGGCCACAAAACTAGCATATGTAGTTGAATCAAATGTTCTATTTTCTTCTGAAACTTTTTTCTTTTCTTGGCCTACCGGGGGTTGAAAAGCTCAATAAATTACCAAAGAGCCTTTGGTGGTGCAGCTGACTAAGTGCTGTTAAAGTAGCACTAAAGTAGCACTGCCTGCAATTACTGCAAGTTCAAATCTCACCAGGCTCAAGGTTGATTCAGTCTTCCATCCTTCCGAGGTAGGTAAAATGAGGACCTGGATTGTGGGGGCAATAAGCTGACTTTGTATAAAAAAGAACACCGCTTAGGGGGGGCCAAAAAGCCCTACTAAGCAGGTATATACAAAAGTATGAAGGCTATTGCTTAACACATTGTAAGCCGCCCTGAGTCTCCGGAGAAGGGCGGCATATAAATCGAACCAATAAATAAGTGTGCTGGCGGGTGTCACACATTGGCAATTGTGACACATATTTTGAGTGACGGAGCTGCAGCAGAGGACTGAAAGCCACATGCGGCTCCAGAGCCGCAGATTGCTGACTCCTGTATTAGGGCAATCCAGAAAGCAGGTTAATTAGGAAGTCAGTTTAAGAAGGTGCAGGGGGAAGAGGATTGGCATTTTAGGCGGCAGTCTCCTAATTGGGTCATCATTTCAGAAAAGACTCATCTGTATTTTTATTTTTATTGCAATTTATATGTATCTGTAGAGTTAAAGATTTTTTAAAAGGCAGTTTCCTGGGGGGAGGCGGCTAATCTTAAGGAATTGAGAAATGAATGGCCTCATGAAACTGCTATTCCGTGGCCGGATTAATAAATTTTATAGCTGGACATTCAAAAAGTGTCTTTTTTTTAAAAAAATGCTGATTAACGTCTGGTTTTTTGGGGGTTTTTTTTGCAATGTTTTGGTGTTTTGTACTTTAACCTGACTTGAATAAACTATATTAATATTATTATTAATTTAAAAAGAGCTTTATAAACTCGTCGGCCCTTCCGCTTCACGGGGGGGGAGGGGTGGGACTCAGTCCACCCCAAACCGGGTTTGAAGCAGTTGAAAATCCGCTCCAAAGACCCCCCCCGGGAACGGGAGAAACCGTTCACACGCCAACACGTGTCCTGCCACCACCGGCAGCGTGGCGGAAAACAAAAAAAAAAAAAAAAAAGAAGGCGGCCGGAAGCCGGCGGGCGTCACGTGACGCAGGTCCTCACGTCCTTCTTCCTCGTGGGCGGTCACATGACCGAGGCGCCTTGTCGGCTGGCCGAGAGCGATCAGCTGACCCGGCCGGGGCGCCCTTTCTTCTCTCCTCGAGGCCGCGTTAAGGGGGAAGGGGGTAAAAAAAAAAAAAGAAAAAAAAAAGCATGGCGCGGGTCACGTGACGAGGGCCTCCTTTCCCCCCCCCCAACATCCTTTCACCACCTCCTCCTCCTCCCGAGCGAGGCTTCAGGCAAGCCCCGCCCCCTTTTAACCCCCCCTTCTTTCACTCATGGCCCTCGCCCCGTGACCGTCCCTCCTCCCCTCCCGGCCCCGCCCCTCCCCTCGGAGCGGCTCCGGAAATGGTCGTGCTGGGCTTCGCTGCGGCTGCGTTGGGCCTCGCTCCCCGGACTGAAGGCGACTGAAAGGTAACCCCGCGCGGGGCGGAGTGGGGGGGCGGGGGGGGCGGGGGAGAGAGAGAGCGCCCGGAGTGGGCGCGCGAAGAGTATAGGCCGAGGCGCGGGGGGGAGGAGTAGTGGGGGGGGGGGGGGGAGAGAGAGAGAGAGAGAGAGAGAGAGAGAGAGACGACGACGACGACGGGGCGGAGACCAATCTAAGCCCCGCCCCCTCCGCCAGGCTCCTCTCCTCCTCTCTCTCTCCCTTCACCGCGTCGCGCCTTGCCGGGAATTTTGGCCGCCATTGCTCCCTCCCTCCTGCCAGGCCTCGCCTCAGCACCACGTGGGAGCCCAGGCCGGAGAAGGAGGAGGAGGAGGAGGCCCGGGAAAGGCCGCGTGGAACTCTATCCACCCCCTCCCCCCACACACAAGGCCGGCTTTTCGCTCTCGGCCCGCTCCATTTTGTCTCCCTCCCGGAGGAGACCTGGGGGGGGGCTCCCCTTTTTTTTCTCCCCCCCCCTCCAACGTGCTCCATAGTTAGGTCGGCCGCCTCAGCCACCGGCAGCCTTCATGGAGGCCGCCTCAGCCACCGGGTTAAGCTGTGTGAGGGAACGGCGCAGAATTAAAAAGGGTTCAAACGCCTCACAACCCACTTCAGCCGGCATGGCCGTGTCTACAAAGCCTCCCTACCGCTTCCCGGCTAATTGAGAGCCGAAGGCCGGCTGCTCTTGAGGGCCTGACTCGGCCTCTTTTTTCTCTCTCTCTCTCGCCCTTTGGCTTTCTCTGGACTCTGACCTCTCAAAAAGTCCTTGGCGGCCGCCAAGAACCGACGTTGAATTTCCTGCCAGGGCACCTGTTTTGTTTTTTCCGGCCCCCCTCTCAGCTCTTTCCCCCCCTTATACACACAAATTCAGGATTTATTGCCTTCGGGACTCTTAGGCAACGTATCCACTGTCTGCCCCCTTGCTCCTCCTCCGAGTAAATTTAGCTTTTTTCCTCCCTTTTAACCTTTTCCGACATCTCTCTTTTTTATTTATTTATTTATTTGGTTTTTTTGCGAGCCAGGAATGGAGGTGGATTTTGAGGCGCACAAAAACCTGGTTTGGCTAATTCAGAGGTCTTCAAACTTGGCAGCTTTAAGACTTGTGGACTTCAACTCCCAGAATTCTCCAGCCAGCTATGCTATGTTATGCTGGCTGGAGAATTCTGGGAGTTGAAGTCCACAAGTCTTAAAGCTGCCAAGTTTGAAGACCTCTGGACTAGTTAGCTATAGGGCTAGTTTTCTCCATTCGCTGGGCATGTTATTTTCTGTGCTTCAGTTCATCGTTGGGGAAAGCGGACTAAAGAAGCAAATGAGTTTTGGGCAATGAGGGTATTAACTGAGATCAAAGATCTCTTCTTGGATCTGTTCTTTTGGGGGGGAGGGAACCCCACAGAGAGCCGTAATTTTGAGTTGCTATTTGAAAAAAAATATTGGCTTTCCCTGTTGGCTATAAGCTGGTAGCCTACCCTACCTTTTTAGCTATGCCCTTTCATGCAATAACAAAAGAATCCTACCAATCAAAACCTTTTCTAGGGAGTCTCCATTCTTTATGTATATATTGGTATGCTACCTTTATTTTTACAAATAAGGCAGTCAATGTGTCCAACACACTCCTCCGCCCCCCCCCCCCAACAATAACCCTGTGAAGTGAGTTGGACTGAGAAAAGGTGGCTGGCAGAAAGTCACGCAGCTGGCATTCATGGCTAAGGCAGGGCTTGAACTCTGGGGTCTCTGGCTTTCTAGCCTGGTACTTTCAGCACTAGGCCAAATTGGTTCTTGCTTCTCTTCTTACACTTTTACTTGTTGGGATAAGTCCAAAGGCCTTCTCTTGTGTATAGCCAAATTGAGCAAGAATTGTAAACAATTTTGCACTGGTGAAGTTACTATACAAATGATTAATGAATCTATATACGGAACATCCAGTTCTGCAGCTGGCTTTTCCCTGCAAACATCCTTGGGGGTGGAAGTCCCTCCCACTCTTGAATCATGGCTTGTTGGAGGCATAAAATCCTGTTCCCTGAACGATTCATTGCACCTGAAACCACGAGCCTTACTCTTGGACCCAGAATCCCATACCAGTTTAGCTAGAACGTTATTTGGATTGTCATCAATTTTTGCCATACTAGTAGTGTCTACAAAAACTTGAGACCATGTAAACACAGAGTATTTATGAGGCCTCTTGCTACCTTTGAACAGCAAAGCTACAATTGGTGTAATGATAGTTTCTTAGTATGGTGTTTGAAGTAAAACCAGCTGCTTATATAACATATTCTTAGACAAAAACCTCTTTCTCCACCTATTCCTCCTACATAAGCTTGTTCCTGTCCCCTCCCATCTTATCTGTTGAACCCAGAATCTAAGGCACACATTATCTAGGATGTGTTTGCCATGTTCTTGCACAAAATTTGGAGAGTCTGAACCTTCAGTCAGTTGTTAACAATAGTGGTAATATTTGTAGAATGACTTCAGTCTATAAATTTAAGCATAAGCAGCCAGTAATCTGATTCATTTCTCAGCCAGTGTCTATGAGACAAATTACTGTGGTGGTTACTATCACATTAATATATCTCTGAATTTATATCAGCATGAGATTTTGCTTTTTTTAAAGTGACCTATGTATCATCCTAACTTAAAATGTGAATATCAAAAAGGGTTGGCTTGATTCCACAAATTGCACTGCTCTTTTGATGTGTTTCTAAGCCTTTAAATGGTTTTTCTTTGGGGGGGGGAGGGAGAATGTTTTTACTTAAATGAAAAACTTCTGTTTGCAATTTCAGATCTCTTACTCTCTTCCTTCGAGGACTTCATTGATCTCTATGTCAAATCATATCACATGACGGTGGCCATGATAAAATATCTTCATGTTGTTTCCAAGAAAACTACAGGTAGTCCTTGATTTATGACCATACATGTAATAACCATTCAAAGTTACCCTGGTGCTGAAACAAGGGACTTATGACCAGTCCTTACACTTATGACCATTGCAGCATCCCCGCAGTCATGTGATCAAAACTTGGTCACTTGACAATTGGCTGGTATTCACGATGATTGTGATATCCCAGGGTCAAGTGGTCACAATCTCCAATCGTTCAAAAGGCTTTCAGCAAGCAGAGACACAGGGGTTACCACCTTTGCTTAATGACTGCAAGATTTTCTTAACAGTCCTGGTAAAATAGATTGTAAAATTGGACATGATTCACTTAACAACTGCATCGCTTAGCAACGCAAATTCCGGGGCCAATTGTGGTCATAAGTTGAGGACTACTTGTACTTCTCTATAACCAGAAGATCATCTGAAGTCCAAGCTCATACCTCAACTTGTAACACACACACAGAGGATTTCCAAGAAGTAAAGATGCTTATAGAATCTCATGGTTTAAAACACATTTGGGGTTTACTTTCAGATAGAGAAATATTATTTTGAAAATGAGCCCCAACACAATTTTTTGAAAGAGTAAGATTTTATAGGAATATTTACTTCCTGCAAATCTTTGCCTGTGTTATAAGTTGAGATGTGATCTTGGATTTTCCCTGGTACTTTAATTCAGACTCTGCCCTCTTTTCTCCAGTCAGTAAAGCCACTTTAGACTCGATGACCTTAGATGTGGCTTCCAAACATATCGCTTGTCACTAACTTGAGCAGGTTTCATGTTTCATGAAGGCTTATGCCTTTTATTAAAACGTGACCAGGCTCCCGATCATTTGCCAGGTTGAGCAAGTTTCTTGTAAAGCTGTGGGAGGGTTTTTTCCTCTGCAATTAAATGTGAATTAGCGATGTACAAATATTAGGAAATAATCCCATTCTGTAAAGAATGGGAACATCCAAAGAGGCATTTGCTTTCCCTCTCCATTGCCTTTTGTAAGTTTGACAGCCCATTAACTTTCTTTGTAAACTTAAGGTCACTCAAAAAGATACTTCCATGAGCATAAGTCAACTCAGGCTAACCATTGTCTCATCTGGCATCTCCTTGTTGTATTGGGCAATTCCTGTAAACATTCCCCTCCACAACATTGCCATTTTTAAAAATTGTGTACCTTCTTGGTTTGCATTTGCAGTGCTGGCTTGTAGTCCTCGACTTAACGATCACAATTGAGCTCAAAATTTCTGTTGCCAAGTAAGACATGAAGTTACATTTTGTCCCATTTTTACAACCTTTCTTGCCACAGTTGTTAAGTGAATCACTGCAGTTAAGTTAGTAACACGATTGTTAGGTGAATCTGGCTTCCATACTAGCATTCCACGTCAGGTCACAAAATAAGATCACATGACCTTGGACACTGAAAATCAAATATATGCCAAGCCTCTGAATTGTGATCACGTGACCACGGGGATGCTGTGACAGTCGTATGAAAAACAGTCCTAACTCAGTTATTTTCAGTGCTGTTGTAACTTTCAACGGTCAGTAAACGAGCTGTTGTAAATTGAGGACTGCCTGTATGTCAGAAATCCTCTCCCACTATGTTCTATTTATGGAAATCTGATCTTACTGTCCCAGTTTCATTTTTTTTTCTTGGGTAGGAAAGCCATAGAACAGAGATGGATAACCTTTTCCTGACCAAGTGCTCAAAGCGTGTGCCCAAACCCCCCAAATGCAATGCACGCACGGCCCCCGCGCATGCGCCCAGTCCCTGCGCATGCGCGAGTGCCCCACACATGACTCGCACCCACGCATGTACATGTTTCCCACATGCCCTCCCATGTATGCATCTCCCCCGCACGCCCCCCATGCATGCGAGTGTGGCCCCCTGCACACACCCCACCCCCGTGCATGCATGCATGGGGCCCATGCATGCGCCCCGACCCCCCCATGCATGTGCACACATACCCGCACATGCTCCACATCCCCTGCACATGCACGGCCGAGGCCTGACCACCAGCAGGTTGGTGGGAGGCGCGTGAAAGCATGGTGGAGCTGAACTGGGCCGATGGCTCACGTGCCCACAGAGAGGGTGCTGTGTGCCACCTATGGCATGCGTGCCATAGGTTCATCACGGCCCTAGAATATGGGCTTCTTGCTCCCCCAGTTCCCCCTCCCATTAGGAAAGGAGGGGGAAAAAAAATATTTGAACCATGAATCATTCTAAGCATTCTGTTTAGTGCCCTCCAGATGTGCTAATAGCAATAGCACTTAAGACTTATATACCGTTTCACAGTGCTTTCCAGCCCTCTCTAAGCGGTTTACAGAGCATATTGCCCTCAATAATCTGGGTCCTCATATTATCCGCCTCGGAAGGATGGTAGACCAGAATTGAGCCCAAAAATTTACATTAAGTGAGACATTTGTTAAGTGAGTTTTGCCCCATTTTACTACCTTCCTTTCCACAGTTGTTAAGCAAATCATTGCAGTTCTTAAATTAGTCACCCGGTCGTTAAGTGAATCTGGCTTCCCGGGTGTTTGTCAGAAGGTCGCCAAAGGGGATCACATGACCCAGGGACACTGAGACTGTCATCAACCGTCCAAATGTAAATCACGCGACCGTGGCAGATGCTGCAATGGTCATAAAGTGTGTGAAAAGCGGTCACAAGTCACTTTCCTCAGTGCCGTTGTAACTTCAGTCACCGTATGAACTGTTGTAAGTCGAGGACTACCTGTAATTTGTACGCCAGCTCCTTTGCCAGTTCGAATCTCCCCAAGGCTCAAGGTTGACTCAGCCTTCCCTCTTTCCGAGGTGGGTCAAACGAGGACCCGGATTGTCGGGGAGGGAGGGGGAGAAATAGGTTGACTCTGTAAACTGCTTAGGGCTGTAAAATTGAAGCGGTATATATCAGTGGAACAGCTTTGCCTGCAGAAGTTGCGAATGCTCCAACACTGGAAGTTTTTAAGAAGACGTTGGATAAACCATTTGTCTGAAGTGGTGCAGGGTTTCCTGCCTGGGCAGGGGGTTGGACTAGAAGACCTCCAAGGTCCCTTCCAACTCTGTTAGTCTATTCCAGAGGTCTTCAAACTTGGCCGCTTTAAGACTTGTGGACTTCAACTCCCAGAATTCTCCAGCCAGCATAGCATAGTCTAGCAACTCCCAGAGAATTCTGGGAGTTGAAGTCCACAAGTCTTAAAGCGGCCAAGTTTGAAGACCTCTATTCAATATAAGTCTAAGTGATATTGCTGTTGCTATCCTACGGGATAAGGTAGCCTTTGCCAGACGTGTTCATTTGCGTGCGTGTGCATCGGAGTGGCCGTTCCTACGTGCAAAGAGTATTTTGGGAAACCCCACGTGCGTTTGGGGAGTGGAGGAATGGGGGGCGAGGGAAGAGAACCTGCTGCGGCTGGTGAGAAACAGAGGACCCCCCCCCCAAACGCCCCCCCCCCCCCCCACGAACAAGTTTTCCTTCCTGGCTTTCGCGCACGTGGTGGGGAAACAAACAGACCCGCTTTGCGGCCGGTCCCTTCCTTGGAACCGGCGCCAGCCTTGGCTTGATTCCCCCTCCTCTGCTCCTCCTTTTCCTCGCTAGGCCCAAAGCCCGCCGGCCCCACGTGTTCTCCTCCCTTCCTTCCTTCCTCCCTTCCTGCCTCCGTTCCTCGCCTTGCCCGAGGCCGTGGCGGGGTTGGCCTTGGCGCGGCTCCTCCTCCTCCTCCTCCTCTCCTCCCTTCCCCTCCTCTCTCGCTGGCTGCCGCTGCTGCCACCGCGCCGGTCGTCGGATCGGCGTCCGCTTGTCTCTGCGATCCGGCCCGGCCCCACGTGCTTCGGGGGCCGAAATCGGGTAAGACGGATCGGTAAGAAGGAAAGGAAGCGGGGCTGGGCTTTTTTGCCCGTCTCCGGGCTTTCTCTGCACCCGAGGGCTGTTCTTGCCGCCGCGTGGGCCTGGCGATCGCTTTGCCTTCTTCCCCTCTGGGGCCGCCCGGCTGGGACACGTGTCCTTGGATCAGGCGGATCTGGCCTGCTTTTCCGGCAGCCTGGCCGGCCGGTGCTGGGCGAAGGAGGAGAGGCGTCCCACCGAGCCAAGAGTCGGGGGTGGAAAAGGAGAGGAGGGGGAGATCAGAGCTCCCTTTCGGCCCCACGTGCTCTCCGCGGGAGGGGTCGCGCTGAAGAAGTCCGTCTCGCCTTTCTGCTCGGCGGGGCGCCCGGATTTTTTTGGGGGGGGGGCCTTTTGGAAGAGGAGTGGAAGTGTAAGGACCTGGCTTCGGGCTATTATTTCTCTATTGGGGGCTTCCCACCCACCCACCCAAAACGGCCCTGCCCCTCCTTTTTCCAGCTGCCTTCTGTCTCTCTCTCCCCCCCCCCCCCCCAGCCCTTTCCCAGAGGGGCTCTTAGGGAAAACCTCTCTCCCTTTGTAAAGATGGATAAATAAGCTTTGGCATTTTGCCTGGGCTGTTCCTTCTTCTGGATTCTTTTATTTTGGGGGGTCTCCCAATATTTTTTTGGGGGGTGGGTGGGTGAGGAACGGTGGTGGCTCCTTGTTCCCCCTGCTTCCACCATATGTTTGCCCCAGCGACGGAAAGGAGGCTCCTCTGCTGGTATCTCAACCTGGTTTTTCCAGGTTTCCCTTGGAATGTCTGACTTGGCTTTGACAGGTGTTTGTATAGACAGACAGACAGACAGACAGTGGGGACCTGGTGCCTGCAGTTAAAACTCTCGTTTTCTTTGTAGCCTGGTTGGCTGCCACGGAGGTGGGACCCTATGGGGATTAAAGGGAATTTTGCCTTGTGGAGTTTGCTCCGACTCTCCTTAATGGGGGAAGGAGGACATTTTGAACCTCTCCTGCACATTTCCTGGTTTTCTGAAATTAGGCCTGTAAGGGAAGCCGGGTTCCAGGGAAAGTTGTAACTTAAACTAAGTCACATTTCGTCCTAGCCGGTTCTTTTTCGAGCCTACTCCTGGCAATGGGCAGAATCTACACTTATTTTAGATAAGAGTGTATTGGATTAGTAGAAGGAAGAGCGATGTTGTAATTGAATTTTTTTCTCTCTCTCTAGCAAGAAAGGCTGTGCTGAGGGAATACAGTGGTTCTCCTTTCTAACTCTGGAGACATGGGTGTGTGCCTCAAAAGTAGGGCTGGGGAAATATTTGAAATTCCTAAGCTACAGGATAAAGGCATTTAGGAAAGAGCCCTGAATAAGGATGGAAGGAGTCTCGCACTATGTGAAAACAGTTACCTGCTTTTCATCCCTGATCAGTAGCCAGTAAAGTCCTGGCAAATAAGTTTTAAAAACCAGGTTAGAGGATGATGGTAGATTGTAAAGTTATCATTCATAGGGTGCCTTCCATTGTATTTCTCAGGCCATGTTTCAAATACAGGTAATCCTCGATTTACGACCGCAATGGAACCCAAAATTTTTTGTTGCTAATTGAGATATATGTTAAGTGAATTTTGCCTGATTTTAGGACCCTTCCTTTCCACATTTGTTAAGTGAATCACAGTTGTTAAATAAGTAACCCGGTTGTTAAATGAATCTCGTTGACTTTGCTCGTCAGGAGCGAGGTCACGTGATCCCAGGGACACTGCAACTGTCATAAATGTGAGTCACAAGCATCCAAATGTAAATCACGTGACCATGGGGATGCTGCACTGGTCATAAGTGTGAAAAATGATCATAAGTTCCTTTTTCCAGTGCCGCTTTAACTTTGAACGGTCACTAAGCAAACCGCTGTAAGTCCAGGACGACCTATATTGGTAAAGGAGGTGGTTCGTAGCTCAGGGTAGAAATGAGAGGTCCTTGGTGCTGTCTGAGCTTGGTTGTTTCCTTGCAGCCAAAGCTTGTTTTCTTATTGGCCTTTCCCCCCCCCCTCCTCTTCGAGTAGTCCTGTCTGCTGCCTGATGAATTCAGGGTCCTTCTCAAGTATCCTCAGTGGATTATGTTTCTACCATTGACATTTATGAGTTGCAAGATTAAGTGGTAGACCATGAGTCATTTGCCTGTGAGACGGGCGGCATATAAATTTAATAAATTAAAAAAAAAACAAATAAATTAGAAATATAAAAATCAATAAGTTAAAAATAAACAATTTAGCTACTAGTAAAAAAAAACTCACCTCTCCCTAGTATTCTCATGATTTAAGGATCAGTGCTGGGGGGTGGGGGGATGGCATCTGGCAACCTCCCCATCTATGCAGTCTGAAATTCCATAATGGGAGAAAAAGTAAGTTATTTGATAAACCACTGTAGGTCCTCGTTCTGAAACGGGAGCGTAATAGTGTTAATTCGTATTTCATTTTTCTTTCTTTCTTTCTTTCTATCTATCTATCTATCTATCTATCTATCTATCTATCTATCTATCTAAAAGAGGCGATAGACATCACGATCTCCGGAACGTTTAAAAGTTTAAAATTTTTTATTTTAAAACTTGTGCTAAACTTTTGTCGGCCCCTACCGACTTCGTCAGAGTATAAAATCCTCATTGAGGAGCTGCTTGCTTTTATGTAATGCTGATCAATTTGGTCATTGCGCGTGTAACAGGCCCACACCCTTGCCTTCCCCCTGTAATTATCTTTTAAAATAAAAAAAAATAAAATAAAAAATTTTAAACTTTTAAACGTTCCGGAGATCGTGATGTCAATCGCCTCTTCTATAACTATACCTGGAACTTGCATCTTTAGGACAATTCTTAATATATATATAATTGTTTCGATTCAATGTGCAAAAAGCATCCTGTATAAATATTTTAAGTATTCCTGTTTCCATGAAGCAGCTCGGGAGCTGATCTGTGGGATTGTGGCTTCTGCGAGGGCTTGTGAAAAGTGAGTTTGTGACCCAGCTGGATTTTAGCCCAAGGCCTTTCAAGGGTCCAAGGACATAACCCTGTTCATCTTGCCACAGTAGCTGCCTTTCACCCAGCGGTCACAAGAGGCTGATTTAATATCTGGGAAATTACATGTGCCCAATTTACCGTGTCATTACTTATTTGCATCGATATGGTATATACTTTGTCTGAGAATCGAGGCACCGTGCGTAACTTTATCCCAACAATAACAGTGTGGGAGTACATGGAGATTCTCAGTCATCCAGGCCTCATATTGGTCTCAAAGGTGCTTTTTTTTCCTCAAAAGGCAAGTGGACTGTTGTTTTTCTTTGAGGAGGAAGAAAACGAAGCAAAACGTTTTTTTCTTTTTCCTCAAGGAAAAACATTCCCGTTGCCTTTTGAAGGAAAAAGGATCTTTGAGACAACAGAGTGCCTGGCCCCAGTCAACTTTGTGATTCCGTGTATTAACTATTATCCAAATCCATTGTGTTAGACCTCTGCTACACCGACTACAAGTAGTCCTCGGCTTACGACCACAATTGAGCCCAAAATTTATACTCCTAAATGAAACATTTGAGTGAGTTTTGCCCCGTTTTACGACATTTCTTGCCACAGTTCTTAAAATGAGTAACACGGTTGCTAAGTGAATCTGGCTTTTCCCATTGACCTTGCTTGTCAAAAGGTCTCAAAGGCGATCACGTGACTGCAGAACGCTGCGACCGTCATAAATACGAACCAGTTGCCAAGTATCTGAATTTTGATGGGCATGCTGCAATGGTTGCAAGTGTGAAAAATGATCATAACTCTTTTTTTCCGTGCTGTTGTATCTTTGAATGTTCACTAAATGAACTGTTGTAATTTGAGGACCACCTGTAAACTGGTCTCAGTGGTGATACACATCTCTGTGTACAATGAAAAAAGTTTATAGAAACCGTACGTATCTTCATTGACAGACTTAAAGATGCATTTTTCATGTGCAAAAATGTGTGCATAATTTTCTGCGTAGAAAACAGGGTGACAGTTATTTGCAGTTTCTAATCCCACCTTATCCCTAGGAAAATGATATGCAGGTAGTCCTTCACTTATAACATTTTGTTTAGTGACCGTTCAAAGTTACAACAGCACTGAGAAAGTGACTTACGACGGTTCCCCCCCTTTACGACTGTTGCAGCATCCCCACAGTCATGTGACCAAAATTTGGAGGCTTGGCAACTGGCTCATATTTATGACAGTTGCAGTGTCCCCGGGGGTGG
Organism: Pantherophis guttatus; assembly: GCF_029531705.1. The sequence goes on along the minus strand of NW_026844092.1, from coordinate 62,956,462 downwards.
GGGGGGTGTCATACAATCCGCTTTTGTAACCTTTTGTTAAAAAAAGGTGATGGAAAAACTGAATGCACTTAACAATTGTGTTAACAATTGCAATGATTCACTTAAAACAACTGTGGCAATGTCGTAAAATGGGGCAAAACTCACTTAACTGTCTCGCTTAGCAGTGGAAATGTTCACTTGCAGTCGTAAGTTGAGGACTACCTGCATTTATTTTTAAACTTGTTCAGTGGTATATTTTATAGTCTTTGAAACGTGCGTCCTCTCATTCCGGAAGCCCTTTTCCCATCATCCTCTCTGCCTGTTTTCCCTTGGTTCTTACTTACTTCCAATCACACAGCCAAAGAAATCAGGTTTTACCTTCAGGAGCAGCAGGAAAAAGAACCCCAAAAAAGGGGAGGAGGTACAAAATGTTCCCTTTTCCCCTTTCTCATCCTCATTACTTGAAGAAAATCTTGCTATCCAGGTTTTCTGGTACCTCCTCAGGAAGGACATTTGAGGAAATGATATGGCCAGTGGCAAGGGAGAAAAAAAAATACATTCTTCCTTTTAATTCTGCTCTGTTGAAATAAGCATTGCTTGAGAAGCGAGGTGGACTTATGAGCCAGGAAGTCTCTGATAAAAATCTCATTTCGGTCATGGGGCTGTTACTCCAGCCTTCCTATTAATTAAAGGAGTCTTACCAAAGCAGGGCAAATGTCCGAATCATTTCATTCCTTACACTGATCAGCAGCACATCTACTGCCATTGCATAAATAAGCAAAATGGTAACTCTCTCTCCTTATTGTTCCCCCAAATTTGAGTTTATGAGCCACGGTGGCGCAGTGGTTAGAGTGCAGTACTGCAGGCTACTTCTGCTGCCTGCCTGTAATTTGGCACTTCAAATCTCAACAGGCTCAAGGTTGACTCAGCCTTCCATCTTTCTGAGGTCGGTAAAATGAGGACCCAGATTGTTGGGGGCAAATAGGCTGACACTGTAAAGCTGCTTACAGAGGGCTGTAAAAGCGCTGTAAAGCGGTATATAAGTCTAAGTGCTATTGCTATTTATTTATTTAGAATATTTATATAGCTGCCCAACTCAAAACAAACATGACTTTGGGCCATGTTAAGCAAAAATGCAAAAGAAAAACAATATATGCCAGTAAAACAAAATAGATACAGATGGTCCCTTGACTTACAACCACAGCTGAGGCCAAAATTTGTTGCTAAGTGAGGCCGTTGTTAAGTGAATTTTGCCCCATTTTACAACCTTTCTTGCCACAGTTGTTAAGTGAATTAATGTAATTTCGTTAGTAACACAGTTGTTAAATGAAGCTGACTTCCCCATTGAGTTTGCTTGTCAGAAGGTCGCAATAGATGAGCACTTGGCCCCCAGGACCCTGCACCCGTCATAAATATGAGTCAGTTGCCAAGTGTTCCAATTTTGGTCACATGACCATGGGAATGTTGGTTGTAAGTATGAAAAAACAGTCATAAGTCACTTTTTTTCAGTGCTGATGTAACTTTGAACCGTCACTAAACAAATGATTGCAAGTCGCGGACTACCTATATTTATGATAGTTGCAGTATCCCGGGGTCATGTGATCACTTTTTGCCTCGTTCCGACAAGCAAACTCAATGGGGTTTCATTTAGCAACTGCATTGACTCACTTAACAATCGGGGTCATAAAATGGGGCAAAACTCACTTAACAATTACCTTGCTTAATAAGGAAATTTTGGGTTCAATCGTTGCCATAAGTCGAGGACATCCTATACTCAGTGAAGGAGACTGGAACTTAATAGCAATAACACTTAGACTTATATACCGCTTCCCACTTTACAGCCTTCTCTAAGCAGGTTACAGAGTCAGCCTATTTGCCCCCAATAATCTGGGTCTTCATTTTATCAACCTCGGAAGGATGGAAGGCTGAGTCGACCTTGAGCTGGTCAGGATCGAACTGCTGGCAGTCGGCAGAGTTAGCCTGCAATACTAACCACTGCGCCCCCATGGCTCTTCACTGCAGGCTCCTAAATAAATTCAGAGAAAAGGCCTTGTCTACATAACAGCCTTCCTTTTCACTAAACTGTAACGTAGTCGGCCGCGTTTTAATCTGGTATCTTGTGGGAATCCAGTGCATGGGGTCAGACTATGGTACAGTGTGTTATGTGAAACCCAGAAAATTGAGATAATAGAGTATGTTGTGGTTTGCCAACCCTCCATAAGGATGTTGTGCAATCACACCATAGAATGTCTTCTATTTTAACAGTTTAAATGAACTTTGTGGGGCGGAAGGATAGCCCACGAACCAGTTTCTTTTTTTGGAATAAGTAATATTGCTATTTACTTAAAATGACGTGTATTTTAAGTAAATATATTCTGACATACAAATTCACTGGGGAAGCCGGATTCGTTTAACAACCGTGTTACTAACAACAGCAGCAGCAGCGATTCACTTAATGGAGACAGGAAAGGTGGTAAAATGAGGCAAAAATCTCTTAATAATTCTGTCGATGAACAACAGAAATTTTGGGCTCAACTGTAGTTGTAAATCCAGGACCGCCTGTAGGTGGCGATGATGATTAAACTCAAGATGGCATCATATTCCTGCCTCCTATTTTCCCTTCAACAACAACCCTGTGAGGTGAGCTCGAGAGGGACTGGCCCAAAATCACCCATCCAACTTTCATGCCTAAGGGAGCCCTAGAACTCACAATCTCCCACTTTCTAAGCCAGCACCTTAAAACCACTACACCAATCTGCCTCTCTAGTATTTGTAACTATTTGACGATGTCTCTACCCAATACCTTTTTCATTAATACAGAATTTGTAGTTTTATTTATAGCTGTCACATTTGTCCTCCCCTTTTAAATGACATCTAATTTTTGTTGTCTTATAGCCTATATTTTCCCTAGTACTGGAAATACTTTCACTGCAGAAAAAAACTCCCCAAACTCTTATAAGCCTTTTGAATGTATGCATATATGCCTAAACTTGGTGGCACCTACATTCATCTGGCTGCCATATATATTTATCCAACTCTAAATTATAGGGAATCAACCTTATTACTTAGTAAAGTGTATCGACCGTTTTCTCTAATGTAAGCAGCCTTGTAGAGTTTTTTTTTTTTTTAAATCCTAAAATAGCAGAAGGAAGCACTTAAATAACATTGGTAAGTTTCTTAAATATGTACAATATTTATTGTCTGGAAGTTGAGTCATGGCAACTGGACTTGCAGAATATAATCTTGGTCGGAAACGGGGACCAGATAAACAGATTAACAGAGTTGGAAGGGACCTTGCAGGTCATCTAGTCCAACCCCGTGCCCAAGCAGGAGACCCTACATCTGCCTCTACCGAGGATCGAACTCACAACCTCCTGATTGTGAGGCAAGAGCCAGAGGTTTAGTCTTCTGAGCTTTTGGACTCGTGCTCAACTTCCAGACAGCTGTACCTGCATGACTGAGAGTCTTCATTAACATACAATATTTATTGTTTTGTTAGATTTATTTCCTGCCCTTCCTTCAGGAGCTCAAATGATATACATAATACAGGTGGTCCTCGACTTAACGACCACAATTGAGCCCAAAATTTACATGAGATGTTTGTTAAGTGAATGTTGCTCCATTTAATGACCTTTCTTGCCCCAGTTGTTAAGTGTATCACTACCGTTATTAGTAACAAGTGGTTAAGTGAATTTGGCTTCCCGATTGACTCAGAAAGTCGCAAAAGGTGATCACATGACCCCAGGACACTGCAACTGTCCTAAATACATGCCAATGGTCACGTGTCCCAAATTTCGATCTCATGATCATGGGGACCAGTGGTCATAATTATGAAAAAACAAGAATAAACGCTCCGTTTTTTCAGTGCCAATATATGACCATTCATTCAGCAACCATTTGAAGTTACAATGGTGCCGAATAATTGGTGGTTATGACTGGTCCTCAGAGTTATGGCTATCCAAGTGTCCTTATGGTAAATAATCACCATTGGCAACTTTCCCCGCAGGCTTCCCCAGAAAGTCAGTGGGGAAGCCGGCGGGGAAACGTCACAAGTTACTGGGATAATATGCCTCCCTCTTCCAACCTTGGACCACAATGAACTGTAGTGCAGCTGTGCTGGCCCCGCACACTCTTCTCAACTTCTGTAGTACCTTTGGCACACTCCTATGCACCCTTGGGCAGTGCCTGTCACACACCCCCTTGCCCCCTTCACAATTTGCCTGGTGCCTCTTGCACTCTTTAATGCCACTGCGTACTCTCACTGACCTGCAAGGCGCCTCTTACACTGCCATGCCCTCCCCAACCCTTACCAAACCCATGTGGCACCTTGTGCCTGCCCCAGTTACACCCGCTGACCCACGTGGCTCCCCTCCCACACCCACCTCCCTTGCACCCATCCCTCGGCCACTTGGCTACCTGCAGGCCTGGGACTTGGCAATTTTTCTTGTGGGTCCCCGGCAGGAAGTTCCCTTGCCTAAAACAACTATGGGATTCAGTTAACCGCAGTCAGGACTGCAGGGTTTGTTATTGCAAAGCCTTGCAAGTCACACTTTTACGACCGCATGACATAGCGGTGGAAATTCAGTTTCATTTTTTTTTTAATTTGATTTATATGCCGCCCTTCTCCGGAGACTCAGGGCGGCTTACAATGCATTAAGCAATAGCCTTCATACTTTTGTATATTTATACAAAGTCAGCTTATTGCCCCCTCAAACTGGGTCCTCAATTTACCTACCTTAGAAAGGATGGAAGGCTGAGTCAACCTTGAGCCTGGCGAGATTCGAACTTTCAGTAATTGCAGGCAGCTGAATGTTAATAACAGGCTATTAGTCTGCTGCGCCACCAGGCTCCACAAATTCCTTAGAATTTGTGATTCTAAGTTGAGGACTACCTATATAACACACGTCTATGGAGATTCTCAATCATCCAGGTCATGGTTGTTCCCAAAGGTGTTTTTTTCAAAAGGCAACTGGGCTTCGTTTTTCCTTGAAGACGTTTCACTTCTCATTCAAGAAGCTTCTTTAGTTCATTGGTGAAGAACTGAACTGAAGAAGCTGCTTGGATGAGAAGCGAAACGTCTTCAAGGAAAGACGAAGCCCAGTTGCCTTTTGAAAAAAACACCTTTGGGATTCCTGTGTAACATTTTAAGAGAAAAGAGGTGACATTTGTCCCAATGTGCTTATAGTCTTAAATTGGCGTTAGTACAGGGAGAGCTGAGACGGGGGAAACTGGATAGATAAAGGGGAAAGAAATGTGAACAAAATGATATACACAATTTTGGATTCCTTAGGTTCTGGTGAGTTAAAGTAACATGAACATTTTTCTTCCGAATTGCTTCGAAAGAATAAATATGGCTGAATTAACCGTAGAAGCCAAAGCGGTTGGCTGTAGGAAGCGATCATAAAACCCTGTCGTTGAAAAACAACATACGATTCCTGTTTTGTGAGTTCTTGGGCAGCTCGTATTCACTGTCAGCGGTTTTGCAAATGGGGAATTTTAAAGCAATAAGATTGCGCTCTGGCAAATGCAAATCCTGTAATTGTTCTGAATTACACAACCTCATTTCATAAAAATAGACCATGCCTTAGCCCTACTGACCACTTCTGGGGTTTTTTTTGTGTGTATTTCAATCGACACTCTAACTGTCCTGCTTGGCTGGATAATTGAGTTACAATCCTGACATAACTTATTCCAAAGGACCACAGAGTGGGTTTAATCAGGTGGTTACAACCTTAGGTAGGTGAGCTGGTGTGACAACAACCCTGTAATCGGCCTCTGAAACTCCTCTGGTCATAGGCTCAAGAAGATTTATGACTGACACCTGCCCAGTGCTCCCTCTTAAATGTCTTAGGTTTTTTGGTGTTTATCCCTCATGGGCCAGGATTTCCACTGGTAGTCCTCGACCTACGACCACAATCGAGCCCAAAATTTCTGTTGTGAAGTGAGACGTTTGTTAAGTGGATTCCCATTTTACGACCTTGCTTGGCACGGTTGTTAAGTGAATCATTGCAGCTGTTAAGTTAGTAACACGGTTGTTAAGTGAATCTGACTTCCCCGTTGACTTTGCTTGTCAGAAGGTGATAGCCATAGCACTTAGACTTATATACCGCTTCACAGTGCTTTTACAGCCCTCTCTAAGCGGTTTACAGAGTCAGCCTATTTGCCCCCAACAATTTGGGTCCTCATTTTACCCACCTCGGAAGGACGGAAGGCTGAGTCAACCTGGAGCCTGGTGAGATTTGGAACTGCTGAACTGCAGCTAGCAGTCAGCTGAAGTAGCCTGCAGTACTGCACTCTAACCACTGCGCCACCTCGGCTCTTGATCACATGACCCCCGGGACACTGTGACCGTCATAAATAGGAATCAGTTGCCAAGCGTCTTGAATTTTGACCACATGACCATGGGGATGCTGCAGTGGTCGTAAGTGTGAAGTACGGTCCTAAGTTGCTTTTTTTCAGTGCCATGCTAACTTCAAGTGGTCACTGAGCGAACTGTTGTAAATCAAGGTCTGCCTGTATTTGCCTGATGTTCCTTGTGCCAGTGAAGGAGAAGCATTTGAAACTGCGGGACGCTGGGAGAGGGTGAGGTTGCTCCCCATTTCAAATGAAGGCTTGTCAGTTTACAGCAGAGTTGGGGGAAACAATGGCCCTTTTATGATTTATGGACTTCAACTCCCAGAATTCCTGAGCCAGCCATGCCAGGACACTGTAACCGTCATGAAATATAAATAAACCAGTTGCCAAACGTCTAAATTTATTGATCACGTGACCATGGGAGGGGGTGCTGCAGTGGTCGTGTGAAAAACTCACTTTTTTCAGTGTTGTTGAGCTTTGGCCAGTAACTGTTGTAAGTCTATTTAAGCCAGGGGTGTCCACCCTTGCCAACTTTAATACATGTGGACTTCAACTCCCAGAATTCCTCAGCCAGGACATCCAGATTCCACTCTAGCTGATGAGCATTAGCCATTGTTAAGCCAGGATTGTGGTGGTTGCTTACTAGGTAAGCACCAGCCATTGCTGCAAGCCTGGCTTGGAATATTTTGATCACGAAAGCCTTGTTCCGACATCCCCTTTGGCAATCCCGATTTTCTGCATCTGTGTTTGCTTCCTTTGCCTCTTCTTTTGAAGTGGCCCCTCCCGTGCTTTTAGGGGTGATATTTTGGGAGTCCAGAAGGACTGATGCGTCTTGTGCACTGTTCTCCCAGCAATCCTCACTGCGGCCCTGAAAAGTACCATCCCGTTATTTATCTCCGCACAACGTGTATCAGGGTGACAGCTCTAATAAAACGAGATTGTGTAGACTGGTAATTCGGGAGACAAGTTATGCGCTGCTCCTCCTCGTGTTTATCGTTACCTTAAAAGAGCCCTGGCGGCGCAAGTGGTTAAGAATGCAGTATTGCTCACTGCCAGCAGTTCGATTCTGGCCAGCTCAGTGTTGACTCCGCCTTCCATCCTTCTGAGGTCAGTAAAATGAGGACCCAGATTGTCGGGTGCAATACGTTGACTCTGCAAGCTGCTTGGAGAGGGCTATAAAAGCCCTATGAAGCGGCATATAAATCTTGAGGGCTATTGCTAAAGAAAGAGCAGTTGAAATGAGAAGTGGATTTGTGTTGCCTTTTTTTAATTTATTTATTTATATGCCGCCCTTCTCCGGACATTCAGGGCGGCTTACAATGCGTTAAGCAATAGCCTTCATACTTATGTATATTTTACATAAGTACGTATACATACGTACATATATACGTATGTATATTTTATACAAAGTCAGCTTATTGCCCCTACAAACCGGGTCCTCATTTTACCCACCTTAGAAAGGATGGAAGGCTGAGTCGACCTTGAGCCTGGTGAGCATTGAACTCGCAGTAATTGCAGGCAGCTGGATGTTAAATGCTGCCTTAGTAGGAGGCATTAGCCTCCTACGCCACTCAGGCTAAACCAACCATGGTCCTGTCTGGAGAATTATGGGAACTGAAATTTTAACACAGTTGTTAAGGAGGCACCTCTTTGGGGAAGGCCAATAGATTTGCCCAAGCTGCTTGCTCACTTTCCATCTTCTCCTGTCTTCATGATGTACGCAGCCCTTAAAGCATCAGGATTTGGCCTTGAGCAGCACATGGCATCTGTCCGGAAGACCCTGGCATGTGGTTTCTCTCCTCCTCCTCCTCCTCCTCCTCCCTGCTTTCGCAGGCTTTAACCTTCAAGTGTTTGCTTAATGGGCTGGCCTGACTAATTCTGTTGTGTCAGAAGACCTTGAATGGCTGAAGCCTTGGAGGAGTGTGACTCTAACCACAGTTAGCTGGCTGGCTTTTGTGGGAACCAGCTGTTGGGGCTGTGGGGGGGGGAGTTATGCCACTTTTCCTCCCTCAACAGGGCCAATCAAGGACCATTTTGGACAAGGCTGGACTGGACCTTGGTCTAGGAATGAATAGCTCCTTGGATCGTGTCATTTTACAGTGACATTGATGGATCATTCAGCCCATTTCAGCCATTTACTTGGGATAGTGGACTCTTCCTTCCATCTCCCTCCGTATGTTTTTTTCTAAATTAATGAAATTATTTATTTTATTTTATTTATTTAATTTGTATACCACCCTTCTCCAACAGGACTCAGGACGGTGAACAGCCATGGTAAAACATAACATATAAAATTTAAAAGCAGTTTAAAAACATTAAATAATTTTGGCTATCCATTTAAAACAACCCGAATTAAAACCAATTACAAATTAAAACCGAGGGGATGGGATCAAGCCAGCCCGGCTAGATGAAAAAGATGTGTTTTCAGGGCCCGACGAAGTGTCACATGGGAGTGGCCCGTCCCTCAAAACGTAGCCACTATTCTAGTTTCCTCTTTGCAGTTTGAGCTCCGTGGATTTGGGATACCTTAGCTGTGGATTACAAGTCCCATTCTCTACCCCTATTCCACTTTGGGGTTCTCTAAGACGACCTTCCCCATTCCAGTTACAATTGGTTATCTCCAGGTCCCCATCCCAGTTGCCTCCACTTATCGCCAGATGCAGGAATTCTAGGAACTGAAGACTTAAATGTGTCGGTTTGGCAACATCTATATCAGGGATCTCCAAACTTGGCAACTTGTGGACTTCAACTCCCAGAATTCCTCACTTGCTCTGGTACTTTCTCTCCTATAAGTGCTCCTTGTAAGAATAACTCTGCCAGAATTCCTTCCTGTGTGGCTTTGACTCTTTTCCCAGAGATGCCCAACCCTGTTATGGGATGCATTCTGGGTGGGATCTTGAGTCCCAGGCTGCTGAGATTTTGTCTTCTAAACCAGGGGTCTCCAACCTTGGCAACTTTAAGACTTGCGGACTTCAACTCCCAGAATTCCTCAGCAGCGCCAGCCCCCTCAGGTAGATTCTGCAGGAGACCGAGGTTTATTTTTAAGCTCTCAACGGCATTTCGAACGTGGGAAGAGAAGAGAAACTGAGGACAAAAGGTTATAAGCCGCCTATAATTGTGCCGAAGGCCTGACCCTCCGTTGCTTTATTGCTGCAAACTTGAAGTGCCCATAGCCATTCGCTCCCAGTTGGGAATTGCCTCTTCTCTGAAAAACCTCCACGTTTGTGCTTTAGAATTAGATGATTCCTGAATGTTCGGATGGAAAACCCTGAACCTGCTCTGCTCTGGCCTGTGGGATTCTTTTTATTAGAGTGTTTCTGTTGAGAAGGCAGCCCCGAGAATCCTTCACCTGTTTTCCTCTGCTGCTGAGAAGGTCCCCCGAGTTGCGTTGGCTTCCCTCAACACTGTCCCATTGTCCCCTTCCTTTTATTCTGCCTCTGGAACTCTTTCCCCAGTTGCGCCCCTTTCTAGATCGGGACTCCCTACGCACAGTCACTCAGGCACTCGTCACTTCCCGCCTGGACTACTGCAACGCTCTCTACATGGGGCTCCCCCTGGGATGCACCCGGAGGCTCCAGCTGGTCCAGAACGCGGCCACGCGGGGGATTATGGGGGCGACGAGGCACTCCCATTTGACACCTCTCCTGCGCTAGCTGCACTGGCTCCCGATGGTCTTCCGGGTGCGCTTCAAGGTGTTGGTGACCACCTTTAAAGCGCTCCATGGCTTAGGGCCGGGGTACTTACGAGACCGCCTTCTGCCACCAATAGCCTCCCACCGGCCAGTACGCTCGCACAGAGTGGGCCTCCTCCGGGTGCCGTCCACCAGACAATGTCGGCTGGCGACCCCCTGGGGGAGAGCCTTCTCTGTGGCGGCGCCCACCCTCTGGAACAACCTGCCCCCAGAGATACGTACAATAACTGACCTCCGGATTTTTCATCGGGCCCTGAAAACCTATTTATTTCAACTAGCTGGGCTGGCTTGAGTTAAATTTTAAATTGATTTTAAATTGGATTGTTTTAATTTACGGCCAAAATATTTAATTATTTTAAACTGTTTTTAAATTTTGTATGTTCTGTTTTTACTTTGGCTGTTCACCGCCCTGAGTCCTATATTGGAGAAGGGCGGTATAGAAATTGAAACAAACAAACAAATAAATAAATAAATAAAACTCCTCCAAAGGGGGGGATCTTCTTATCCCCGATCTGGAGCTGAAAACGCAAAGACGACAATTGCAAGAGCCGAGGTGGCGCAGTGGTTAGAGTGCAGCACTGCAGGCTACTTCAGCTGACTGCTAGCTGCCAGTTCGGCAGTTCAAATCTCACCAGGCTCAAAGTTGACTCAGCCTTCCATCCTTCCGAGGTGGGTCAAATGAGGACCCAGATTGTTGGGGGCAACATGCTGCCTCTGTAAAACCACTTAAAAGCATTATGTAAAAAGCACTACGAAGCAGTATATAAATCTTAAGTGATATTGCTATTGCATGTGCTGAATCCATGATGCCGGTTTACTCCTTAGAAGCTAGCTGTCCGCACGAAATTCCTAGATATTGGTTGGATATTGCTAGGGCTGGGTACTAATTTTGCACAGTGCATTGCGTTCTCTCTGTTTCGCAAAGAAAACCTGGGTTGCTCTTATTCCCACTTTTTTTTTTCAGAGGGATAACAGGCTGAGAGTGATGTTGCCCAAAGCAAAGTAAATTATGAGATATCCTACAAATGATCTCACTGTATCTCCTGGGCCCAATGTAGAGCGTTTGAAAGGAAGAAGCAGTGGCCTTTCCTTACACTCTCCCTCCTTAATTCATTTCTCCTCACCTCTCCAAATACTCATAGGTCTCATTGTTTGCTAGATCATCTGAAATACGAGCTTTGCCCCAATTTACCCACTTTCCTTGCCATGATTGTTAAGTGAATCCCTGCAGTTAACACGTGGTTAAGTGAATCGTGCTTCCCCATTGACTTGGCTTGTCACATGTCCATGGGACGCTGCAACCGTCATAAATGTGAGTCGGTTGCCGAGAATCTGAATTTTGATCACGTGACCACGGGGATGCTGCAATGGTCGTAAGTGTGAAAAATGTACATAGCTCACTTTTTTTCTGATTCCATTATAACTTCAGTCACTTCAGTCAGAGGTGGGCAACTATGGCCCTTTCATAACTTGTGGACTTCAACTCCCAGAATTCCTGAGCCAGCCATGTTAGCTCAGGAATTCTGGGAATTGAAGTCCACAAGTCATAAAAGGGCCATAGTTGCCCACTTCTGACTTAAGTGAATCATTGTAAGCCCAGGACTACTAGTACTGCCCAATCCAGTCTAAACATCTGTCTGACCATGTGCCGAATTTTGATCACGTGACCGTGGGGAAACTACAACGGTCGCAAGCGTGGGAAAACGATCATAAGTCACTTCCTTTTTGATGCCATTATAACTTCGAGCGGTCACTGAACGAACTCTCCCCATGCATCTGATTTAAGCTACGCAGTTTCCTTTCCTCAACCTGCTTCTTCTGCCCTTCGGAGCGGAGGCGAGATCGGGCATGTTCCCTGGCGAGGGAGGGCAGGCTTCCCGTGGGTGGAAGTGCCCGGCGTTGGCACCGCATCCAGATTTCCTGTGCCTTTCTCTTGCGCCCGGACGGGTGTTGGCTGGGCTAAGGTGGGCCCTAAGGTTGCCAGCCCTCTTCCCTCCTGACTGCTGGAGCCTGTGACTCAGGCACGTGGGTGTGAGGCTTCCTCCAACTGGTTTGGGCAGTGCTGAACCAGCGCTGAGACCGAATGGCTGCGACTGGGTGGGGCTTTGAGGGCTCCCTGGTTCTCCTTAGGCTCCTCTCCTCTCCTGTCTCTATGTCTCTGCAGTGCAGCAGGCTCTGCGATCTGACACCGCCAGCAGCACCAACGGCAGCTCCCCGGCGCTCATGTTCCCGGCCTTTCCAGGGTGGGGGTGGGGGGCAGTCCCCTGCCTTGCCCATGTTTGGCGAGCCCGGAGGACCTCCGTGCCATGCACCAGCCGGTTTGCAGGCTGATCTTTTCTTCCCCCTCCTCTCCCCCCCCACCTCCTCCCTTCTCCCCCGATCCCTTTCGGAAAACCAGGCAGATGAAAAGTCTACCCGGTCTGGGGTTTTCCTACTTGGGTGAGTATTCTTCATCTTGCTGGCTTCAGCTGCGGCTCTTATTCCGTGCATGGCTTGAGTTAGGAATGGGATGAGGAAGCCGGTTTTCTCCCCAAAGAGCCTCTTTCTTTTGGGTACGAAGAATTCGTTCGGAGAGGGTGTGTGGGGGGGGGGGGGGGGGTGTTTCCTGAGGCCAAAAATAAAGTTCCAAAGCAATTTTGTTTTTCTTCTGTTTTTTTTTTTCCCCTCCTTGTCTTGCTAACATTATTGGTGGGATTGGGCCTGTGCTTAAAAACAGCATCTCGGCCTTTTCCAAGAGCTCATTTGTGTAAACAGTTCAGTAGGCATAATTGGGTAGAAAGGGAAGGGGGGGGGTCCTGCCCCACAGTTACCTCTAATGCTCTGCCGGTTTTGTGATCTTCAGAAGTTCCTGGGGATGATGTGGGATGGGGAGGGGGTGTGTGTGAGCTATGGTTAATTCAGAGACAACCATGACTTGGGACGATTGAGAACCATCTGCGTAGAGGGTTAATTCGGGACTTTCTCAGCCTCCCTAACAGCGGTCCCTGGACTCTTTGAGAGCGGTACCTGGATCCTGCTCGTTCACCCCCAAAGGGTTGCCTTGCCCTGGACTTCCGTTGTCCCAGATTAGAAGGAGATTAGTATTTCAGTCCGTAAAGCAGGGGTCATTTGAGATGACGATTGGCTTAGCCCCAGTGACTTCCTGTAGGAAGAGAGATGCTGCAGGCCCCCTCCCTCTCGACACCTAGGTGTGATGCTGCACCACAGGCACATTGGCTGCTGGGCAAGGGGAAGGGGGGGGGGGCAGACGGTGCAGTTGTGTTCAGAGCAGCTAAATCTCTCTCCCCGCCCCCCTCAAGACGCGGCATGTGCGAAGGCACTCAAAGATAGCCTGAACTCAATGATGTAAATGTTTTGGTGGGGACGTTTTGGACTCCCAGTTCCATCATGCAGCTCAAAAGGCTGGGAAAGATGGAACTCCCCCTTTTTGCGGGAGGGGGGAGCGGTTAGTGTCGAGGAAGGGAGTGAGTGACGTTTGGGCCAGCCTTCTTTTAACGACCCGCAGAGCTTCGACTTCCAACAATCCATGAGCAACTGTGTAGAGCAAGGATGGGCAGCTATGGCAATTTTACGACCTGTGGACTTCAACTCCCAGAATTCACCAGCGCGGGAATTGGAAGTCCATACAACTTTTTTTTTAAGTTGCCAAGGTTGGGGAAAAACAAACTTATTTAAAAACTCAGTTTTTAGGTAGTTGGTTCTCAGAAGGGTCTTTCTCTATGGCTGTAGAACGTGCATCTGAATCGGGGGTGAAATCTACTCACCTTCCTTACCGGTTCGGAAGTGCATGCGCCACGCACAGACGCAGAGCGTACAAAACACATTACTTCCTGGTTAAAAGCAGGAAGTAACAACAATCTGGCGGGTGGGCGGAGCCTTGTGCCGCGATGGCTACCAGTTCTCTGAACCACCTGCCACAATCGCTACCGGATCGGGCGATCCGGTCTGAACCGGGAACATTTCACCCCAGATCTGAATGTCCTTTGCAATTAAAGAAGGTAATTTATAGATTGTGGTGGTTGTGTTTTGAAACTCACGGGTCTCCAACCTTGGCAACTTTAAGACTTGTGGACTTCAACTCCCAGAGTTCCTCAGCCAGCTTTGCTGACCCACAAGTCTTAAAGTTGCCAAGGTTGGAGACCCCTGGTGTATATGATATCTACTGTTTAACCAGCTCATGGAAATTGGACTGCGGCACTATTTTAGCCAAAGACGGACAAGTATTCTATTTTTCAGGGAATCGCTCTGCTACGATCATGTCCTCCACGCATTGATATCGGACTTTTTTTCACTCATCTCTCTGAAATTCCTCCTGAGCATCATTTTATAGCTGGTTCAGGGCCTATTTTGGTGCTACATCAGAAACTTTTCATTTTTTGGAAAAGATACGCCCGTTGTAGGACAGAGATAGTTGAAAGTAGATAGAGCAGAACATAAAAGTTGGAGACAGCAAAAGAAATTGGTGATATTTCAAGTGCAGGTAGTCCTCGACTTATAACCATTCGTTTAGTGACCGTTCGAAGTTACAAGGGCAGAGAAAAAAGTGACTTTTTTTTGCACTTAAGACCATCGCGGCATCCTCATGGGCACGTGATCAAAATTTGGATGTTTGGCCACTGACTCGTGTTTCTGACCGTTGTGGTGTCCCAGGGGGTCACCTGATTCCCTTTTGCGACTTTCTGACAAAGTCAATGGGGGAAGTCAGATACACTTAACAACCGTGTTACCAACTTAATACTCGCAGCGGTTCACTTAACGGTGGCAAGAAAAGTTGTACCTTTGAGGTAAACTTTCACTTCTGAGGTAAAATGAGGTAAACTTCACTTAACAACTGTCTCGCTTGGCAACAGAAATTTTGGGCCCCTTCAATTATGGTCGTAAGTCGAGGGCTACCAGTAGTTAGAATCCCCCCCTCCCATCCCTTTCAGTTTGATTGTTACAAGTGAGGTGGCTTGAAGAGCAGATTCAGTGTCTATACTTCATCCCTTTCTAATTAGATCCAGGGTGGATAAAAATCAATGATTTTTTTAAAAAAAATAAAAAATAAATAGATTTTTTTTTATTTAAATCGGATTTTTTTGATTTTTATCGGATTTATTTTAATAAAAAACTTTTGGGGTAAAAATCTATCGTAAGATAGTTTTCTATTTAAGATACATAAATAATTTAGTTTATTCAGCATGAAACGGAGCTGAGTTATGTAGCAGGAGGCTGTATATTCTGCAACACTGGGACTATCGGTGAGTCAACGGTGGGTCAAAGCAGTAGCAGAGATGACAGTTGCTCTTTAAAAATTATGATTTAAATTGAGTTGATTTAAATCAAGCCTTTTTACTAGTGATTTAAATCATGATTTAAATTGTGATTTAAATCAACTCGATTTAAATTAAATCCACCCTGGTTAGATCTATGGAACCTAGTGAGCCCCAGAGTCCATTTTACAAAATCCTGCTAGGATTTCTGGGTACTAAAATCTCAGAGCCTTTAGAGACACACGGTCTGTCCTGTAAATGGCATTGTGGAAGTACAACCCAACTTCAGGTGGAGAGAATCAGAATAGAGCTGGAAGCCACCTTGGAGGTCTTCTAGTCCAGCCCCCTACTCAAGCAGGGAACTCTATACCAGTGATTGCTAACCTTTTCCGGACCGAGTGCCCAAAGCGCACACGTGCACCAGAACCCCCCAAATGCAATGTGCTCGCGGCCTCCCACATGTGCCCCACCCCCAGTACATACATGCATGCCTCCCCCCACATGCGCCTCACTCCCAGTACATACACGCACGTCCCCCCCCGCACATGTGCTCTACCCCCACATGCATCCTGCCCCCCCCACCGCACACCCCCGCCCTCTGTGCATACGTGGCAGATACCTGAAGACCAGTTGGCCGGCGGGAGGCACGCACGCATGCGCACCAAAGCTGAACTGGGGCAACGGCTCGCATGCCATCAGATAGGGCGCTGCGTGGCATCTCTGGCACGCATGCCATACATTCACCATCACGGCCCTGTACCATTTCAGATAAGTGACTGTGCAATCTCTTCTTAAAAGCTCCCAGTGATGAAGCACCCACAGCTACTGAAATAAATTTCTGTTCCTCTGGTGAATTGTCCTCACTGTTAGGAAGTTTCTTCTCAATTCCAGGTTGTTTCTCTCCTTGATTAGTTTCCATCCATTGTTTCTTGTGTTGCCTTCTGGTGCTTTGGAAAAGAAGTTGACCCCCTCCTCTTTGTGGCAGCTCTTCAAAAACTAGAATCATGTTTCTCTCTCTCTCTTGTAAAATGGGGCAAAACTCACTTAATGACTGCCTTGCGTAGCAACAGAAATTTTGGGGCCCAGTTGTCATAAATTGAGGACTACCTATATTTCACAGCATTCAAAGTGGGAGTTATATGACTTTCCTTCTTTGAGTGGAGGGAAGGCTAGTCTAAGTACTTCTGGGACTGGTTTTTCATTTTACCTCTACTGTTTCTATATCGGTTTACGATTTCAACTGAGCTCATATCTTTCATCTTGTTTTATACGTGTTCTTCCTGATCTGTTTATTACTTTCCTCAAGTGATAATGTTTCTGAAGACTTTGTCCTTGGGTACACATTTTGACTGCACTTTTTCATAATACAAATACAAATAATTATAATTATAATATACTTGGTTGATACCTAGGACGCTGGCAGCAACTCGTATCAGCCATTAGCATCAGTCAATGGTATTTATGACACATTTTTAAATGATTAGTTGACTGAGTTACATGTTTAATGAATAAAAGAGATAATAATAATAAAGTAACGGTGATACCCATTGTCATCGGGGCACTTGGTACCATGTCCAAGAATTTTACGAAACACATCAAGAAATTGCAGTTTCCTGCAATAACAAAACTGCAAAAAACTGTGCTACTCGGAACATCGTACATTTTAAGAAGGTACTTGGTTGATACCTAGGACGCTGGCAGCAACCCATATCAACCATTGGCACCACTCAATGGTATTTGTGATGCATTTTTGAATGTTCAGTTGACTTGAGTTTCATGTTTACTGAATAAAGTATACAATAATATTTTTTTACATTGTCTGAAAAAAATACCCTTTTTAATACGCCTTGGGAGGGGTGCGTCTGTGGTAAACCAACATAAAAATCTGGGTTTCAGCTATTCCTGCAGACGCTTCTCACCTTGTACGGTGCACCTCAGCCTTTCACCCTGCGCTGCTGTGTCCCTTTTGATGACGCTTCTCTCGTTCTCCCTCTCTGCAGATAGTAAAGGGATCCTTATGCAGCAACACGTGAAATGAACAAAGCTCCACAGCCCTCAGGAGGAACCCCATCAGCCCCACA
The DNA here is from genome assembly GCF_029531705.1 of Pantherophis guttatus. The sequence continues at coordinate 62,939,105 of NW_026844092.1, read as the reverse complement.
CCCCTCCCCTTCTCCTGGACTTCCACAGGTAAGGATTCCCCTGCCCAGGCCACCTTCTGCCCTGGGTTACTTCCTATCTACTTTTCCCCCCTGGATATGCTCACATTTGGCTGCTCTACCTTCCCTGGTGGCTTGAGAGGCAGATCCTCTAGCAGAGGTGGGGCACGATGACCCTTTTTACGACTCGTGGACTTCCAACTCCCAGAATTCCCTGAGCCAGCATGGAAGTCCTCAAAGGGCCAGAGTTCCCCAGCCCTGCTCAGCTACTCCAAAATCCCCCTCCCCTCCCCCACCGAAATGAGCTTTTCGGTTGTTTGCTTGCTTTTGTAAAAGGAAGGTTTGTCAGGTTGGCCGATGCCATTTTAATTCCATTTCTCCAATGCGTCTTGTAAGTGCTATTCTATTCCTCAAACGCTGCCTCAGGTGTGGTTGGAGGTTGGGGCAGCTGCCGGGAAGCTGCTAACCTGCTTCTTCTCTTCTCCCTTCTCCTAGCAGTCAGCATTTCCTCCTGGCCAGGCGGCACCTGTGGTTTTTAACCCAGCGCAAGCTACCCAAATGAATACGCCTTCCCAGCCTCGACCGGTAAGAAGGTGGCGAACAAACCGCTGGGGCTGCGGCTCTCTCGGAGCTGCAGGACTCTCTTGAGGTGGCGGCCGAGCCTTCTCTGATGTGCTGCCAAACAGGTTCTTCGGTTTGGCTCGGGGGGGAGGGGGGGCGGGCTGGCAGGGCACAAGCAGCCCTGCAGGCTGACTCGGTCTGCAGGCGTCACTGTCTCAGGACTGCATCTGCGGCCGTGTGCCCAGGTGGGGATGAGGGTTGGGGAATGAACACGGAACGGAGCCAGCTGCGAGAGATGCTTAGGTAGGATTGGCATGGAAAGTGGCGGAGAGGAGGCAAGGAGGGCGGCTCAGCTGCCCTGAGGAGTGAGGAATTTGGGGAGGAGGAGGGAGCAGGGAGTAGACAGAGGTGCCTGTAACTGTCAGTGATGCTCTCCTCTTGTCTCCTTTCCCTGGGCTCTTTCTCGTCTTAGTTTCCAGCAGGGCCGCGTTCTTTACATCAGCAGGTACTAACCTTCCTCCGCTTGCCTCACTGCATGCTGGATGCCATCCATAGGGGGAGGGGGCCCTTCGGATCAAGGGGTCGTGCTTGGACACTGCAGGGCAACTGACCGCAGGGCTGGAAAGGGGCCTGAGGTGACGAGGGTGAAGCCTCCAGGTTAAGACTCTCTGCGTCCCCTGTGAGCTCTCCTGTCTTACAGGACGCTTTTTCCCTTCGCCTCCCCGTTTTTTAGGTAATAATACAGGTAGTCCTCGACTTAACGACCACAATTGAGCCCCTGATTTCCATCACTGAGCACAACAGTTGTTTGGTGAGCCTTGCCCTGTTTTACGACCTTTCTGGTCACAGTTCTTAAGTGAATTGCAGCAGCTGTTGAGTTACTAATACGGTTTCTAAATGAATCTGGCTTCCTTGTTGACTTTTTTTTTTTTTTTTAAATTTTGATTTATATGCCGCCCTTCTCCAGAGACTCAGGGCAGCTTACAATGCGTTAAGCAATAGCCTTCATTCTTTTGTATATTTATACAAAGTCAGCTTATTGCCCCCATAATCTGGGTCCTCATTTCACCTACCTTAGAAAGGATGGAAGGCTGAGTCAACCTTGAGCCTGGTGAGATTTGAACTTGCAGTAATTGCAGGCAGCAGATGTAAGTGGATATTAATTAGTCTGCTGAGCCACCAGAGCTCTTTCGACTTTGTCGAAAGGCTGCAAAAGCCCGGGATGCTGCAACTGTCATAAATAGGAGCCAGTCACCAAGCGTCCGAATTTTGATCACGTAACGTAGGGGATGCTGCAGCGGTCATAAGGATGAAAACCGGCCATTTTTTTTTACAAATGGCTTGTAATTCAAGGACTACCTGTACTATTTATTGATTGATTGATTTATTTTCATCCTGGGTTGGATTACGATGACTATTTTGTGGATCACCCAAGCTTTTTTTGTTTTTGTTTTTAGGCCTGCAGGGATGAGAGTTTGTTGGGGTGGGGAGTCAAAAGAACCCAAGAGAACCTGTAGCGTGGGGGCAGGGATGCGAGGGTCATCTTTCCTCTTGAGTTTACGACCGACAGGTTGTGGGTTAGGGCCAGTTTTGACTGCAGTGTCCATCGCCCAGAAGCTTCCCCACTTCCCTTGTGACTTGCATGGCCTCTTGACTCATGAAAGTGCTTCTCTGTCACTGTTTCTCATTTTTGCTCCACTCCTGCTGTCTGGCTTCCGTTTGGTGGTCCTTCTTCTTCTTCTCCTCCTCCTCCTTCCTCCCTTCCCCTCGAATACACTTCCCGGCCTTTCCCAGGGCTTGGTCACAAGATCCTTCTCTTCTCTTTCACCCCTGTCGTTCCCTTTCGGTGTGTTGCACGTCTTCCAGAGCTCCAGACTCTGTTCTCCGTCTCTTACGTTTCTTGGCAGACTGCCTGCAGACTCCGGCAAAGGGCTGTGTCCTCCATTGTCCCCCAATAGTCACCCCTACATTCCCCCTCCCCCCTTGGCTATGTGGGGGGTGGGCATGGTGGGCTCTGCCATTCCCATCATATCCGGTTGTCAGAGAACTTGCTTGATTGGGAACGAAGGTCGAGGGAACGACAGGAGGTTTCACCCTGTCGCTTTGGGTTGGGACTTGGGAATTGAGCTGGTGTTAACCCAGGCAAGATCTCGGCAGCGGGATTGGAGACGCGGTTCCCATGTGATTGCGGTAACATGCTCTCCTCAATCTGGCCAGCAGCTGTTTGTTTTTATTATTATTTTAAAAACCCTCTATTTATTTAAAAATTGCCTAATGCTTCCTTTGGCATTCCTTAAAAAAAAAAAAAAACTGCCAGCTATGAATCTCGGTGGAGTTTGCCCTCCTTCCTGCTGGTTTATCTAAGCGTTCAACCCCACACATATTGTTATCTCAAACATCTCCAACATGGTGGAATGAATAGGATTGTTATCTTCACGGCCTGGATTGGGTGGTCTGTTTTGTCTGAGCATAAGTGCCACTTCTGGAGCTGGCTTTCCCTTTTGGGTGCAGTTTTGACACGCAGGAATAACTAGAAGGAAGCCTTGATCATCTGCGGGAAGCTTCTGAGTCAGATCAAAGCTGACTTTCATGCTGGTCCATCCAGTCCCCCGGGAAGAGATTGGGATATGAACGAGGAAATCCGGTTCATATATTATTACTACAGCCATCTCAGTGAGTGATCTTAGGAAGCCACAGTCTCTTAAGCATCTGCCACACAGGGCAGATGATCCCGGCCTAAATCTAATGTTAACCGCCAATTGGGTGAAAATTGGGTGCTTTGTGCCTCTGCTTTCAAGAGTCTCTCTTCCCCCAGTCTGGGCATCTCTCCACGCGTGTTGGATGAAAGATCAGTCTGACTCTAAGGATTCTGGGAGTTGAAGTCTTCACACATCATCAGAGGGACGGGAACTAAAAGGAGGAGGGCTAACGACAAGGTCGTCCTCGACTTGCAACAGTTCGTTTAGTGACCGTTCGAAGTTACAAACGGCATCGGAAACAAGTGCTTGTTTTTCACGCCACAGTTGCAAGCATCCTCAGAGTCACACGATTGACATGTGGATATGTTTGAACAGTGGTTCGTATTTATGACAGTGGCAGTGTTGTCCCGGGGGTCATGGGATCCCCTTTTGCGACCTCCTGACAAGCCACATCAATGCGGAGGCCAGATTCACTTAACAACCATGTTACTAACTTAATAATTGCAGCGATTCACTTAACCAACATGGCAAGAAAAGTCAGTTAAATTGGGGCAAAACACATTTAAGAAATTTCTCGCTTACCAACAGAAATCTTGGGCTCTGTTATGGTCGTAAGTCGAAGACTACCTGCATTTCATCTCGCTTCTGTCCCTCCTTTCAGTTTTGGGGGAAATGATCAGTTATCAACTTCTAATAGTCATCGCCCTCCTTAACGTGGGATCGTAATGCCCATTGTTGCTGTTCACAGCAACAATGTCCCCATTGGGTTGGCCATTAGACATGGCCCCTCCACGCTCAAAATCCTACAGAATCCCACAGCAAATTTGCCAGGGCATTTGGGAAGGGTAAGAAGGCAGGATGACGTCCACCACAACTCTGTGTCACTGGCCTAGTGAGTACTTGAGGTTCGGGGCAGAATTACAATACAGAAGGTTGCACATGAGACCCATGGCAAGGGGCTTTATTTATTTATTTATTTATTTATTTATTAGTTCGATTTATATATGCCGCCCTTCTCCGGAGACTCAGGGCGGCTTACAATGCGTTAAGCAATAGCCTTCATACTTTTGTATATACCTGCTTAGTAGGGCTTTTTGGCCCCCCCCGAGCGGTGTTCTATTTTATACAAAGTCAGCTTATTGCCCCCACAAACCGGGTCCTCATTTTACCTACCTCGAAAGGATGGAAGGCTGAGTCAACCTTGAGCCTGGTGAGAATTGAACTCGCAGTAATTGCAGGCAGCTGGCAGCTAAGTACTACTTTAACAGCAGCAATTTAGTCCACTGCGCCACCAAGGCTCTTGAAAAGAGCACAGACCTTGTTAGAGCTATAAGTGTTGATTGAGCACTGATGACTGGATTGTCATAGACCATCCTCTACTGCAGTCTTGACCTTGGAGTTCAGATTGTCTCCTTGCTTCTTGGGATCGGCTTAAGAGCAGGGTTTTGCAACCTTAGTGACTTTAAGACAGGTGGACTTCAACTCCCAGAATTCCCCCGCCAGCATGGCATAGCTGGCGGTGGAATTCTGGGAGTTGAAGCCCACCTGTCTTAAAGTCACCAAGGTTGCAAACCTGGCTTGGAGCTTTCCCCTTGGCTAATTCCCGAGGCGGCTGTGATCTGCTTTTGTGAACTCTTGTGTCGTTCTGTAGACATTCTCCCATCGCTTTGCAAAAGTCAGCGGGTGGCAGTTCCATAGATGCTCTTTTAGAGTCCTAAGGCCGATTCTTCCTCATACGCAGATATTTCCCCTTGGCAGCTTTTGGAGAGACTTAGGTGATGATATTCTAAGGCCAAACCCCGATGCGCTGACCGGCACCTGTCCACACGGCATGCCAGAAACAAGCGAAGTCCCATCCGTGGCATGCAAGCATCCCGCAAAACCACACCCTTTCTGGTCCACGGAAAAACCTCTCCACGGAACCGGTGCCTGGTGCTCAAAAATTTGTGTGTGGGGGGGCACTGTTCTAAGGGGGGTTAAGAGGAACTTGTTATTTCCTCTCCTGGGTATTATACTCAAAGGGTGTACCGTATTTTTCGGACTATAAGATGCACCGGAGTATAAGACACACCAAGATTTCGAAGAGGTAAAGAAGAAAAAAAAAGTTTTTGCCCTCCCCGGGCCCCAGGAGCACTCTGCAGGCCTCCCAAACCCATTTTTGCGAAAAATGGGGCTGTTTTTGCCCTCCCAAACACCCCACGCATCGTTTTTTTGCCCTCCCCAGCCCCCCCCCCGGAACACTGCAGGCCTCCCAAGCCCTCCTGCAGGCCCCATTTTTGGGGAAAATGGGCCTGTTTTTGGCAAAAACGGGCCACGCGGGGCAGGGTTTCGGGAGGCTCAACATGGCTGTATTTGGTGTATAAGACGCACCAACCTTTCCACCCTCTTCTGGGGAGGGGGAAGTGTGCCTTATACTCTGAAAAGTACGGTATATCCTAGGAGACCCCCTCCTCCTAGACATTTTAATTTTTTGCTTAGCTTCTTCCCTCCTGAAGTTTGTTAAGGCCTTGCAAGAAGGAACAGGTAGTCCTCGAATTACGACCACGGCTGAGCCCAAACTTTCTGTCGCTCAGCAAAACAAATCAATAAAAGAGTTTTGCCCCGTTTTACAAGCTTTTCTTGTTGTTAAGTGGATCACTGCAGTGGTTAAGTTAGTAGCCCAGTTGTTCAGGGAATATGGCTTCCCCCACTGACTTACGCTTGTCTCAGAAGGTCGCAGAAGTCGGTCACATGACCCCAGGACACGGCAGCCGTCATAAATATGAGTCAGTTGCCAAGCGTCTGAATTTTAGATCAGAGATCTAAAATTAAGACCACAGAGGCCATGACTGAAATGGTCATGAGAAAAATGGTCCCTTTTTTTTAATTGCCGTCGTAACTTTGAATGTTCACTAAACAAACTGTTGTAAGTAGAGCAGTATCTGCATTTGTAAAAAAAAAAATAGCTTTTTTTTTTTACATTCGTATATTGCCCAGCTCTACTTTCAACCTGAAAATTTGCCTTTATATAATAGTCGAAACTGTAACACTTTTTAAGTGTTCATATTGTTATCATCAATCTCTGATAAACTATAGTCTTAGCCAAAATAAATAAGTCATCTCACTTCCTTAAGCCGCTGGTATTTTCCCGGGGATAAAGATCAGTTTCCAGTGTTTTGCATATAACAGTCTTGAGACTTAACGCTCCTTAAACTATATAAAGAGATATAAAGGGAAGCCTTTTTTTTTTTTTTTTAAACTTAGTACAAGAAGTTTGGAAATTGAACATTTCACTGATTTGGCTACTTCTTTCCTTAATGTCTACAACAAAAACCAAAATTTAAGATCATCTTGGATGGGCAGCTTGCATAGAATCAAAACTTCGCATTAGTACGTTACAGGTAGTCTTCGACTTACGACCACAGTTGAGCCCAAAATTTCCACGGCTAAGTGAGAGACGGTTTTTAAATGAGTTTTGCCCCCTTTTACCAACCTTTCTGGCTGCAGTTGTTAAGTGAATTACTGCAGTTGTTAAGTGAGCAACATGGTTGTTGAGCGAATCTGGACACTTCTTGTCACAAAAGTGATCACATGACCCAGGGACACTGCAAGGGTCATAACTAGAAGAGCCTTGGTAGTACAGTGGTCTAAGGCACCCTGTTATTAAGCTGGTTATTAAGACCAGCTGCCTGCAATTACTGCAGGTTCGAATCTCGCCAAGGCTCAAGGTTGACTCAGCCTTCCATCCTTTCTAAGGTAGGTAAATTGAGGACCCAATTTGTGGGGGCAATAAGCTGACTTTGTATAAATATACAAAAGGATGAAGGCTATTGCTGAGCACATTGTAAGCTGCCCTGAGTCTTCGGAGAAGGGCGGCATATAAATCAAATTAAAAAAAGAACAAAACAAAACTATGAGTCAGTTGCCACACGGCTGAATTTTGATCACGTGACCTTGGGGATGCTGCAGCGGTCGTAAGTGTGAATAATGGTCTTAAGTCACTTTTTTCCAGTGCTGTTGTAACTTCGAACAGTCACTGAATAAACTGTTGTAAGTCGAGAATCGCCTGTATGAACCCGAAATTATTTCCACAGTGCTTGGGGCATTTTTACTGCCATTCTGAAAGACAAATATCCTTAGAAACTAGCCAAGTATAAGTAGTAAATGTCATGGGGGAGAGGACAAAGGTATTATTCATATTTCTACGCTGCCCACTCTCCGAGGACTCTGGGCGGCTTACACCAAAGACAGTATACTAAATAGCATATTGCCCCCAACAATCTGGGTCCTTTCCATTATTAGCAATGACACTGACCTCCTCCAATGTGCTATTGCATTAAATATCCTTTTTCCCAAGAAGGCTTTAACCATATTAAAATACACGGTTTTGGACGACTAAAAAGTTTAATGGGAAGTTCTTGACACAGGTACCCTGTTTCCCCCAAAATAAGACATTCCCCTGATAATAAACCCAATTGGGCTTTTGAGTGCATGGCAATAAGGCCAAGCGCTTATTTCAGGGTTAAAAAAAATATAAGACAGGGTCTTATTTTCGAGGAAACACGGTAGCAGTCTTAACATCTGTGGGAAAACACTGATCCGTGAGAGGGTTTGAAGCCTTCATCTTATTTATTTATTTATTTAGAAACCACCACAGTCCTCGTGACACGATCGAATTAAGCCAAGCCGTCCATTTCTGAGGCTAGAGGTGGCGTGCTGTTTTTTTTGGCATGCTTTTAAAAAAGTTTTCATCTCACACCTGTCTCTGTGGAGACTTAAGATGGGCGTTGCGTCATCTGGGTCTCTTGACAAAGAGGTTTCTTGTGAGTTGTCAGCCCTACAGTGCAAAGGTGGCCACTGATACGCTGGGGACCTTGTAGATTCCCCCGTTACGTGTCTTTGTTGAAAGCTTCCTGATGGATGACCTCAAGCAAAGGCAGCCCGATGACACAACTATTGTTGTCGTTCCCTCCACACTTATAGTACAACTATTGTTGTCGTTCCCTCCACACTATATTTCGGTGTGTATGGAAGAAATAGTGGGGACAAGATGGCTGTAGAGGTAGCCCTAGACTTACGACCACAATGGAGCCCAACATTTTTGTTGCTAAGTAAAAACCTTCGTTAATTTCTCCCCAGTTTACAACCATTCTTGCCACTGTTGTTAAGTGAATCACTCCGGTTGTTAAGGAAGCAACACGGTTGTTAAGCGAATCTGCTTTCCCCGTTGACTCTGCTTGTCAGGAGGCCGCAAAAGAGACCTTGAGGGACGCTGCAACCGTCATAAATACAAATCGGTTGCCGAGAGTCCAAATTTTGATCCACGTGACCATGGGGATATACTGGTCGTAAGTCCCTGTTGTAAGTCGAGGGCTACCTGTATTCTAGAATTCCTGGCTAGGTAGATATTAATTCCAACATATCAGAAGGAAGGCCCCAAGTTGGCCAGAGTCTTACATGGAAACAGAACAGTAAGTCACACTGGGAAAGAGAGGAGAGAAAGGAGCCTTGGTAGTACAGTGGTCTAAAGCACCCTGTTATTAACACAGCTGCCTGCAATTACTGCAGGTTTGAATCTTACCAGGCTCAAGGTTGACTCAGCCTTCCATCCTTTCTAAGGTAGATTAAATGAGGACCCAGTTTGTGGGGGCAATAAGCTGACTTTGTATAATATTACAAAAGTATGAAGGCTATTGCTTAACGCATTGTAAGACGCCCTGAGTCTCCGGAGAAGGGCGGCATATAAATCAAATAAAAAAAGAAAAAAAAGAAAGAACAAGAAGGTGGGGGAGGTATGAGCAGAAGAGACTTGGGAGTGAGTTGAAATGTGGAGGCGGAGAGTTTTGAAGAGAAAAATGGTCTTAGGGCTGTGATGGCGAACCTTTGGCATGCGTGCCAGAGGTGGCACGCAGACCCTCTCTGCTGGCATGCGTACCGTTGCCCCAGGACAGATCTCCATGGGGTGTCTTTCGTGAGCAAAACAAACAACGAAACAGAAGCTCACGAAAGTAAAAGATCTTACCTCTGCCATGCTGCCGGTGTTGGGATGCCCCGCCTTCCACCAGCCAGCTGGTCTTCGGGTCTCTGCTGCATACGCATGTGCACACCTTGCAGTTCGGGCATGCACAGTTTGGGCACTCGGTGTCTGAAAGGTTCGCCATCGCTGTCCTAGGGAAAGAGGAAGCAGAGGCTGCATTAACCGAGGGATAGAATTCAGGTCATGTGAAATGTTGGTGTCTATTTATAATCCCTTAAATAAGGCCAAACTTGGAATATTGCACCCAGTTTTGGTGGTTTCCAGATGAAAAAGATGTGGAGACTCTAGAAAAAAAAAAAAGTGTAGAGAAGAGCAACAAAGATCATTAGGAAACTGGAGGCTAAAACATAGGACAGTTGCAGGAATTGGGTATGGCTGGCTTAATGAAAAGAAGGACTAGGAGTGATGGCAATGTTTCGATATCTCAGGGGTGCCACAAAGAAGAGGGAATCAAGCTATTCTCCAAAGCACCTGAGGACAAGACAACAAGCAACGCATGGAAACCAATCAAGGAGAGAAGCAACCTAGAACTAAGGAGAAAATTTCCTGACATTTAGAACAATGTATTAGTGAAACGACTTGCCTCCCAGAATGCATCACTGGACTTTAAGCAGAGACTAGACAACCACTTGGTATAGGATCTCCTGCTTAGGGGGTTGGACTAGAAGACCTCCAAAGTCCCTTTCAACTCTGTTATTAGGTGCATGCAAGCCCACCAGCCCTACTATCCATTCAGGTCTCTGTTGGGAGAGGGGGGGGATTCAACATTACGGTGATTTCCAGAACTTCTTTCCAACGGGATTGATAACCAGAGCAAGCAACGCCATCTCTGCTGCCTGCATTCCCTCATCCTTCCCCCCCGCCCCGCCCCCCTCCCCATTCACTTTTTTGGTGCAAGCCGTGTGTCCTATTGACCTGCTCTTCTCCCCCCCCCACCCCCATTCCAGCTTCTTTTTCCCATGGCTGCAGTTGCTTTCTTGCTGAGTGTTGGGGTCTTCCCAGGTGCCTGGTAACATGTCTGGCTGTAGGTAACTTCTTCTCTCTTCTTTCTTTCTCTCTTTCCCTTTTCTCCTTGCGTGTGCGTGCGTGTGTCTCGTGTTGTGTGTATGTGTGTGTTGCTAACAGGGCGGATTCAGGTCTCTCCAGGTAATCCCATTTTCTATAATCCTACTCTGGTTGGGAGTGGGAGGGTCATCCCGTCCCCGCCCCTAAGTGTGAGTGGAAGTACCTTCACGCCCCCTTTGTGCTGTAATTGTAGTTTGCGGTGGTGTTAAAACAGCTGTAATTTAGACCAGGGGTCTCCAACTTTGGCAACTTTAAGACTTGTGGACTTCAACTCCCAGAGTTCCTCAGCCAGCTGGCTGAGGAACTCTGGGAGTTGAAGTCCACAAGTCTTAAAGTTGCCAAAGTTGGAGACCCCTAATTTAGACGGTAGGGATCATGAGATCTTGGAAGATGATGGTGGGATGGGGTTTTTTTTTTTTGTTTTGTTTTACCCAATCCCATGTTGCACAAACTTCTGGAGAAGTGGGATGGGCCGCTGAATTCCTGTGATTCCTAACGGCCTTCCTTTGCTTTCCACGATCGTGTCTGACTTCTCCGTATGCATCCTCTCCCTCTTTCCCGCCCCCCTCCCCAAATGCGTTTGGTCTTTCACTCTTCTTTTTTTTTTTTCCTTCCTCCCTCTTCTCCTCCTCCTACCCTTAAGTGTTGCATCACAGCGGTTTTTCCCTTTCCCATCTCCTCAAATCGTAGAGATGATCACTCCGCAGAGTAACCCATGCTAACCCAGAATTCTCGAAACTTTTATTTTATTTTATCACATTTTGGGACCGCCCATCGCAATCCCCACCAGAGGAACTCCGGGCGTGTACCATTAAAATACTAAGATGAAAAAAAGTATATAGAGCGGTTAAAATTTAAAAAAATGCAAGGGTGATAAAAAGCAATGTTAAAAATTAATTCAAAAGGGAAAGGATGGTCTTTCAGGGCAACAGGTTAAAGAAAACTACTGTTATGTCCCAGGGCATTTAATGTCAGCGTGCCCCTACATTTCTCGAGTGTTAGTTTCCTAGGGTTTCTAATATCCTAGCATTGCCAAACTTCCATTAAATATATCTTGTAATTTTCTGATCCTTTGTTTGGTGATGGGGGGGAAGGAGCAAATAATTCTATCTTTATAGGATAGAAAGTTTCCAGGGTTTCTAATATCCTAGCATTGGCAAACTTCCATTAAAATATAACTTGTAATTTTCTGGTCCTTTGTTTGGTGATGGGGGGAAGGAGCAAATAATTCTATCTTTATAGGATAGGAACATTGGCATTAATTTAATTTATTTATCACATTTCTATGCCGCCCAACTCCCAAGGGACTCTAGGCGGCTTACAGCAAAAATAATGCAAACAATGAATATAGAAAAATTAACATGACAGGTAGTCCTTGAGCTACGACCACCACTGAGCTCACCGTTCCTGTTGCTAAGCAAGACCGTTGTTAAGTGAACTTTGGCCCATTTTACCACCTTTCCCGCCACTGTTTTAGTGAATCATTGCACTTGTTAGTCACGTGGCTGTTAAATGAATCCGGCTTCCCCATGGACATCGCTTGTTAGAAGGTCGCGAAAAGATGGATCACGTGACCACCCCCTGCCCCCCCCTCCCCTCCCCTCCTGGGGACACTGCAACCATTATAAATATGAGTCAGCGGCTAAGCATCTGAATTTTTGATCAGGTGATCATGGGGGTGCCGCAACGGTTGTAAGTGTGAGAAACGGTCGTAAGTCATTTTTTTCCCAGTGCCGCTGTAACTTTGAATGGTTGCAAGTTGAACCATGCAACGGTTGACTGACCAAATGAAGTGGAGGAGTACCTTGTATGCATTTTCACCATGTGTCCATGGTAATCTGGTTTATATTACAGCAGGGGTCTCCAACCTTGGCAATTTTAAGACTTGTGGACTTCAACTCCCAGAATTCCTCAGCCAGCCCAGTATAGAGAGTCCACAGAGAGGAAGCCAAGGGTTAAACTGAGCTAATTTTTCCTCTTTCCCTTGTCTTTCCCTGCCTCTTATTCACAACTGCGTCAACAAAGGGTTTGTCTTGGGGGCCCATTGTCTTTCTCTCTGAAGACTTGGGCAAAGCAGAGCCCTGATGGCCTTTGATTCAAGTTCCATCCTTCGTTCCATCCTTCTCGGTTCTGAACAAGCTTCCATTCATTCAGGAGCGAGTTGGTACACCCTGAAATTCCGCCAAGCTCCCAGCGGTGGCTGTTCTTGTACAGGTAGTCTCGACTTACAACAGCTCATTTCATGACGGTTTGAAGTTATTACAACAGTACTAGGAAAATACAAAGCGACGTACGGCCATTTTTCGCACTTAACGACCGTTTGCAGCATTTCCCCCCCCCCAAACTCGGTGTGATTTACATTCCGATGCTTTGACCGCTTGACTCACAAGGATGATGGTTGCAGTGTCCCCTTTTGCGACAAGCAAAGTCAACAGAGAAACCAGATCCATTGGACAACCCGTGTGACTTAACTACTGCGTGGTGCTTCGCTTGACTGAGAAAAGTCGTAAAAATGGGGCGAAACCAACACACTTCTCGCTTAACAACATTGGGTCGATTGTGGTCGTAAGTTGAGGGCTACCTGTATTTCAACCCGGGGCAGATTCCTGCCACACGCAGTCTCAGGAGACTTTAACGGTGGGGCTAGCTAGTGTAGGGGAAGCAGCTGGGATTCCTCAGGCCTGGCCTTACTAACTAAGCACGTCCCTCTCTCCTTTCTCTCTTGAAGCATTTCTACCAGAGCAGGGCCCAGCCACCGACCAGTGCTTCCCGGGTGCAGAGTAACACGTCGGCTCGGCCTGGCCCACCCACTCATGTTTATCCAGCTGCTTCCCAGGTCATGATGATCCCTTCACAGATCTCCTATCCTGCTTCGCAAGGTGCCTACTACATCCCTGGACAGGTGAGGGTTAGACCGGGGCTGCGGCCTTCTTCATTGTGGAGCGGCGGAGAGCTTGCGGTGCTTTCCCAAGCGATCTGCGTCTCCCGGAACTGGTGTGTAGCTCGCCTTCCCTCTGGGGTTGGTGTAAGAAGGTGGAGAGGGGTAAGTTTCTGGTCTGCCCTCCCTCCTGCCTGTCGACAGATAGCATCCCGGTCATGGCTCCAGCTGCCTGTAACACTACAGCCTTCCACCAATGGGGAAGGCAGGAATGTGGTGCTGGCCTCGGTCAGAGACCGCAGAAAAGTATTTGGGACGAGGAAGTAAGAGCGGAGATTGGGTTTACCTGATGCGATTTGACTCCCTACTTAAACTGAGCTGCTTGTACAACCCAGCCGATTATTTTATTTTGCGGGATTTAACAGCTCTCGCCCTGAGTCCGTAGCAAAGGACGGCTCCTCTGACCTCCCTTTTCTTATCTGTCCCGAGCCAGTCGGAACAAAAATACGCATTTTGCACCTTTTTTAGGAAATGAGCTTGGCTTGATTTCCTTGATACCTTGTCCAGGACTGAGGAATGGCCACCTAAGGAAGCCTGATGTGAACTCTTGCAAACCTACCGTCTGATCTCAATAGTTCACACGTGAAAATGTTTCTTGATTGCTCTTGAAGGTCAAGACGTAACGTGGATTCTCTCTCTCTCTTATCTCCCAAGATTCTGTCCCAGGCTATTTAACTGGAGCCAGTTCCTGTGGTTCAGTCCCTTAATAAATAGGAGTGACATCCAGTGGTGGGATTCAGCCAGTTCGCACCTATTCGCGAGAACCGGCTGTTAACTTTCTAAGCAGTTCGGAGAACCGGTTGTTGGAAGAGATCTTATTTTGTTTTTTTCCCACTTTACAGGGCTAATCCTGTAAGGAAGGCAGGAAGGAAACATTCTGGTGTTATTTCTAACCTAATCTTTATTGCCTTGCTTACAGAAACTGCCTCTCTGGTTAACCCTTATTACATTGTAACAGCTAAGGCGAAGCGCCAGTCGACATGAGTGATGTTGAGTTGGCCATACCCACACGGTCACATGACCACCAAGCCACGCCTACCCAGCTGGTCATTAGGGCAGAGAACCGGTTGTTAAATTATTTGAATCCCACTACTGGTGTCATCTAAAAAACTTCTGATGTTTTTAACCATACAGGTTCTGTAAATGGAAAGCATAATTTTAGAAAATGGAGGCCTACTAGATATAAAAGGGAAAGGGAAATACCCCACAGGTGATGCCTTCTGCAGTTTCACATGAAACACATTGTGTGGGTTCGGGATTAACTTGATATGGATAATACATATACTTCAGCCCATGTGAAATTATAATGAAATCTTGCTCTGCTCCCTCAGCTCCATCCTGAGCTCTTCCCTTGCAAGGTCATCCGGTTTCCTCTCCTGCTATTCTTTGCCTCTTCCAAACTCTTAATTTAGGCCACATTATCCCATAGTTATGAGGGCCTCACCCTAAGCATCCAAGAGGTGTGTCTAGCAGGTCGAATGTTACGCTGTTGGAGACGCGCAGGAGAACCTCATATTGCCTTGTGAGATACGCTACAAGAGGCAGAGAGTCTCAGCTATGAGAGCATTTCCTTTCAGAGAAAAAGGGATTGCAAAATGATGCTTAAATCGCAGGTTCGTTACCTTTTGTCCCTATGGGCTCCCTGCAAAAGGAGGAGAGTGGAATATCTACGGAGATTCTCAGTCCTCCAGATCATGGTTGTCCCAAAGGTGCTTTTTTTCAAGAGGCAGCTGGACTTTCTGGTTTTTCTTTTGAAGACGTTTCGCTTCTCACCCAAGAAGCTTCCTCAGCTCTTGACTGGATGGTAGGAATTTATACTCCTTGCAGGCAGCTGGTCATTTGCAGGAGGACAAACCCATCAGGAGTAGATTCAGGCGTCCATCTGCTTTTAAAAAGACAAAAGACCACTTTTTTGAAGGCAATGAAATCCACATTTTTGGACAGGACTGCTGGCTTGAAAGCGGGGGATTCAAAAAGAGGCCATCTATTTCGAAATTGAACAGCCCTCTCTCAACGGAGGGGGAGGGATAGACATAATCTATCTCCAGTCTACAACACAGTCCTTTCAACAGATCTAAGAAGGCCTCATTTGCACCGCTCAGGTGACCCTGAGGACACAGATAAATCTCCAAGTGGCCTCAAGGACTCTCTAAAAGGATGCAAATGACCAACTGTCTGCAAGGAGTATAAATCCTTCCGTTCCTCACCATCTGGTCAGAGCTGAAGAAGCTTCTTGGATGAGAATCGAAAGGTCATCTCATTTAGTCCACCAGAGTAGACTAGACTGATCTTCACGACGGGCTTTCATATCGAAGGTGTTGATTGCTGGTGCCAATGATACTCTCAAGCCAGTGGTTACATTTATAATTACTAGGATGTCATCAGCGACGGGTGGGGCTCACTGAGACTTGTAGGGCAGAGGCGAGGGAAGGGAAGACAGATCTGGAGTTGGGGGGCAGGGGGAGAATTTAGAAAGGAAGGCAGAACCATCTCAGCAAACAGCCATTGGAACATTCAAACCAGACAAGGGGCGAGTAAACAAATTGGCTCTACATGAATTAAAAAAAAAACAAAAAAAGTTTAAGGTTGGGAGAATCATTTCTTAAGCTTGTAAGGATTTACTCTATCTTTGGATGCCGCAATTTGAGGACCATCTCCCCTGTAAAGTAGGGAGAGGAAGGATCAGCGTACAAAATATACATCTCTGTTTAGTTCTTCTGGGTTGCTGGATCTAGTGCAAGGGTCTCCAACTTTGGCAACGTTAAGCCTGGAGGACTTCAACTCCCAGAATTCCCCAGCCAGCCTTGCTGGCTGGGGAATTCTGGGAGTTGAAGTCCTCCAGGCTTAACGTTGCCAAAGTTGGAGAACTCTGATCTAGTGAACTTCTGTGGGCTGCTTCCCTAATTTCAGTGTTGCCTGCTTTGTTGTCGTCTGAAGGCAGTCTTGAAGGTTCACCTGCTCCATTTCTCCTCTTCTCCTAGGGTCGCAACACATACGTTGTTCCGACGCAGCAGTATCCTGTTCAACCTGGTGCCCCCAGCTTTTACCCCGGAGCCAGCCCTACAGAATTTGGCACTTTTGGTAAGTGCACAAACGCATGCCTGCCAGATGCCACTTGGGTTTCACCCCTAAGATGGCCAACCTCTCCAGTGGGGGGTGGAAGGTGAAGGTAATCCTCGACTTAACAACCACAATTGAGCCCGCAGATTTCTGTCGCTCAGTGAGTTTTGCCCAATCTTACGATCTTTCTTTCCACGGTTGGTAAGCGAATCATTGTAGTTCTTAAGCTAGTGCAGGGGTCAGCAACCTGCGGCTCTGGAGCCGCATGTGGCTCTTTCACCCCTCTGCTGCGGCTCCCTGTCACTCAAAATATGCGTCACAACCGCCAGTGTGTGACACCCCCGGCGCACGATTTATTGAGCCCCTGGTAGGCCAACCATGGATAAATCCAAGAAAAGAAAATTTTCAGAAGAAAACAGAACATTTAATTCCATTACATATACTAGTTTTGTGGCCGCTCAAGAAATAGTCAGGCACGGAAAGAGTTTTGTGACTCCTGGTGTTTTCTTTTCTTTGGGAAAAGGGTCCAAATGGCTCTTTGAGTGTTTAAGGTTGCAGAACCCTGAGCTAGTGGCACGGCTGTTAAGTGTATCTGGCTTCCCCACTGACTTTGCTTGTCAGAAGGGGATCACGTGACCCTGGGATTCTGCCACCGTCATAAATATGAGTCAGCCCCCAAGTGGCTGAATTTTGATCATCTGACCCTGGGAATGCTGAGCAGTGGTAACTCTGAAAAGCAGTCCTAAGACACTTTTTTCAGTGCTGTTGTATCTTCACGGTCACTCAACAAGCGGTTTTAAGTCGAGAACTTCCTGCCTATGGAAATTTATCTGGATCAGAGGCAGAATTTGAGAAACGTTAATGAAACATCGAGTGGGGAGTTCTTGGCCTACTAATGAAATTAGCTGCTTCAAATATGGCTTCTGTTCGGTCCTTCTGTAATTCTCACTTTTCAAGGTCCATCTCCGGTTTGTTTTCGCCTTTGCAATATTATCCTTGAATATAGGGGGTTTGCTCTGATAAGGTATGAGTATTGATTTATTTTGTTCTCGGTGAAACGATTAAGGCTAATACTTGGGAAGATATACAGAGATCATGGCCAGAAAAACCTGGGGTGGTCAGAGGAAAATTTCTTGGTAGGAGAAAAGATTGGCTTGATTGAGTCCTTGAAGAAAAAAATAAAAGTTGAGATTCCGTTATGAGGGGCCTGCGGATAAGGAATCCTAGATAAGGAATTCCTTCTCAACAAACCTGATACTCTGGAATTTTAAAAAGCTCATCAAAAATGGCCTTTCTCATCGGATTTGATGTCTGGATACCATAAGTAGTGGTTAATTTTTGCCTTTTTCTGGAGTGGCTCCCCCCCCCCCCAGTTTTACATTTTAGCCAAACATCCTGTATCATGGTCCTCGACCTATGACCACAATTGAGCCCAAAATTTCTGTTGCTGAGCGAGATGGTTGTTAAGTGAGTTTTGCCCCATTTTCTTTCTTGCCATGGTCGTTCCAGTGAATCACTGACGTTGGTAAGTTAGCAACATAGTTGTTAAGTGAGCCTGGCTTCACCCGCTAACTTTGCTTGTTAGAAGGTCACAAAAAGTGATCACACACAACCCCCGGGACATTACAACTTATCAGTAATATGAAATATTGTATATGCACAATACTGCAAAAATCTAGAAACCCTTACGGATGATATTATAACCAAAAACAATTCTGGAATGTGCAGAAATGGATAGGTTAACCCTAAAAATCAAAGGAAAAGAAGACTCAGAATATTTTATAACATGGGAACTTTTCTACAAATTGTTAAATGACAGATACTGTCTTTTTTTTTATTTATTTATTTTAATTGATTTTAAATGGGATTTTAAATTAGGGGTTTTATAAATTGGGCCTATTATTTAATAATTTTAATTATTTTTAAATTTTGTCTGTCTTTGTGTTTTTAATTAGGCTGTACACCGCCCTGAGTCCTTCGGGAGAAGGGTGGTATAGAAATAAAATTAATAAATAATAATAAATAAATAAATAGATACTGAGGTTAGAGGAATAGATTTATGTGAAATATAGACTACGCGAGAAAGAAAAACTGACGAGTAAATATTTTGATGGTTCTATAAATCGATACTATAATGGAAGATATACTCTTCAATAATGATTGATATTGCATATACTGTATGTTTATATATATATATATATGATTATAATGATTATGATGATGTTTATATGTTAACACTTTGGATACCTAGAAAATTCACTGTTCAACATAGAAATGGAATATGTGATATAAAACAATAAAAAATATTTAGTACAAGAAATGAGTCAGTCACCAAGCGTCTGAATTTTGATCACGACCATGGGGAAGCTGCAACGGTTGTGAGAAAAACGATCATAAGTTTCTTTTTGCTGTAGTAACTTCGGGACTCGGTATTCATCATTAATTGTTTCCTGGAGGCAGAATGAGTACCAGTTTCCTCCCCTCAAGTGAGTCACAAGGCAGTTGACAATGATAGATTTTAGCTTGTGTGTCGAGTACCAAACAAATGATGAATAGCGGGACACAATTTTTGCATCAAACTGTGTTGATTTATTGTCGCAAAGTGACAATAAAGATGTTCTGTGTTCTATCTCTCTTTAATACCAAATTCGATGAGTTTCAAAGCAGTTGAGTACCAAGGTACCTCTGTATACTTTAACTTGCAAAGAAATAAGATTTTATTCTATTTCCTGGAGGCGATGGCAAATGTAAGGGCTGAGAAAAACATTCTGGGAGAAAGATGGAAATATATAACTGTTCTATGGCACTCATGCCACAAGTGGCACACGTAGCCATATCAGTGGGCACGCCAGCCCAGCTCTTTTCGGGCCTTCTGGGCCCACCAGAAGTAGAGAAACAGGCTATTTCCTGCCTCCGGAGGGCCTGGGGGAGGTGGAGAAGGCCCGTTTTTCTTTCTCACCTGGCTCCAGATCCTCTCTATGCATCTGGGGAGGGCGAAAACAGCCTTCCCCACCCCCTCGGAGGCCCGAAAAGGCAGGAAGTGATGTTTTTTTGCTGTCCCCAGCCTCCAGAGACTCCTAGAGAGGCTGTGCAACTGGAAGTTGGGAAATGGGCCTTTTCGGGCCTCTAGAGGGCCTCCGAGGGGGGTGGGGAAGGCTGTTTTCACCCTCCCCAGATGCATAGAGGGGATCTGGAGCCAGGCGAGAAAGAAAAACGGGCCTATCGGGCCATCGCGTGCCAGGAACGGGGGGGAGGGGGGTTGTGCGCGCATGTGAGGGGCATGGCGCATAGAATTATGGGTGCGGGCACACGTGTGCGCGAACCTCCCCCGCCTCCCCCTTAGCTGGCACACGATGGCAAAAAGGTTAGCCATCACTGTTCTAGGCTGAACAAGTGCTGAGTTTGAATCCTGCTTTTGAGAATATTGGGAATGTAAACCCCCCCCCCCCCCCGGGCTCCTTTCCTTCATTTTGAATCCAGCACCGTAAAAATAGAATAGCGGTGCATGCTGATCACTTACAGGTAGTCCTTGACTTACAATCGTTCGTTTAGCGACCATTCAAAGTCACGATGGCGCTAAAAAGTGACTTTCGACCACATTGATGACCCTTGCAGCATCCCCATGTCACGTGATCAAAATTTCGACCCGTGACAACTGGCATGTATTTATGATGGTTGCCATGTCCCGGGAATCACGTGATCCCCTTTTGCGACCTTCCGTCAAGCAAAGCCAACGGGGAAGCCATTGAACAACGGGGTTGCTAACTTTACAGCTGCAGCTGATTCACTTAACAACAGCGGCAAGCAAGGTCGTAAAATGGGGCAAAGCTCACTAAACAGCTACCTCACATTTTGGGCTCAATTGTGGTCGTAAGTTGAGGACTACCTGTAGTCAACCTCCCAATGGAATTGATCAAGGGAATTATTTCTTTTTTTAAATTTAAATTTGTATAGCCGACAGTGGCTGGAATCAGTAAGCAGATAGAAATATACCGTTGTTTTTTTTTCAAAAAAGTTTTTTGTTTTTATTTCTCATAAACACATTTACATGTACAGTCATTTCCATCATTTTTCATTCATCTTTTCTTTTAACTTTCATTTTTCATTTTTACTTTTTGGGGGCTGCCCTTTTACCCTTTACCTTTACTCCAACCTTTCTTCTTCTCCTCCCCTTCTCTTCCTTCCTCTTTCTCCTCCTACTTCCTTCGTTCTTCCTCTCCTTCTCTTTCCAACTTCCCTTTCTCTTCCCCCACTCCTCTCTTCTTCCCCCCTTCTAACCTTCTCCTCTGCTCCTCTTTCCCCTCCCTTTTCTTCCTCTCCTTTTCCCTTTCTTCTTTCTCCTCTCCTCTCTTCTCCCTTCCTCTCTCTCTACTCCTTCCCCTCTCTCCTGTTGTTTCCCTTTTCAGTTCAATCTAAAGTGGTATTCGAGCAGCCCCGATTTCCTAATTATCTTTATTCTCGTTTCAATTCCTTATTCAATTATTGTTTATTTTTATTTCATCATTTGCGTACATTTTTATAATATCTCACTTTTTTCTCTTTTACACCCCCCCCTTCCCCTTCCTTTTACTTGACGTCATCTGGGTATCTATTTTTCTAATTGTTAAAAAAAAGAAGAAGAAATATACCTTTTGCAATTCTGCCCTTGTCTCCCCCCCCCACTCCCCCCCCCCCCCCCCAAAATCGGGAAATTTTCTTTTCATCAGGGAACAAAAGTTGTACTAAGGAAGGAAAAAGAGGTTAGGAGGGAAAGGGAAAGTATTTTCAACTAGGGAACATGAAGGAAGGAAGATTTGAGTGTTTGCTGAGCTGGCCAATGTGTCAACCTGTGCTTAATCTACCAAACCGAAGGTGAGTCATGTGGCTGAATATGCCCATCATGGAAATGTGGCATGTACCTGCATCATGGAAAATTGACTTGCAGCTTAATATTTATTCAATTATTATTTTATTCAATTTGTATCCCGCCCTTCTCCTAGTGGACTCAGGGCGGTACACAGCCAGAACTAAAACACACACCAATACAAAATTTTAAAATTATTAAAAGAATTATATAACTGTGGCCCAAAATTTAAAACATTGAGACTAAAACCCATTTGACAATTTAAAAGGCTAAAAAAAGGCTAAAAAAAGGGGGGGGGGTGTTTCACGCCAGCCCTGCTTGATGGAAAAGAAAAGTTTTTAGGGCACAGCGAAAGACCCGGAGATCCGATATCCTTCGTATCTCCGGGGGCAAATCGTTCCAGAGGGCAGGAGCTGCCACAGAGAAGGCCCTCCCCCTGGGGGTCGCCAGCCGACATTGCCTGGCTGACGGCACCCTGAGGAGTCCCTCTCTGTGGGCGCGTACTGGTCGGTGGGAGGCTATTGGCGGCAGAAGGCGGTCCCGCAAATACCCAGGTCCTATGCCATGGAGTGCTTTAAAGGTGGTGACCAACACCTTGAAGCGCACCCGGAAGACCACTGGAAGCCAATGCAGCTCACGCAGGAGAGGTGTCACATGGGAGCGCCCCCTCGCTCTCATAATCCCCCGCGCGGCCGCATTCTGCACCAGTTGGAGCCTCCGGGTGCTCCTCAAGGGGAGCCCCATGTAGAGAGCATTGCAGTAGTCCAGGCGGGAAGTGACGAGTGCCTGAGTGACTGTGTGTAAGGAGTCCCGATCCAGAAAGGGGGACAACTGGCAAATCAGGCGAACCTGAACAAGGCTTAGCCTTGTTCCTGACACTTAAAGTACAGTTAGCCCTCGACTTACGACCATGGTTGAGCCCAAAATTTCTGTGGCTAGGTGAAACATTTGATAAGTGAGTTTTGCACCGTTTTACGACCATTTTTCCTACAGTCGTTAAGTGAATCACTGCAGTGATTAAGTTTGTAACATGGTTGTTAAGGGACTCTGGCTTCTTCTCCATGATGTAAAAAAAGATGTTGAGACTCTGGAAATAAGAGTGCAGAGAAGGACACTGAAGATAATGTGGCTAAAACATATGAAGAACGGTTGCAGGAACTGGGTATGTCTAGTTTAATGAAAAGAAGGACTAGGGGAGACATGATAGCAGTCTTCCAATATCTGAGGGGCTGCCACAAAGAAGAGGGAGTCAAACTATTCTCCAAAGCACCAGAGGGCAGGACAAGAAGCAATGGGTGGAAACTAATCAAGGAGAGAAGCAACCTAGAAATAAGGAGAAATTTCCTGACATTTAGAACAATTGATCAATGGAACAACTTGCTTCCAGAAGTAGTGAAAGCTCCAACACCGAAAGTTTTAAAAAAGAGACTGGACAACCATTCGTTTGAAATGGTATAGGGTCTTCTTGCTTGATCAGGGGGTTGGACTAGAAGACCTCCACGGTCCCTTCCAAACTGTTATTCTGTTGTTCTATATTCCATTGACTTTGCTTGTCAGAAGCTGGCTAGGGAAAGACATCAATCGTGATCACCTAACCGCCGGAACAGTCCAACTGACATCAATACATGCCAGTCACCAAGCCGCCTTGGATTTTGATCGCACGACTTTCCCAAATGTGTTTGCAGGGAGACTCTTTCCTGGATCACATTTATTCAGAAAAGCTGGAGAAAACTTGTCATCCTGTCCAGGGGCCTGTTCTCCCCCTTCCTACCTTCCTTCCTTCCTTTCTTTCTGGTGGGACTAGTTTAATGTTTAACCGACCAACCAGTAGCTGCTGAGCAGACTTTAGCCCTGGCTTACTTGTCCGAGCTACGGTAGACGAGAATCCAAAGGAGGAATTATGGACAACTCCTGATCCAAGTTACACCTTTAATCTCTTTTTAGGAGCTGTTTTGAGGGTCAACGAACACACATGCATTCTCGGAGCAGGAACTGGCCTATTGGGAATGGTTGCACTTTGAATTCGCACTGTTCCTCACCTGCCCCTGGACCTGATCATTTCTCCGACCCTCCTTGGTTCCTGACTTGTTTGCCGTTAGGATTCTTCTCCCCACATGATCCTCACATGCTCACTGACAGCTCTTCCTATATTTAGCCTGGAGCTGGCCCAGCAGCTCCTGCAGGCTCAGAAATGTGAGCCGAGGAGGCCCCTGTCCCACCCACATTTCTGCAGGACCTTGTTTATTTACTAATCCGACAGTGGGGGGGGGGGGAAGCGTCAGTTTGCACCCCTTACTGAAAGGTAGGTAAGTTTGGCCCTTTGGTGGCCGGCTGTATTGCCAGCAAGAGGGCTGTAATTGCTTGACGTGGGCCTCTTCGCCTTGGACTTAACAAGGGTTTTTACCAGTGGGGTCTTTCATAACAAGAGTCGCAAGCTTTTTGTTTTTCTTCTTTTGGAATCCTGAGATGGTTCCCAGGTCTCTTTTTAAGATTGGCAGAGCAAGATGGTTGGGGATGGTAATCCCAGCTAGGCAGGAGAAGGTGAATTTGGTGGACTTTTCTCATCTCCATCCAGCTCTTTAAAGCAGCGGTCTCCAAATCTTTGCAGCTTGGCGGCCCGGAGCGGGGCTGGGTGGACCGTAAGTTACAAGCGCACACAAGTTCCATTATGGTTAAGAGGATCCCTGCATTTGGTGGGCTAGTAACACGGTTGATAAGCAAATCTGGTTTTCCTGTTGACTTTGCTCGTCAGAAGGTCACAAAAGGGATCACATGACCCTGGGACACGGCAACGGTCCTAAAGATGAGTCAGTTGTCAAACATCTAGAATTAGACTAACAGAGTTGGAAGGGACCTTGGAGGTCTTCTAGTCCAACCCCCTGCCCAAGCAGGAAACCCTACACCACTTCAGACAAATGGTTTATCCAACATCTTCTTAAAAACTTCCAGTGTTGGGGCATGATCTGACTTTTGATCATGTGACCAAGGCGATGCTGGAATGGTTGTAAGCATGAAAAATGGTCATAAGTCACTTTTTTCAGTGCCATTGTAACCTTAAACAGTCACTAAATGAACTGTTGTAAGTCAAGGACTACCTGTACTGGTTATGAATGGCGATAAGGCCTGGAAAGAGAAATGACCACGGCACTTGGGGAAAATGGCTAACAGTGAGGACAATTAACCAGTGGAACACAAGTTGCCTTCAGAAGTTGTGGGTGCTTCATCACTGGAAGCTTTTAAGAAGAGACTGGACAGTCATTTGTCTGAAATGGGATAGGGTCTCCTGCTTGAGCAGGGGGCTGGACTAGAAGACCTCCAAGGTCCCTTCCAGCTCTATTCTGATTCTGAAATTTGTGTGAGCGGTGCGCGTGCGTGCACGTTCCGCTCATGCTAATGGAGCTTTGCGAGTAAGCGGCCGGCATGTACGTGCACACGAAGCTCCCCTCTCGCGCAAGCAGAGGGCGCTTGTGCTCGTGTGCGATGTGGAGCTTTGCAAGCGCCCTCGACTCGCCTGAATGAATGGAGCCTCACATGCGCACTCCTCGCCCGTCTCTTCCATGGCCCAGTTTTGAACAGGCCGTGGCCTGGTAGTGGGCTGCAGCCCCAGGGTTTGGGGAACCCCTGCCTTCAAAGGACAAGCTCAGGTTGACAAAATGAGGATCCAGGTTGTGGGGGCAATAAGCTGACTTTGTTTAAAAAAGAACACCACTTGGGGTGGCTGAAAGCCCTACTAAGCAGGTATAGACAAAAGTATGAAGGCTATTGCTTAACGCATTGTAAGCTGCCCTGAGTCTCCGGAGAAGGGCGGCATATAAATTGAACCAATAAATAAATAATAAATAAAGCTCGTCCCCCCCCACAATGGCAGCCGAGGTGGCCCTGATGGCTTCGCTGAGCCTGCTGCAGCATCCCGAGATGGCCGTCATCGGTATGTGCTACCGCACTCCCTCCCCACCCATAAAGTTTATTAGGCCAAATGACTCAGCAGAAGAGCCCGGGTTGCTGCCTCCATGTGCTCGAAACAGGCTCGACCAGTCAGTGCAGCAGCTTGGAGGAGTCGTTCCCCCCCCCCAACCCGTCGTCTTTCTTTTTCCAAGAACTGAGGAGTTGCGGCGGCTGAGGAATTGCAGTAGCACTCGGAGCACCGGGTGGCAAATTTCTGAACAACAAGGGAGATGCCCAGAAAGCTTCTTATACAGGGTTTTCATGCAGTATGTCTTCTTTTTTTAAAAAAAACAAACTAACAAGAGCCTTGGTAGTACAGGGGTTTAAGGCACCCTGTTATTAAGCTGGTTATTAAGACCAGCTGCCTGCAATTACTGCAGGTTCGCATCTCTCCAAGGCTCAAGGTTGACTCAGCCTTCCATCCTTTCTAAGGTAGGTAAATTGAGGACCCAGATTGTGGGGGCAATAAGCTGACTTTGTATAAAAATATACAAAAGAATGAAGGCTATTGCTTAACGCATTGTAAGCCGCCCTGAGTCTCCGGAGAAGGGCGGCATATAAATCAAATTTAAAAATATATATATATATATATCTGCTTTCTAAGCAGAAATTAAAAGAGCGGCTTAATTTCAAATTCCTGAAGATCCAGGTATAAACCAGAGCATATATTGCCATAGTCACAAGGCAACACCGACCAGTACGCTCCCACAGAGGGGGCCTCCTCAGGGTGCCGTCGGCCAGACAATGCCGGCTGGCAGCCCCCAGGGGGAGAGCTTTCTCTGTGGGGGCACCTACCCTCTGGAACGAGTTGCCCCCAGAGATACGGCGGATCCCTGACCTTTGTGCTTTCCGAACTGCCCTAAAGACGCTTTTGTTCCATCAAGCCAGGCTGGCCTGACCTACTCTTTTTAAAAAGAATTGTTTTAAAAAATTAGGGGTTTTAATATAGGGTTTTTAACTATGGGCCAAATTGATTTAATTGGATTTTAATATTGTTTTAAATTTTGTATCTGTGTATTTTATTTGCTGGCTGTTCACCGCCCGCGTCCCTCGGGAGAGGGGGCGGTATATAAATATAATAAACTAACTAACTAACTAACTAACTAACACGAAATGATTTAAAAATTTTTTTTTTTATTAAGTTACATAGTAATACAATACATGAACTATCGGTTAGACAGTGTTAATATAAATACAGATTGAATACATTCTTAACTTATTATATCTCATATTTTACTCCCTTATTTAGGTATCTAAGTTGTTTCTTTTCCTTTCTTCTATCTTCCAACCATTTGTACCATAGTCCCCACACCATATAATATTCCGATTCCTCTTTCTCATCAATCTCATATGTTAATTTACACATCTCAGCGCATTCTAAAATTTTCCAAATCAAATGCTCTTCCGGTGGTATTCCTTTTTCTTTCCAATACTGCGCATATGTCGAAATGATTCCCCCCCCCCCCGTCCTGCCATTGCTCTTGTCTTTCCAAATTTTATTTTTTTGGAAAGGTGGAGAAATCATACGAACATCATCGGGCAGCCCTTACGATAGAAAAACGCATGGAAAGATGGCAGATTGGAATAGGCAGCCAGGTATATCATAACTGGGTTTTTTTTTTTTGGACAGCTCTACTCCACGGGGCCGACGACAAGGAATTGTGGGTGTTGTAGGCCAAACACTGGAAGTCCTCTCAAGATGCCTGCCATTGATAAAGGCAAATCAGATAAATGCGCTGCTGAGAATTTAGGCACATCTTTACCCTGTTTGGACCTGGGTATTTGCGGGACCGCCTTCTGCCGCCGATAGCCTCCCACCGACCAGTACGCTCCCACAGAGAGGGACTCCTCAGGGTGCTGTCGGCCAGGCAATGTCGGCTGGCGACCCCCAGGGGGAGGGCCTTCTATGTGGCAGCTCCTGACCTCTGGAACGATTTGCCCCCGGAGATACGAAGGATATCGGATCTCCGGGTCTTTCGCCGTGCCCTAAAATCTTTTCTTTTCCATCAAGCAGGGGTGGCGTGAACCCCCCCCCCTTTTTTTTTTTTTTTTTTGCCTTTTAAATTGTGAATGGGTTTTAGTCTCAATGTTTTAAATTTTGGGCCAAAGTCATATAATTCTTTTAATAATTTTAAATTTTGTATTGGTATGTGTTTTAGTTCTGGCTGTGCACCGCCCTGAGTCCACCAGGAGAAGGGCGGGATACAAATTGAATAAAATAAATAAATAAATAAATAAATAAATAAATAAATAAATAAATAAAGCCACAAGATCGCCTAATGCCTCCATTGAGGAGCTAGGTGTTCCTTTATCTAACCTGCCTCATTTCATGGCCTTCTTGTGATCAAAGCATTATATGTGTTGGTTAAAGGTGTTGGTTATCACCTTTAAAGCGCTCCATGGCATAGGGCCTAGCTATCTGCGAGACCGCCTGCTGCTACCGACGACCTCCCAGCGACCCGTGCGCTCCCACAGAGAGGGCCTCCTCGGGGTGCCATCAGCCAAACAATGCAGGCTGGTGACCCCCAGGGGGAGGGCCTTCTCTGTGGGGGCACCCACCCTCTGGAATCAGCGCCCCCCAGAGATAGTTTTGTGGTAACCTTCATTCGTTCATTCAAAGAAGAAGGGGGTCAAGCTATTCTCCAAAGCAACTGAAGGCAGGACAAGAAGCAATGGATGGAAACTAATCAAGGAGAGAAGCAACCTAGAACTAAGGAGAAATTTCCCTGACAGGGAGAACAATTAACCAGAGGAACAGCTTGCCACCAGAAGTTGTGGGTATTCCATTATTGGAGCTTTTTAAGAAGAGACTGGATAGCCACTTGTCTGAAATGGTATAAGGTCTCCTGCTTGAGCTGGCGGGCTGGAATAGAAGACCTCCAAGGTCCCTTCCAATTCTATTATTCTGTTATTCGTTTACTACAGGTCACTATATCTGAGCTTTCTCATTCAAGTTCTTTTTTATATGTCCTGTTCTGTTCACTCCCATTCTGGAAGTCAACCAGACTGAAATGTTAACTTCCATTTTTATCTACTGTACTTTTCGGACTATTAAGAAGTCCCTAAATTTAGAAGAGGAAAACAACAAAAAAAGGTTTTTGGTCTCTGCACGCCCCATTTTCGGGCTTTTTTTCAGGCCTTCCCCCCCTTTTTTTTTCTGCCCGTTTTCGAGGCTTTTCTCAGCCCATTTTTGAGGCTTTTTGTGGCCCTTTTTTCGTGGAAAAAGGCCCGAAATCGGGCCATGCGAAGGCAAAAAGCCTTGGTAGTACAGTGGTCTAAAGCACCCTGTTATTAAGACCAGCTGCCTGCAATTACTGCTGGTTCGAATCTCGCCAAGGCTCAAGGTTGACTCAGCCTTCCATCCTTTCTAAGGTAGGTTAAATGAGGAGCCAGATTGTGGGGGCAATAAGCTGACTTTGTATAAATATACAAAAGAATGAAGGCTATTGCTTAGCGCATTGTAAGCTGCCCTGAGTCTCCGGAGAAGGGCAGCATATAAATCAAATTAAAAAAAAAACAAAAAACAGCCGGCAAGTGGGTGGGGCTTCGGCACCATTCGGTCCTCTAAGACACACAGACATTTTCACCCCCTTTTGGGACACAAAAAAGGGCATCTTATAGTCCGAAAAATATGGTATTTATTTATAAAATTTATTGGCTGTCCATCTTCAGGATATCTCTGACTTTCCATTGTTTTCCTCATTTACAGCCAAGAGATGTGATAGAACAGCTGTGGAAATACATAGTAGCTTTTCTTCTTGCCCAAAGCCTGATTTTCTTCAGATGTTTTGCTACATCTCTCGTACCTGGAAGAAATTTGGCTGAGGTGTGCTTTCACATTAGCTCCCCTTGATGCTTTTCAGGTTACGCTAGAGCTGGATGGACCAGTGTACAGGTAGTCTTTGATTTATGACCACATAAGTCGCCCCAAATTTCTGCTGCTAAGTGATCAGTAAATATTTATTGAGTTTTGCCCCATTCTACGACCTTTCTTGCCACAGTTGTCAAGTTAGTAACACGGTTGTTAAGTGAATCTGGCTTCCCTGTTGATTTTGCGTGTCAGAAGGTGGCAAAAGGCAATCACGTGACCCTGGGACACTGCACCCGTCATAAATATGAGTCAGTTGCCAAGCATCTGAATTTCGATCACGTGGCCATGGGGCTGCTGCAACGGTCAGAAGTGTGAAACACGGTCCTAAGTCACTTGTTTCGGTGACATTGTAACTTCGAAGGGTCATTAAACGGTTGTAAGTCGAGGACCACCTGAATTTATTTTTTGCTATTGCCAAGTTGAGAGCAGAGGAAGAAATTATATATTTTTTTAAAAAAATGTGTAATGAATGAATGGAAGGTTCAGCCACAGCATAAGGATCCATGACTTGAATGGAGTCGAGCTGCAATTGGGGTGGAAGGCTGATTTTTATCAGTTTCACTACATGATTTCTCCGATTAAAAATGAGGATGCCAGTAGATGCCAGCCAGGGGGGGAAACAAACACGGAGGAAAGCTGTAACTGTATATGTGATCTTCCCTACAGGTTTTTAAGTGGTTTCCACCAATCCGAAAAGCAGAATTTTACTTGTATTATTATTATATATAGGGAGGCTTGGATAACTCATAATATGCTAATGTAGAGGGAAGACTGGGTGATTTCAAAGAGCTGTTCCTCCAGATCTAAAGCCTTCCAAGAGATTACGTTGCTCTTGATATGACAGCAATGGCAAGATTAGGTAGGTTGCTTGATCACAAGGCCCATCATCCCCTAGCCCAGGGATCTGCAACCTTAAACATTCAAAGAGCCATTTGGACCCGTTTCCCACAGAAAAGAAAACACCGGGAGTCACAAAATCCTTCCTGTGCCTGACTAGGCCACAAAACTAGCATATGTAGTTGAATTAAATGTTCTGTTTTCTTCTGAAACTTTTCTTTTCTTGGATTTATCCATGGTTGGCCTACCAGGGGCTCAATAAATCGCTTGCCGGGGGTGTCGCACATTGGCGTTTGTGACGCCTACTTTGAGTGACAGGGAGCCGCAGCAGAGGGGTGAAAGAGCCACATGCGGCTCCAGAGCCGCAGGTTGCTGACCCCTGCCCTAGCCAACATGATCAGTGGATGAGAATATGAGAATTGCAATCCGAAATTTCCAAAGGCACCGAGGAGGTTTCTGAACAGGTTAGGGTTCTTGTGTGCCGTTTGGTCTAATGGTTTAAGGCACCAGGCTGGAAGGCAGGGGGACCGTGAATTCTAGTCCTTAGGCATGGAAGCCAGCTGGGCAACTTTGGCCAAGTCATTCTCCCTCAGTCCAACTCACCTCTTAGGAGTGGTTGTTGTGGGGGGAAATAGGAGGAGGAGGAAGGGATGTTGGATATATTTGTGGCCTTTGAGTTATTTGTAAAAATAATAAAGGTTTGTAAAATAATAAATAATAATAATAATAATACAGGTGGGATACAAATAAATGAATACATTCCCAGAGCTGCTTCCTGTTCTAATTCTGTCAGTTTTCTCATAATGAACAGGAGGAGGAGGAGGGTATCCATTTAGCATCAGCATCAGAATAGAGCTGGAAGGGACCTTGGAGGTCTTCTAGTCCAGCCCCTTGCTCAAGCAGGAGACCGTATCCCATTTCAGACAAATGACTATCCAGTCTCTTCTTAAAAGCCTCCAGTGATGACTCTTGTTCATTCTTTAGGCCAGGTCTCTCTACAGCAGGGGTGTCAAACTCAGGGCCCGGGGGCCGGATGCAGCCCGTGGAGTGCTTAGATTGGAAACAGCGGAGGACCAGCCCGTGGTGCCTCTGCCAGGGAAAACAGCTCACGAGGGCCACACGTGGTCCTCCCGAGCTCCGTTTTCCCTGGCAGAGGGAAGTTGCAGGAGGCCGTTGCAGTTGAAAACGGAGCTCGGGAGTCTGTTTTCGCTGGTAGAGTGCCCGGGCCACCACAGGTGCCCCTGGTACAAGAGATGTCAAGATGGCCACGCCTATCCCGCCCCCCCCCCAGGTCAAACACAACCCTGATGCAGCCCTCAATGAAATGGAGTTTTGACACCCCTGCTCTACATCTTCTGATCTTGCACTACTTCCTTTGAGTTGGTCTCTGCTTTGGCTGGTGTCAGATCTGAAAAGTGTCCGGCCACCATGGTCTTTGATGGCCTGGGTTTCCTTTTACCGCTAACTCTTCCAACATCAGGTAACAGTAACAGAATTGGAAGGGATCTGACCCTTGGTATAGGCAAGAATTGTCAATTTATGCAGGGCTAATCACACAATTTTGCATCGTGCTGTAGAGGTGCATTTGTCCCATTTGTTTCAAAATAGCTGAAAGATATTGCCCTTCGTAATCATGCATGATTTTGGCATGCTTGCCGAAGATCATGTGAAATTTGGCAACGTGGAGATACTTTAGCCACCGAAAGAAAAGTAATTTTTGAGAGTCTCGGGAAGTCAACTCTTTGTCTTGTATGGGAGGCCGAACAGACAGTGGTTTGTCTTACAGTTACAAAATTGGTTTAGTGACGGTTAAACAGGACTGAAAAAAGTTACTTGCGATCAGTCAACCATCACCTGATCAAAATCTAGGTGCTGGAGTCAACCATCACCTGATCAAAGTCCTCGAAAATAAGACCCAAACTGGAAAATAAGCCCTAGCATAATTTTTCAGAATGCTTGTAATATAAGCCCTACCCCCAAAATAAACCCCAGTAAATACAGTCAGCCACACGGATGCATTTAATACTGTATTTCCCTGAAAATAAAACCTAATCAAAAAAATAAGCCCTTATGCATCTTTTGGAGCAAAAATTAATATAAGACCCAGTCTTATTTTTGGGGAAACATAGTATTTTCAATCATTGCAGCATCCTGGAGTCATGTGATTGCCATGAGTGACCTTCCCAGCCAACTTTCAAGGATCAAAGCCAGCTTCGCTTAACAACTGCACAATCCACTTAGCAACTATAGTAATTTGTTTAACAAGCATGGTTAAAAGGTGGTAAAATCTGATGTGGCTCAACAATCCGCTTCCTTTAGCAATGGTAATTCTGGCCTCAATTGTAGTTGTAAGTCGAGGATTACCTGTAGGCTACGTGAGAGATTTTGCACTGCACATGTGTGTACAGGTAATCCTCGATTTACAACAGTTCATGTAGTGACCGTTCAAAGTTAACAACGGCACTGAAAAAGTGACGTCACTACTTTTCACACTTATGACCATTACAGCATCCCTTGGGGGGGGGTGTCACGTGATCAAGATTTGGACATTTGGGAACTGACATATTTATGATGGTTGCAGTGCTTCAGGGTTACGTGATCACCTTTTGCGCCCTTCTGACCAGCAAAGTCCATGGGGAAATCCAGATTCACTTAACAACCATGTTACCAAATTAGCAAACGGAATGATTCACTTAACAACTGTGGCAAGAAAAGTCACAAAATGGGGCAAAGCTCCCTTAACAAACATTTCGCCTAGCAACATAAATTTCAGGCTCGCTTGTGGTCATAACTCGAGGACTATCTGTACAAAGTTTGAACACTTTAGAGATGCTAGAAACTCAAAAGTCCGGCCTACCTTTGGTTGCTTGACCACTGACTCACATTTATGACGGATGCAATGTTCCTTGGTCATGTGATCTCCTGACAAGGAAAGACAGTGGGGAAACCAGATTTATTGAAAAACCAGGTTACTAATTTAACAATTGCGGTGATTTGCTTAACTAATGTGGCAAGAAAAGTCATAAAATGGGACCAAAACACACTTAACAGATTTCTCTCTCAGCAACATAAAATTTTGCGCTCAATTGTGGTCGTACGTTGAGGACTACCTGTATGATATGACTGCAATAACTCAAATTTCTCCTTTTCTCCTTCAGCTGGTGCATATTATCCTGCGCAGAACGTGCAACAATTCCCAACTTCCCAAGTCATGATGAATCCTCAACCACCGGTCCCGCCAAAGCGAGAGCGCAAGACAGTAAGAAAAGGGGGGGGGAGTCGGCTGGGTGGGACAATAAAATAGCCATTACCATGTTTCCCTGAAAACAAGACCTATCCCAAAAATAAGCCCTACCATATTTTTTCCTCGTGTGCCTAATATAAGCCCTATCCCCTAAATAAGCTCTACTTAAACGCCTGCACAACCGGCCGGCTACCCATTCCATCTGGTTGTATGTGGTGCTGCGCCCATGAGGCGAGGCGAGGGGTGGAGTTTCCCCACACGCCCCGCACCGGCTTACCTCAGGGAAGCGAGGCAGGTATGGGGGGGGTTTGGTGGCCTGGCTGTGGTGGCCCTGAGGTAAGTTGGTGCGGGACATGGGGGGCAGCAGACGAAGTGGGTCTCCCATGTACTCTTAAACTACAAGAGGGAAAAAAATAAGACATCCCTTGAAAATAAGCCCTAGTGCAGAGGTGGGCAACTGTGGCCCTTTTACAACCTGTGGACTTCAACTCCCAGAATTCTGGGAGTTGAAGTCCACAGAATTCTGGGAGTTGAAGTCCACAGGTTGTAAAAGGGCCACAGTTGCCCACCCCTGCCCTAGTGCTTATTTTGGAGCCCAAAAGAAAATAAGACAGGGTCTTATTTATGGGGAAACACAGTATTCAGGGTCTTAACTTAGTTTGTTCGCCTGTCTCACGTTCCCAGCCTTTACCTTTACCTAACATTACATCACTTCCTGTTGTTTATTGTTTTATTAATACTGTTTATATCCTGCTTTCAAAACAAATACTTTTATCAATATTTTGAAATAGTGTTTTCAAATTGACAACAGCATCAATACTAAAAGAGACAAAATGATCTGAGAAGGCTTCAGACCTTCTGGTTGCCAAGTTCCTAGAAACGTCAGGTTGTCATTTAAAATTCAGTTGTACCAATAAAGGAGAATATTTGTAGCTCAGGGTTAAAATGAGGGGTCCTTGGTGCTCTCTGAGCTTGCTTGTTTACTTGCAAAATTCAGTTGTTTTGATATTTGTATCAAATATCTCTATATTCGGGTTCCAGTGGTTGTGATTCAGAGCTTATTAGTACAGATAGTCTCAAGTTACAACACTTCTTTTAGCGACTGTTCAGAGTTACGACGTCACTGAAAAAATTGAGTTATGACCCTTTTTCATACTTATGGCCGTTGCAGCATCCCCATGGTCGCGTGATCCAAATTCAGAGGCGTGGCAATTTATGATTGCCAATTTATGATGGTCGCAGTGTCCTGCGGGGTCAAAGTCAGTGGGGGAGCCAGATTCATTTAACAACTGTGCGACTAATTTAACAACTGCAGTGATTCACTTAATGACTGCGGCAAGCAAGGTCGTAAAATGGGGCAAAATCACTCAAGTGTTTCCCTTAACAACAGAAATTTTGGGTTCAGTTGTGGTCGTAAGTCAAAGACTACCTATACTAAGGTTTATATTTAACTTTCTTAGCTCAAGGTGGTTTAATTGAGATTCTGCCTTAATTTTCTCACGGCTATCCAATGAAGGTAGATTGGGGTGGGAGAAATTGTTCAGAGGTACCTAAGAAGATGGACATACAGGAGTGGCCAAAATTGTGGAAACCTTTTGGGAAAAGTGTATTTTTGAGGTTTGATGGCTAATAACACCACTTTTTTTTTTTTTTTTGGAGTTTCAAGATAATCATATTCCACTGCTGGGAATAGCCCAGACCTTAACCCAATTGAAAAATATATGGAGCTGACTAAAGAAACTTGTTAGTCAAAAGTGACCTAGCAATAAAACCTAGTTAATAGAAGCAATCCTTCAATTTTGGTTTCACATTATAACCGCTGCAGAATGAAAAGACTTGGTTCACTCCATGGGAAGACGTTGTAAGGCCGTAATTCATGCTAAAGGTTACCCAACTAAGTATTAACTGACATGATGATCATTTTTGTATATCTTGTTTTTTCTACGTGTTTCACTTTTCTTCTTTATACTGTAACTGCCATTCTAATAGCAAATCCTTCATAAAAGTTACTGCATTACATTCTTGATTAAATTATCTTTCCATTGATATATAATTTTATGGTACTACTCAAAAAGAAAAAAGTGGTGTTATTAGCTAGTTTTAGAAAATACACTTTCCCCGAAAGGTTTCCACAATTTTGGCCACTACTGTAGTATGCAGATACTCCACAGCATTGCCTAGCGATACATTTATTGTAGTTGTCCCAAAGGTGCTTTTTCAAAAGGCAACTGGACATCCTTGTTTTTTCTTCTGAAGACGTTTCACTTCTCATCCAAGAGGCTTCTTCAGCTCTGACTGGATGGTGGGGAATGGAAGGATTTATATTCCTTGCAGACTATGCCCTTTAGGATAAACACCCTTCTAATGGTGTGGGAATATCAACGGATTTCCAGGAAAAAAAAAAATTGCAGACTACAGGAACCGTTTGCATTTCAGTTTGAGACGCAGACAACACAGACTCCTCCCCAACAGTCTGCGTTCGTGTTCAACAGTGAAGGGACATAGGGCAGAAAAACATCCTGCAGCCCAAAAGGCTCCACGCCCATTTGCAGCACTCAGGTGACCCTGAGGACCTAGATAAACCTCCAAGTGGCCTCAACGACCCTCTAAAAGGATGCAGATTTTATTTTTATTTTTATTTTTATTTTTATTTATTTTTATATGCCGCCCTTCTCCGGAGACTCAGAGCGGCTTACAATGCGTTAAGCAACAGCCTTCATACTTTTGTATATTTTATACAAAGTCAGCTTATTGCCCCCACGAACTGGGTCCTCATTTTTACCCACCTTAGAAAGCGATGGAAGGTTGAGTCGACCTTGAGCCTGGTGAGAATTGAACTCGCAGTAATTGCAGGCAGCTGGATGTTAAATGCTGCCTTAGTAGGAGGCATTAGCTTCCTACGCCACTCAGGCTCCAGCTGATGACCAGCTGTCTGCAAGGAATATAAATCCTTCCATTCCCCACCATCCAGTCAGAGCTGAAGAAGCTTCTTGGATGAGAAGCAAAGCATCTTCAAAAGAAAAAAACAAGAAAGTCCAGTTGCTTCCTGAAAAAGCACCTTTGGGACAATCATGACCTGGAGGGCTGAGAATCTCCATAGACATTTATTGTAGTCTGTGATTCCTGTTGTTAAAAGTGCAAAACTCACATCTTCATTTTCAAGTGAGCCGTAGCCTAGACTTCTCAACAGCTTTTGAAATAAAAAAAAAAATAAATAAAAAATGCTCCTGGGACCAATATTATGCAGTGGTTTCTTATTGGGGTTTGTTGACAAATTGGATTCTCTAAAAACAATGTTCTGAAAAAAAAGAAAATCATGCCTCGCTGGCAAAAAACCTATTTTGCCTGTGAGAAGATCCAGTTCAAAATATTTCAGCTCAACAAAACTTCAGCTGGCCTCTTACAGAGATGTTCTTCAATTTCATCAACTTTTAAGATCTGTGGACTTCAACTCCCAGAATTCCCTAGCAAGAATGTCACTCGTGTCAGAGGCGCCGGTGGTGGCCGAGTGCTTTGACACTGAAAACGGGCTCCCGAGCTCCGTTTTTGCCTGCGATGGCCTCCTGCAACCCTCTGCCAGGGAAAACGGAGCTCCCATTTTTGCTGGCAATGGCACCGCAGACTGGTCCTTTGCTGTTTCCAGAGTGGCCCCAGGGGCCAAATCTGAGCATCCCGAAGACCGGATCTGGGCCCTGGGTCTTGAGTTTGACATCCCTGACCTTCTGGAGGCAATCTGTTCCACTGGTTAATTGTTCTCACTATTAGGAAGCTTCTCCTTAACTGATGTTTAGTCCAGACCAGAAGGAGGTTCTGCTAGCTAGGAGATGGTTTATGGGTTGTGTGAATGTGATCAGGAAGGATCAAGTTAACAGCTTGGGGCTGGGAGGCCTGAAGCCTACATAGCTACAAGTAAATATTGTAAGACCAGGTGTGACTTTAACCAGTGGTGGGCTGCAACTGGTTAACAGCGTGTAACGCGCTCGCATACAGCGTTCAAAATACAGCAATTTGAAACTCAGCTGCTTATCTTAGAAAGGCAGCCCCGCTAAGTAGAACAGCGGAGGCGCGGAAATCAGTTGCGCTGCACGAATCAGCTGAGCCAGAAAGAAGGAAATATAGGACAGGATAGGGCAGCGGTGGGTGGGTGGGCGGAGCCAGCTGATCATTGGAACTATCGGTTCGCCCGAACTGGCAGCAGCCGATCACTGGCTTTAACCAAACACTCTGCGAGCGGTTTCAGCATCTACAGTTGAGGAAGAAGCAGCAACAAGTCCTTTACTGTGTAAGGCAGTGTTTCTCAACCTCGTCCACTTGAAGATGTGAGGACTTTAACTCCCAGAATTCCCCAGCCAGCGATGCTGGCTGGGGAATTCTGGGAGTTGAAGTCCTCACATCTTCAAGTGGACGAGGTTGAGAAACACTGGTGTAAGGGAAGAAAAAAGAACCAGGATTTAAATGCTGGAGCTAAATTCCTGTGTTCTGCAGTAGCTGCTGTTTATGTCTTCGCATCTGCAAGAGAACCACAGGCACGTTAAATGCACTGCGTTTTCAGGACCTAAGTACAGGGAGACGTGCATTTATTTAGCAACTGTTTGAAGTTTACAACAGCACTGAAAAGAGTGTGACTTACAACTGGTTCTTGCACTTACCCATCCTTGCAGCCGTCCACATGGCCACGTGATCAAAATGCAGGCACTTCGCCATTGTCACATATTTTACAGTTGCAGCATCCCTGGGCCATGCGATCGCCATTTGCAACCTTCCCCAGCCGGCTTCCATGGGGGAAGCTGGATTCACTTAACAGTCAAGTGATTCATTTAACAGCCGCAGCGATTCGCTTAATCGCTGTGGCAAGAAAGGTCATAAAATCAGGCCCGGCTCACTGAACAGGTGCCCTGCTTAGCAACAAGAAATTTCTATAAACCAGGGGTCTACAACCTTGGCGACTTTAAGCCTGGGGCGGGGGGGACTTCAACTCCCAAGAATTCCCCAGCTTCTTGGAGTTGAAGTCCGCCAGGCTTAAAGTCGTCAAGGTTGCAGACCCCTGCTATAAACAACTCACTCGCTTAGCGATAGAAATTCTGTTCCCCATTGTGGTCGTAAGTTGAGGACTAGCTGTAACCTGCTCCCTCATTCCTGAGTAATTGTAACAAAAGAAAAGTTTCAGCAGGAAATTTATTTCTGTGAAACCACACCCTCCCCGACTTCAGTATGAGACAGTTTACTTACTTACTTACTTTATTTGATTTATATACTGCCCTACTCCCGAAGGACTCAGGGCAGTGAACAGCCAAACAGTAAAAATACATAGATACAAAATTTAAAAACAAAGTAAAATCGAATTAAACAATTTGGCCCAGACAGATTAAAACACCCCAATCATTTAAAAACCGATTAAAATTTGCATAATTAAAAAGAGGGAAAAGATTAGGCCAGGCCTGCATGGTGGAATAAAAAGGTCTTAATAGCGCGGTGGAAGGTGCGCAGATCCGGGATCCTCTGTATCTCTGGGGGGAGATCGTTCCAGATAGTAGGTGCCCCCACAGAGAAAGCCCTCCCCCTAGGGGCCGCCAGTCGACATTATTTGGCCGACGGCACCCAGAGGAGCTTTGAGTACCGTGTACCGAATTTGGGCAGCAATTTTATGTCATTCGCGTTAGGGCGTCATTACATGAATCGGATTGTATGCGTGATGCCACACACACACACAATCAATCAATCTCCATTGACACAAATAGTGTCATTCGTGTCGGCTGAATACTGATGTTAACAGCCGCAGGATTGTCATTCTGATTTAATGGATAGTTAGAAAATAATGGTCACCCTCTTGCCCGACCTGGTCCCCTGAAATTAAACTTTCATTTATCGTTCTTACCAGGTGTGTCAAAACCCTAATATTCTCCAGAACGTTTCATTCGTTCGTTCTCTGGCTCATACCAATCCATGTTTTCCCGGGATGTGGTCCAGCAGACTTTATTCCTCTGAATGAAATTCTTGGGCAACCACCAAAAAGTCAGTTTGGCCTATTTTATATGCAGAAGTGGGAAAGTTCACAAAAGGCCAGTCTTGGCATATCCGGGTTCTTTCCCTTGGGGCTTTATGTAGCGATGCTCTTCCCTACCTTGTACAACAAGTATAGTGTGCTCTTCTCTGGCTGTGTACGTGATTAAGGCACCAGGCTAGAAGCTGGGACTCTGAGTTTCAATCCCGCCTTAGGCAGGAAAGCCGGCTGGGTGACTTTGGACCAATCACAAGGAGTCAGTGAGTTCTAGTCCTGCCTTAAGCATTAAAGTCGACTTGAGTGTCTTCGGCCAATTACCAGGTGAAGGTGAGTTCTAGTCCCACTTTATGCATTGAAACGACTTTGGGCCAATCACCAGGAGGCTGTAAGTTTTAGTCCCACCTTGGGCATGAAAGCCAACTGAGTGACTTTGGGCCAGTCACCAGGAGACTGTGAGTTCTAGTCCCGTTTTAGGCATGAAAGCTGACTTGAGTGTCTTCAGGTCAATCACCAGGAGAAGGTGAGTTCTAGTCCCGCTTTATGCATTGAAGCTGACTGGGTGACTTTGGACCAGTCCTTCACTCTCCGTTCACCTCATCTCACAGGATGGTTGTTGTGGGGAAAATAGGAGGCAGGAAGAAGGAATATTGGTTGTGTTCTTCACCGCCATGAGTTATTTATAAAAACAATAAAAGGCGGGATATAAATTTTATTTATTTATTTATTTTATTTTAATTAAACTTATATACCGCCCTTCTCCCCAGGGGGAGTCAGGGCGGTGGACAGTCAGAAATTAAAACACATATAGTACAAAAGTTAAGAAAAAACGTAAATAAATAAATTAAATCAGCGGCATTACCAATTTAAAAATCCAAATCTACAAAATCAAAAAATTCCCAATTTAAAACCCCCCAAAACCCAATAAAATTAAAAGATTAAAAATCCCCATTAAAACCATTTAAGCTAGGCCGGCTTGTTGGAATCAATAAGTCTTCAGGGCCTTGTGGAAAGTGCGGAGGTCCGGGATCAGTCATATTTCAGGAGGTAGCTCGTTCCACAGGGCGGGTGCCCCCACAGAGAAGGCTCTCCCGCTGGGGGCTGTCAGCCAACATTGCTTGGCCGACGGCACCCTGAGGAGGCCCTCTCTGTGCGAGCGTATTTGCCGGTGGGAGGTTATCGGTAGCAGCAGGCGGTCTCGCAAGTATCCTGGCCCTATGCCATTATTATTAAATAATAAATAATTAAAAAAAAATAGTTTAGCCTGGTGGGAAGCAGCTGCTTCTCACCTTTGGAAGATTCCAGATGTAGATTTAGCAGGAGAAACAGGCCCTGCCCTGTGTATGTGTGCGCGCGTGCATACTATTTGTGGGGAATGTCGCAAGACGGGTCAGAGTTCGGCAAGGTACAAAAGTCCAGAATGGTTGCCCTGAACATTAGCAGAGGGAGCTCGCTGGAACTCTGCAGAGAGGAAAGGCTGTCAAAGGCAGGACTGCTTCTCTTTATGGCCTGAACATTTCTGCAGAAGTTGCTCTCATGCCACGTGATTTAGGTCCTTGCTGTAGCATTGGAGGAGAAGAAGAAGAATCAGGTGAGATACAATCAGTAATTGGAATTTTTTTTCCCCCCTTTGCAAAGGAAAAGGCTGGCACAACCCACATGGAGGGCACCACTTCCCTTTGGTTTTCCCTTCCTTAGCTTGGTTTTTTTTTTTTATTCACATGTTTAATTTATTCTTATCTTGCCTTTGTTATTTATATAAGTGCGGCAAACATACCTAATCAATCAGAATAGAGCCAGGAGGTCGTCTAGTCCAGCCCTCTGCTCAAGCAGGAGACCGTATACCATTTCAGACAAGTGCCTGTCCAATCTCTTCTTAAAAAATTATTTAATTTGATTTTATTCTACTTTTAAATTTTGTATGTATGTGTTTTATTGTTTGGCTGTGCACCACCCTGAGTCCTTTGGGAATAGGGCGGTATAGAAATCAAATCAAATAAATAAATAAAAAACCTCCAGTGATGAAGGTCCCCTCCCCCAAATTTGTGAAGGTAACTCCTGTTCCATTGGTTTAATTGTTCTGTTAGGAAGTTTCTCCTTAATTCCAAGTTGCTTCTCTCCTTGATCAGTTTTCATTTCCCTCTGGTGTTTTGGAAAATAGTTTGACTCCCCTCTTCTTCATGGCAGCCCCACAAATACTGGAATACTGCTATCACGTCACCCCTGGTCCCCCTTCTCTCTAGACTAGGCAAACCGAATTCCTGCAACCGTCCTTCATATGTTTTAGACTCCAGGCCTTTAGTTGCTCTTTGTACTTTTCCCCCAAAAATCTCAACATACTCCCCTCCTATTTTTCCCACAACAGCCCTGTGATGTGGGTTGGGCTGAGAGAAAGGAATTGGCCCAAAGCTTTAAGCTTGAGTAGACTAGGCCAAATAAAACACAACCCTGTCCACATAAAATCTTGCTCCCGGTTTTAGTGAGAGAGGCTATCTTTGAATTTCCTCTTCAAAAAAGAATGTTAAAAACCACTTTCGGAGTATATGAAAATTACTGTTTTTGCAAACTTTTTGGTCCTGCGCTTATTCGATCACCGGCTTTAGGCTGGTTTTCCTAGAACGTCCCGACAAATTTTGTAGTGAGTTTTGTGAGTATCTTATTCTTCTTTTTTTGAAAAGCCTTACTTGTTTTAAAGGTGCATTCGTCAAGATTCTGCAGTTAAGAAATGAGATAGAAACTTCAGTAAATAAAATCTACAAAGTGAGTTTCATTTAGAATACAGCCAACATAAACGAAATGTTTGCTGCAGTGGGTTTGGGCCCGTGTTGGAACTGAGCTAGGCTTTTGACCACAATTGAGCCCAAAATTTATGTTGCTAACTGAGAAACTGGTTAAGTGGGTTTTGCCCCGTTGCTGTTAAGTGAATCTGGTTTCCCCATTGACCGAAGGTCGCAAAAGTGGATCGTATGTCCCAGCAACCATCATGAATGAGAGTCAGTTGTCAAGCATCCAAATATAAATCACATGACCATGGGGATGCTGCAACGGTCATACGTGTGAAAAATGGTCATAAGTCCCTTTTTTCGGTGCTATGATAATGTATAAAATTAATACTATGTGCGAAGGAAGTTATAGAGTACTAAGGGATAATGGGACAGGAAGGATATATATATTATAAGGAGAATTAGGGGGAAATGTAAACAATAGAAGATTACCGCTACGAAACTGTTGTAAAAAGGGAATATGTGTTTTGTGTTTGTCATATTGTGTTGTTTTATAAATAAATAAAATTTTTTAAAAAGTGAGAGAACATCCTTAGATACAAACGGCTGCCTATTACTAAAAATGGTAGATGGATTCGCCTCCTTTGAGCTCAGGAGCCGCTGAAGCTGCACCTTTTAAATTTACAGCTTAGTTTCAGTGCTTCCTGAACGCTTTACTCTTGTTGGCTTGTGGGAAAGGACAAAACCATCTGCTGTTTTCTAGTAATAGGCAGTTCATTTGCAAGTACAACTTTGACTCACGCACAAATTTAGGTTAAAGATGAGTTAGGAATGGAATTTGTCCTTAATCCAGGGACTGCCTGTAATTAAACGTAGCTTCTTTATTTCTTGTCCAAATCTAACGTCAATTAAATATTACTTGTGGGGGGCATAGGATTTCGCACAAATTTATTCTTTTGGGGAGTTGCATCACTGCAGAGTTTGAAAACCACTGCTTTAAAACAGGGGTCTTTAAATTTGGCAACTTTTAAGACTTGAGGACTTCAACTCCCAGAATTCCTCAGCCAGGAAGTCTGGGAGTTGAAGGCCATGTCTTAAAAGTAGTCAAGATTGAGAAACACTGCTTTAGAGTAAGAAAAGTGGTCAGCATTCTGTCCCAACCCACTGTCTTCCTGAAAAGGTCGATATCACTCCCATATTTTATTTACCCCAAAATATCTGAAGTGGTCCCAAATGAAAAAGAGGTAGGTTTCTCATGTAAATCAGGGTTCTCCAAACTTGGCAAATTTAAGACTGGTAGACTTCAACTCCCAGAATTCCTTAGCCAGCCATTCTAGCTAGGGAATTCTGGGAGTTGAGTCCACAAGTGTTAAAGATGCCAAGGTTGGAGACCTCTGGTCCAGTGTTTTCCCCAGCGAAGCTTTATTAGGAAGCCTTGAGTTAATGGCTGGTAAATTTTTATGCAAGGGACCTCCTGAAGCACAGCCTACGCTTGGAGAGGAGATCAGCTGTGCTCCTAGTTTTGCTTTTTTCCCCGTGTCGGAAGCACCGACTTACATACCGCTTGACAGTGCTTTATAGCCCTCTCTAAGAGGTTTACTGGGTCAGCATATTTGCCCCCAACAATCTGGGTCCTCATTTTACCGACCTCAGAAGGATGGAAGGATGAGTCAATCTTGAGCTGGTTAGGATTGAACTCCTGGCAGTGGGCAGTGTTAGCCTGCAAGATTGCATTTTAACGACTGCGCCACCACTGCTCCTTGCTGGTAATACAACCATTCCCCAGGGGATGCCTAATTAGGGCTTCCTTTGGCGTCCCCGTGAAGTTGCCCATCGAAGTGATACCCATTAATCTACTCGCGGAAGCTCTTTTTTGAACTGGTAGGTCATCAGGAGCTGGAGCTGGTGATGGGTGCTCACTCCGCCTTGCAGCAGCAATGGATCTTGAATGCGACAAACCTGCCGATCGGCAGCCCAGCGTTCGAACCTCATGAACTACCTCGTTGTCAGAGTTCCAAGTAATTAATCCATTTCAAGCAACACTCCAAGGCAATTAGATTTCTCAAAAAATAGCTTTATTGGAAATGCCATATTGACACATATCTGGTGAAAACCGGCTCTGAAAAGTCCCACCGTTTTTCACCTGATTAAAAGTAAAAGTTTTTCTCTCAACCCCAAACAATCGCATGGTCCAATCAAGGCGTTGTCTGTTGGTCCGGTGACATCGCTCCTCCTTCCTCTGACCAGGTGTGAGAACGTCCTTGGTTCCCAGGGGAAAGTATTTTATTTTGACGACCCCGGCTATCTCTAATCCCCTCTCCCTATCCCTCAGTGTGGC
This sequence comes from Pantherophis guttatus, assembly GCF_029531705.1. The sequence continues at coordinate 62,894,970 of NW_026844092.1, read as the reverse complement.
AGCACCAATAGCGGGTTTCACTTACCTTTGCTACCGGTTCAGAACTGTGAGTGCGCGTACGTGCTTGCTTCGCTCGTGCGCGGAGCTTCAGCGCATGCACAGAGCATCCGTGATGGCGGGTGGGCGGAGCCTCCTGCTGCTGATGGTTTGCCCGAACTGGAGTGAAACGGTTAGAAACCCACCACTGGGTAGCACTGAAGCTCCAAGATGGCATCCGTCAAGCCAGCTTCAGGGTTGACTCTCGTCTTGTTTTGTGTCCCACATTTCCCTCAGTTTTCCCTCCTCCTCCCCCCCCCCCAACCACGTTATGGGGCAGACTGGTCTAAGAGAGAAATGACACAGCAACTGAATTGTGCACAGCCAGACATATGTGGGCTGTTGCTTCCGCTGGGTTTTAGTTTCACCTCCTCACGGTGTTACATTGAGAGTCTTTCAGGCTGCCGTAGATTCATAATGTAGCTGTTGCAATTTGCCTCAAGCGCTAAAATCCAATCTGGACAGTCTGTACGGCGTCGTATTCAGACGCCAAGGTTTTTTTTTTTCAGCGCTCCACATTTGCTGTCGGCAGAAATGGAAAAGTTTCTCTCCCCCTCCCCTTCTTGTTCAGAAGAAAGCAAAGACACTCAAGTCCATGTTGAAAAAACTGAGACTCAGTTAGGCTCCCGTGACTTGCATTGCGACTCTCAAATTCTGAAACACTTCCTCCTCATTTCTTCCACATCCCTCGTCACAGCTAATCCTCGACTTACAACGGTTCACTTAATGACCGTCTGAAGTTATAAAGGCCTTGAAAAAAGTGACTTATGACCGTTTTTCCACACTTAACAATCATTCCAGCGTCTCCTTGGTCATGTGGTCACAATACAGACACTTGACAATTAATTCATATTTTTTATTTTTATTTTTTTATAAAAAAATTTTTTTAAAAAAAGACAAACACATAATACATCAGTCTTTCCATGTGTCATCTTGGTGTTTCTTTGGTGACGATTTCTTTTTGTTACTCCTCTTCTTATTTCTTCCTTAATAAAGTTACGTATAATAACAGACCTCCGGATTTTTCGTCGGGCCCTGAAAACTTATTTATTTCAACTAGCTGGGCTGGCTTGAGCTAAATTTTAAATTGGTTTTAAATTGGGTTGTTTTAATTTACGGCCAGAATATCTAATTATTTTAATACTGTTTTTTAAATTTTGTATGTTTTGTTTTTTACTTAGGCTGTGCACCGCCCTGAGTCCTATTTGGAGAAGGGCGGTATAGAAATTTAAACAAATAAATAAATAAATCCCATTTCTCTATTTCAATATTTTCCCCAAAATACATATATTTAATGTAACTTTCTCCTGTTTGCTTATCAAATTCTTTATATCTCTTTTCTATCCAATCATAAAATTTCCCCCATATCTTAAAATATTCCGTATCCTCTTTCTCTTTAATCATTAAAGTTAATCTATTCATCTCTGCGCAGTCCAACATTTTTCTAATTACTTCCTCCATCTAAAGGGATCTTCTCTGCTTTCCATCTTTGTGCAAATACTATTCTTGCTGCAGTTATTATATGTATAATGTATATTATATGTATATATATACATTTTCTTTACTAATTTTCTCTGGTAGGATACCCAGTAGGAACAGCTCATGTTTTAAATCAATATGTTGTTGAGTCATTTCTTCTATCCATATCTTAATTCTGCTCCAATAATCTTTAGCTTTTCGACTAACTCATATTTATGACGGTTGCTGAGTCCCGGTGTCGTGCGATCCCCTTTTGAGACCTACTGACAAGCAAAGCCAGTGGGAAAGCCAGATTCACTTAACAACCGTGTTACTAACTTAACAACGGCAGTGATTTGCCTAACGACTGTAGCAAGAATGGCTGCAAAATGGGGGCAAAATGTACTTGACATCTGTCTCGCTTAGCAACGGAAATGTTGGGCTCAATCGTGGTCGTAAGTTGAGGACCACCTGTGTTCTGAATTGCTGTGGGAAGCCTTTTGAATTTGGATCCACTTCACCATTTATGGAAAAAACCACCCCCTAGGCCAGCGGCCCCCAATCTTTTGGGCACCAGGGATCTGTATCCGTGGAGAGAGGTTTTCCTGTGTACCGGAAGAAGCGTGTTTTCGTGTGCTGCCTGCACCTTCGGATGGGGCTCCGCTTGTTTTGTGGCCCAGTTTCTGGCATGCCATGGCCTGGTGTCGGTCCACGGACCAGGCAGGTTGGGGACCCCTACCCTAATTTCTCTGTGCCAGGGGTCTCCAGCCTTGGCAACTTTAAGACTTGTGGACTTCAACTTCCAGAATTCTGGGAGTTGGAGTCCACAAGTCTTAAAAGCAAAGCTGGCTGAGGAATTCTGGGAGTTGGAGTCCACAAGTCTTAAAGCAAAGCTGGCTGAGGAATTCTGGGAGTTGGAGTCCACAAGTCTTTAAAGCAAAGCTGGCTGAGGAATTCTGGGAGTTGGAGTCCACAAGTCTTAAAGCAAAGCTGGCTGAGGAATTCTGGGAGTTGAGTCCACAAGTCTTAAAAGCAAAGCTGGCTGAGGAATTCTGGGAGTCCACAAGTCTTAAAAGCAAAGCTGGCTGAGGAATTCTGGGAGTTGGAGTCCACAAGTCATAAAAGCAAAGGCGGGCTGAGGAATTCTGGGAGTTGGAGTCCACAAGTCTTAAAGCAAAGCTGGCTGAGGAATTCTGGGAGTTGGAGTCCACAAGTCTTAAAGCAAAGCTGGCTGAGGAATTCTGGGAGTTGGAGTCCACAAGTCTTAAAAGCAAAGCTGGCTGAGGAATTCTGGGAGTTGGAGTCCACAAGTCTTAAAAGCAAAGCTGGCTGAGGAATTCTGGGAGTCCACAAGTCTTAAAGCAAAGCTGGCTGAGGAATTCTGGGAGTTGGAGTCCACAAGTCATAAAAGCAAAGCGGGCTGAGGAATTCTGGGAGTTGGAGTCCACAAGTCTTAAAAGCAAAGCTGGCTGAGGAATTCTGGGAGTTGGAGTCCACAAGTCTTAAAAGCAAAGCTGGCTGAGGAATTCTGGGAGTTGGAGTCCACAAGTCTTAAAGCAAAGCTGGCTGAGGAATTCTGGAGTTTGGAGTCCACAAGTCTTAAAGCAAAGCTGGCTGAGGAATTCTGGGAGTTGGAGTCCACAAGTCTTAAAAGCAAAGCTGGCTGAGGAATTCTGGGAGTTGGAGTCCACAAGTCTTAAAAGCAAAGCTGGCTGAGGAATTCTGGGAGTCCACAAGTCTTAAAGCAAAGCTGGCTGAGGAATTCTGGGAGTTGGAGTCCACAAGTCATAAAAGCAAAGCGGGCTGAGGAATTCTGGGAGTTGGAGTCCACAAGTCTTAAAAGCAAAGCTGGCTGAGGAATTCTGGGAGTTGGAGTCCACAAGTCTTAAAAGCAAAGCGGGCTGAGGAATTCTGGGAGTTGGAGTCCACAAGTCTTAAAAGAAAGCTGGCTGAGGAATTCTGGGAGTTGGAGTCCACAAGTCTTAAAGTTGCCAAGGTTGGAGACCCCTGCTCTATGCTTTACTAGTGGCCAACTTTTGAGTCAACTCTTAAGTGGGTCGGACGACAAAAGGGAACTGGCCCAAAGTTACCTAGCTGGCTTTCATGCCTAAGGCAGGACTAGACCTCACAATCTGCTAGTGATTGGCCCAGCTGGTTTTCATGCCTAAGTGGGCACTAGAACTCACAGAGTCACCCAGCCAGCTTTCATGCCAATGGGTATTAGAACTCATAGTCTCCTGGTCATTGGCCCAAAGCCCCCCAACCAGCCTTCATGCCCAATGGGTAGTAGAATTCAGTCTCCTGGTGATTGGCCCAAAGTCACCCAGCTTTCTTTCATGCCTAAGGAGGTACTAGAACTCATCATCTCCTGGCAATTGGCTCAGAATCGCCCATCTGCCTTTCATTCCCAAGGCAGGACTCTAGAACTCACAGCCTCCCGCTTCCTATACCTTAACCAGTAGACCAAAGTGTCCCTCTGCTTTTGCTTAATGGTCTAATGCAGCATTTCTCAGCCTCACTATAAGGTGTGTGGACTTCATCTCCCAGAATGCCGGTTGGAGGAATTCTAGGAGTTGAAGTCCACACATCTTAAGCATCGCTGAGATGGAGAAATGCTGGTGTAAGGTATTGCGCAAAGGCAGAAAAGGAGCTGATGCAGGAACTGACTTAAGCAAATTATGGGAATGCAGGTGCTGCGTGCCAGGGTTGCCAGGTGTTCGGAGATAAATCTTTCTTCATCATAAATTGAAAACTGTTGGGTAAGGAGAAGGCCAGTCTGATTCAGACCAGGTCCTGTTTTCCAGGGGATGAAATGCAGAGGGATTGTGTCTTTGATCAGAGTATGGGCACCATGATAAGTGAACCCTACGCATTTTCCCTTTGAGGGCCACCCTAATTGATGAACCTCTTGGCTGAATCGCTCTGAAAGGAATCTTTAGATTGTGTCTACACAATTGTGACGGAATTGAGCGGCCTCACAAATCAAATATAAGTAGTCCTCGACTTACAACTGTTCAAAGTTACAATCGTGCTGAAAAATGTGACTTACGATCGTTTTTCACAACAGCACCAGCAATAGCACTTAGACTTATATACCGCTTCACGGTGCTTTACTGCCCTCTCTAAGCAGTTTACAGAGCCGGCCTATTGCCCTCCAACAATCTGGGTCCTCATTTTACCGACTTCTGAAGGATGGAAGGCTGAGTCAACCTTGAGCCGGTCAGGATCGAACTGCTGGCAGTCGGCAGAATTAGCCTGCAATATTGCATTCTAACTACTGCACCACCACGGCTCTTCGCGCACGACCGTTGTGGCATCTCCGTGGTCACATGATCGAAATTCAGATGCTTAACATCTGACTCATATTTATGACCATTGCAGTGTCCCAGGGTCATGTGATCTCTTTTTGCGACCTTCTGACAAGCAAAGTCAATGGGGAAGCCAGATTCCTTTCAAAACCGTGGTAACTAATGTAACAACTGCAGTGATTCCCTTAACAACTGTGGCGAGAAAGGTCGTAAAATGGGGTCAAAGCTCACTTAACAAATGTCTCAATTAGCAACAGAAATTTTTGGCTCAGTTGCGGTCGTAAGTCAAGGACTTGCCTGTAACTGATGCTTAAGGTCTAGTTTAAAAACCCCACACCATGGAAACTAAACACCCTGCTCTCCTGTTTTATTCGTTTATTTTTATTTTTTTTTAAAGATGCAAGATGGCATCCTGCACTTGGTCAGCCATTTTCGTTGGAGGAAAAGTAAATTTTGAAACGTTCTCAGTTGCAAATTGGACCTATTAAACCATCTGTCACTAAAGGGCAAAACTCCTCGGTCTTTGCCAAAGGACAGAATGCTGTCATTTTTACTTCCGCCGATTGGGATCAGCCTAATAGTGGTGGGTGTACACATTGGCACAGTTGCCAGCGCTAAGCTTCTTATAAAAGGATTGGAGTAATTCTTGTTTCAAATCCATTCTAAGTTCCCTACTGGTTTTCACTTAGCCTTCCGTGAAAATGCTTATCAGGCTATCTTTAAAACTGCATCATGCTTCTTCTTCTTCTTCTTCTTTTTTTGATACATACATATATAAATTTTGTTTCGAGATAAAATACAAATGAAAATAAAGAGAGTAGAGAAATGGGGGAGGGAAACAGGGGAAGAAGAGGTGTAGGGTAAGTAAGAAAGAGGAAAGAAAAGAATTCGCTCCCAGATTTTTTTTTGCTCCAGTAAAATACAAAATAGAATTGCAGCCTCAACTTTTTATGTTTACATGTTTAGTAAATACTTGTGATTTCTTTTAACAGCAAACTAAGTATGATTATTATCCTTGTTTTCTTTACTGTCCCCTCTAATTGGTATTATTATTACTCTGGTGCTTTGGATGTATACTGAGAGCTTCTACACCAGAGACAAATTCCTTGTGTGTCTTTTAAAAAATTTTTTTTTAAAAAAATTCTATTTTGATTCAAACACCATCTTCCATTAAACAGTGTGTCATCTGGTACAAATATTTTGTGCAAATATTTTATACAATAATTACAATCTACAGTCATATTTATTATTTTATCCTTAACACTAATAGTAATATATACCATACCTAATACTATAACAGTCCTCTTCTTAAATTATTTAACCTTATTAAAACATTTTCTCTATTTCACTCCTCTGCTTTTTTCCACTTTTCATATTTATTCTCTAACCATTGATAAAATAATTCCCATATGTTATAATAATCAAATTGTTCCTTCGCTTTAATTTCAAGTGTTAACCTATTCATTTCTGCACATTCTAAGTTTCATCCATAGGGATCTCTTCATTTTCCAATTTTGTGCAAATACAATCCTAGCTGCAGTTATTACGTGAATTATCAAATATATATTTTCTTTACTGTAAGTTTCTGATAAAATCCCCAACAAAAATAATTCAGGTTTCAGATCAATATGCTGTTGTATCATCTCCTCCAACCATGTACATATTTTTATCCAATATTTTTCGGCTTTTACGCATGTCCGCCACATATATGACCCCGGTATCTGGTGGCACTTCCAACATTTCATTGATTTATCTTTAAACATCTTTGCCAATCTTGCCGGTGGAAAATTCCTTGTGTGTCTAATCACACTTGGCCAATAAAGAATATTCTACTCTGTTCTGTTCCGTCCTGTCCTATTCAACTCAAAGTCAAACTTCTTTTTTTTTTTTCTTGTTTGGAGCCTAGAAGTGGCTTCCAAATAGAAAAAAAACTAGATACATTATTTTCTCTGGTTTAAAACAGTTAATTTTGCCATGATTGTGCTAGATCTATCACTTTTTTCCAAAAACTGCATTTAATTTCCTGTTTTGTTTTATGGATGAGGCGATTCCCAGAACCCCGTTTGCAGTTCCTGAAGTGATTCCCTCAAAATTTTAACTCGAGGGGACTGAACTTTAGCGAGGCAGTTTTTCCCGTTCCCTGAAAATAAAAATTTAAAACAGTGAGTGGGAGGCTTCCTTCCTATTCCCTACGCCGGCAAAGAAATGGCCATTTGTAGTAAAACAGGTTTTGCCGCTATGGCTGTTTAACAACTCGGGAAGTGATAAATTACTTCCCCAACACGCTTACAAATTGCCTGCCCCTATTTTAAGGCCAAGAGAAAAATGGATACGACCTCACATTTGGTGGAAAGGTTAATACCGTGTTTTCCCGAAAATAAGACTCAACTGGAAAATAAGCCCTAATGCATCTTTTGGAGCAAAAATTAATATGAGACTCGGTCTTATTTTCAGGGAAACACAGTATTAACTTGCCAATAGGACACGGTGGCTAAGATGCTGAGCTTGTCGATCGAAAGGTCGGCAGTTCAGCGATTCGAATCCCTAGTTGCCACGTAACGGGCTGAGCTCCTTGACTTGTCCCAGCTTCTGCCAATCTAGCAGTTCGAAAGCAGGTAAAAAATGCAAGTAGAAAAATAGGGACCACCTTTGGTGGGAAGGTAACAGCGTTCCGTGCGCCTTTGGTGTTGAGTCATTTATTTATTTATTTTTATTTTATTTTATTTCGAATTTATATACCGCACCTTCTCCCAAGGGACTCAGGGCGGTGTACAGCCAGATAAAAACATACAATACAAACGTTAAAAACAATTATTAATTTGGCCCCAGTTTAAAATGACAAACCAATTAAAAATTTAAAATTTAAAAATAAGTTAAGCCAGCCCGGCTTGATGAAAAAAGAAAGAAGGCACCGAGTCATGCCGGCCACATGACCACGGAGACGTCTTCGGACAGCGCTGGCTCTTCGGCTTTGAAATGGAGATGAGCACCGCCCCCTAGAGTCAGGAACGACTAGCACATATGTGCGTGGGGATCCTTTACCTTTACCTAGTTAGCAGAACCTCCTTCTGGACTGGACTGGACTAAACGTCAGTTAAGGAGAAACTTTCTAATAGTGAGAACAATTAACCAGTGGAACAGCTTGCCTCCAGAAGTTGTAGGTCAGGGGTGTCAAACTCAAGGCCCAGGGCTGGATCTGGCCTGTGGGGTGCTTAGATTTGGCCCACGGGGCCACTCTGGAAATAGCCTACAGTGCCATTGCCAGCAAAAACAGAGCCCCGTTTTCCCTGGCGTTGAGTCATGCCGGCCACATGACCACGGAGACGTCTTCGGACAGCGCTGGCTCTTTGGCTTTGAAATGGAGATGTGCACCGCCCCCTAGAGTCGGGAACCTTTACCTTTTAGGATATGCAAAATAAATTCAGAACCAGAGATAAAGTGAATACAAAACAAACCAGCAGAGCTGAATCTTCTTTGATGATGATGAAGATGATGATGATCATTTAACCATTCTGTTGTGTCCAACTCTTGCCGATCCCAGAAGGCCCCACATCTCACCACATCTTCCCATTTTTCACTACTTCTTTGAGTTGTTCTCGGTTCTGGCTGGTGTTAGCTTTGATGGTGTCCAGCTACCCTGTTCTTTGGCTTTCTGGTTTCCTTTTACAGGTAGTCCTTGACTTACAACAGTTCATTTAGTGACCATTCGAAGTTACAACAGCGCCGAAAAAAGGGACTTGGGGACGCTCAAGACCATTGCAGCATCCCCATGGTCATATGTTCAAAATTCAGCCGCGTGGCAACTGACTCATATTTATGACGGTTGCAGTGTCCCGGGGCCATGTGATGCTTCCCCTGTTGCGAACTTCTGATGAGCAAAGTCAGTAGGGGAGGTCTGATTCATTTAACGACCGTGTTGCTAATTTAACAACTGGAATGACTCATTTAACAGAATGCAGCAAGAAAGGTCGTAAAATGGGGGACTTAACGAATGTCTCACTTAGCATCAGAAAATTTGGGGCTCCATTGTGGTCGTAAGTCGAGGACTACTTGTGCCGCTCAGTATCCCAAACATAATTGCTTTCTCCAGTGAATTCCCCTCCACGAAAGAATATTCTTAAAAGGTGGTAGAAAATAGCAGGTTTATTGCCCGGTGCTAAAAAAAGAAATCTAGGTGTCCAACCTCTCACTTTAGGGAGCTGGGTCCACCAGTCACCCTCCCATTCCTACTGGCATTTTATAAGTGCATATTATGGGCAGAACATAAGACTAGATTGTAATGTTGTTGAAGAAATAGTGGGAAACCATCTTTCTTCGTCTTTGGCATAGCCTTTCCCAACCATTTTAAGATGTGCAGACTTCAATTTCCAGAATACCCCCAGCCAACAACGTTGGGAGATGAATTAACGTATTTTTCAGACTATAAGACGCAACAGAGTATAAGACGCACCAAGATTTTGAAGAGGAAAACAAGGGGGGGGAAAAGTGTTTGGCCTCCGTGCGTCCGTTTTTTTGCCCTCCCCGGCCCACAGGAGCACTCTGTAGGCCCCCCAAACCATCTGTGTGTTCCGTTTTTGTGAAAAACGGGCCTGTTTCTTGCCTCCTGAACCCCCCATGTGTCCCTCCTCAGCCTCCACGCATCCCATTTTTGCCTCCCGAACCCCCCATGTGTCCCATTTTTGCCCTTCCCAGCCTCCAGGAGCACTCTGTAGGCCTCCCAAACCCTCTGTGTATCCTGTTTTTGGCCTCCTGAACCCCCCACATGTCCCTCCTCAGCCCCCACAGGTCCTGTTTTTGCCTCCCGAACCCCCCATGTGTCCCATTTTTGCCCTCCCCAGCCCCCAGGCGCACTCTGTAGGCCTCCCAAACCCTCTGCATATCCCATTTTTGGCCCCCTGAACCCCCCACGTGTCCCTCAAACCCCACACATCCTGTTTTTGCCTCCCAAACCCCCCATGTGTCCCATTTTTGCCCTCCCCGGCCCCCAGGAGCACCCTGCAGGCCTCCCAAACCCTCTGTGCGTCACATTTTTGCTAAAAACGGGCCCATTTTTGGCAAAAACGGGACGTGGGTGGGTGGGTTCGGGTGGCCAAAAATGGCCGTACTCGGTCTATAAGACGCATCAACATTTCCACCCTCTTTTAGGGGGAGGGAAGTGTGTCTTATACTCTGAAAAGTACGGTAAACATATCTTAACACTGCTTTAGCAGATATTTTGATGGGATCGTGAATATTTGAATCTTTCTGATGTCTCTGTGTCACTAACCAGCTTCACACCTTGATGTAAGGAGGGTGCCCATCCCTGGCCTTTGCTCACTCAGCAAAAAGGGTGAGGACCAAAATGACAACCTATGAACATCCTTCTCTCTGCACTCTTTGTTTTCTCTTCCTGCCTCTCTGGTTTAGTGTTGGTTAAGACTTATTAAAATAAGCAGATGGTATACTTCCTGGGAAAGAAGAAAAAAAGATAGGAATCAGGCACTGAGAAGAGAGGAGAAATAGACTTACAATTGAGAGATGGGGGGAAAAGGAAGAAAAAGGCTTACAGGACTCACAGCCATCTCCCTTCTAGCACTGATAAGGTTACCTAGTTGGGTAATGAAATGTCTGCAAGAAAACAATCACGCGCAGGAGGACCAAGGACCTCAGCACTCTTCCAAGCTAGTCAAACAGCCAAAAATAGATGGTCGAAAAAGAGCTGGCTCCATTCCCCCTCTCTCTACTTAGGGTTTGTATATATTTTTAGTTTTAGTCATCTCCATTTTAATGTTAATTTTTTTAATTTAAACATCTGTTTTAGTATACATACCTTTTCAAATTGACTATTGTATGCCACCCTGAGTCATTTCTTGTGAGATTGGCGGCTATTTAAATTTGATAGATGAGAGAGAGGGAGGGAGGGAGGGGAGAGAGAGAGAGAGAAATGACAGATTGATAGATGATGGATGGATGATAGAGAGAGAGTGAGAGATAAGAGTGATAGATAGATGATGGATGGATATATAGATAGATAGAGATGATATAGAGAGAGATGATAGATACAAATTAGATAGATATTTGATAGATATAAATTAGATAAGAGTAAGTAAATTAACCCCATTTCCCATCTGTATTAATTTTGAGGCTCTTGAATGGAACCTATAACCAGAAATGAGGAAAAACAGCAATTATTGGAGCTGTTTCTCCTCTAAGAGATGATTTAATAGACTGGACTAAATACTGCCGTAGAATTTGCAGTCCATATTCTGCTAGCTATCCTGTACCTTCTACAGACCATAAGAACAGGATTACCCAGGAAGGGGAGAAGCGATTGTCACTGGATGGCTGAACAGAATTCATGGCAGAATAGTGCTTGCTCGCAGCACCAACTGTTATCTCAGCGTTCGAGCAATTAGCCTCCATTAAAAATAACTTGGAGCTATTAAAAAGCGACTGTGAGGGGCTTTGCCCAAAAGCATACAGGAAAATTCTCTGCCTTTTTAAGCCCCAAAGAGAAAATTTCATGAGGCAACATTCCTCCGGATTGAGCAACAATAAATCACAAGCTAATCAAGGTGTGAACAGGATTGCTGACAGGTGTGTGCAGAGCAGCCAAAAAAAGTTACCTCATCAAAGCTGACTTGCTCCTTGTAATTAAATCAGGTTGCTCTCCATCTTGTTTTTCCTTTTCAATCAATTTTATTTGCTTTCATTACAAGATTTAAAAAAAAAACACCAGAAAAATAAAAGAAAAAGTGTAATGAGGGGAAAAAAAGGGATGACTTTTGTCTCTCCCCCCACCCCAGTGCAATAGAATGCATTCACTTAACAACCATGGCAAAAAAAAAGGTTATAAAATGGGACACGACTCATTTAGCAAATACCTTGCTCCCCAACCAAAATTCTGGCCTCAATTGTGGTTGTACGTCAAGGAACATCTGTATACGCAAAGTATCTTTATTTAAAACTGCTGGATTGGGTCCTGGACTGAAAACGTTATCCTTGAGGAACTGGGAATTTGGAGCAGACCGCTGACTATAGACATTGACTTGTGATCGCAATCAAACGCCAAATTTCTGTTGCTAAGCAAGACATTAGTTAAGTGAATTTTGCCCCATTTTACAACCTTTCTTGCCAGAGTTGTTAAGTGAATCACTGCAGTTGTTAAATTAGTAACACTGTTGTTAAGTGAATCTGACTTCCCCCTTGCCTTGGCTAGTCTGAAGGTCGCAAAAGGGGATTGCATGACCCCTGGGACACTGCAACCGTCATAAATACCGTGTTTCCCCGAAAATAAGACCCTGTCATACTTTTTTGAACCCTGAAATAAGTGCTTGGCCTTATTATTTTGGGGTGTGTGGAGCAAGATGGGGCTCCTCTTGCTACCTTACCTGATTTCCAGCTCTGTCTCCCTAACCCTAACCAGAGGAAATGGCGGGGACCGGCTGCACACACGTTTAAATTATTTTTGGGGAGGGCTTATTTTTTGGGGGAGGCTTATTTTAGCCCATGCGCACAAAAGCCCAATTGGGCTTATTATCTGGGGAGGTCTTATTTTCAGGAAAACAGAGTACGAGTCAGTTTCCAAGCATCTGAATTTTAATCACGTGGCCATGGGGGATGCCGCCTAGGTCGTAAGCATAAAAAACAAATCATAAATCACTTTTTTCAGTGTTATTGTAGCTTCGCTGGCTGAGGAATTCTGGGAGTTGAAGTCCACAAGTCCTAAAAGTTGCTAAGATTGGAGACCCCTGCCTTAAAGAACAACTTGTACTAGACAACAGGTAGTTCTCTACTTGCAACCAATTTATTTAGCGACCGTTTGAAGTTATAACAGCACTGCAAAAAGGGACTTACAAAACCAGCCCTTGCAACTGTCACATCTGATCAAAATTCTGGCGCTTGGCAACTGGCATGTACTTGTGACGGTTGCAGCATCCCGGGGGCCACGTGATCCATCAACCTTCTCAGCGGGCTTCCAACAAGCTAAGTCAACGTAGGAACCCAAATTTGTGTAACAACTGCAGTGATTCGCTTAACAACCATAGCAAAAAAAAATAAATAAAAAGCTTGTCAGATGGAGCACAATGGATGTAACACCTGCATTGCTTTAGCAAATGGAAATTCTGGTCAATTGTGGTTGTAAATTGGGACTTACCAGTGGTGGGTTTCAATTTTTTTTACTACCTGTTCTATGGGTGTGGCTTGGTGGGCGTGGCTTGGTGGGCGTAGCAGGGAAAGGATACTGTAAAATCTCCATTCCCACCTCACTCCAGGGGAAAGGATACTGCAAAATCCCCATTTCCTCCTGATCAGCTGGGACTTGGGAAGCAGAGAATAGATGGGGGCAGGGCCAGTCAAATTTCCGCTACCAGTTCTGCAGAACTGGTCAGAACCTGCTGAAACCCATCTCTGGGACTTAACCTGTATCAAAAATCGTTGTAGAGTTTGCATGACATAATAATAGGTGACCTAAATGGCAAATTAATGGGACCCCAGTAGACAAGGTACATACTTTTAAATATTTTGGGGTGCGGTTTCAGGCTTCCTTATCTTGAGGAACATATTTTTAGTTATTCGGCAAGAGCGATCCAGTATAACTTCACAGCTGTCTTTGAGATTTTCTATTTAGAGGGGGACACATTAAATTCCTGCAGCTTGCAAGGTTTTTCTTGCTGAGGTCATCTCTCAGCTTCTTTATGGTATTCCAATTTGCATTTCGACAAAGTTTTAATAAGCTGGAAACTTTCCAGTCCAAATTTATAACAGCAGCACTTACAGCTCCATAATGCACCAAGAATGCTATTTTACAGTTAGAGACAGATTTGGTTTCTGTGAGTGCCAAACCCCAGTTCTATCTTCTTAATTTCCGGTTGATATTGATTTCTCCTCCCCCCCCCCTTCTCTCTCCACTGATTCTCGGAGACCGTTTTAAATCAACTTGGCCAAGAAAAGGAAATAGCAAATTCCAGTCCTTGGTACTTTTGGGGAAAGTGTCCGTCCATTAGGCCTTGAAAATGCAAGGTGTGATTTGTAAACTGTTGGATATTGATACTAATAAAGGATAATATTTGTAGCTCAGGGTTGACATGAGAGGGTCCTTGGTGCTCTCTGAATTTGCTTGTTTTTTGCAGACATTTCATTACCCAGCTAGGTAACATCATCAGGCCTAGTGTTGGGATATGGCATATTGATTTTCGAACCAGTGTAAGCCCAGTAGCCATCCCTACATTTTGTGGATTTGTCTCAAATGGGCGTGCGCCATCCTCATACCTACCATATTTTTCGGAGTATAAGACGCTCCGGACTATAAGACGCACCTACCCTTTTTGGTGAGGAAAACAAGAAAAAGAACTCTGCCTCTGCCTCCCAGCAATTTTGCCTCATTGCAGCAAACAGCGAATAGCCTGCTTTACTTTCATTGTCGTTTTCAGCATAGCTTGATTAGCACAAGAAAAAAAAAATCTGCTCCCAGCAATTTACCTCCTTGCAGCAAGCAGCAGAGTCTGGCGCAGCAATAGCCAATGCAATCCCTGCAGCCTGAAACAGCTTGGAGTCAGGAGGCCAATGCAACCAACAATCAACTTGTGCTAATTAGGCTGTGCTGAAGCTGAAATGGGCTGTTTGTTCTTGCTCCTTGCTGGGAGGAGGTAAACTGCTGGGAGGCAGAGGCCAAAGGGTGGGGGGCCAGTGGGTGGGCGGGGCTACACTCTGTGTATAAGACGCACCTAAATTTTCATCCCCTTTTAGGGGGGAAAAGGTGGGTCTTATACTCCGAAAAATACGGTAATTGTGAAATTTCGTCAGGCCTTCACCTTGACCAGGGTGGATGCTCCACCCTCTGCAGTCCTGTAGAGATGATATAAAAATATTCCTTTTCAGCAGTATTTTTGTTTACATGGAGAGAGACACTCACCTAAACCAGATGCTCTTTTATTGCCCTCTCTACAGGGAATCGAGGAAGATAAGATAGATGGATCCCATTTTAAACAATCTGCCGTTTAAAAAAAGCACAATCCCCGTCACTGTTTTTGTCTGATTGCAACCCGGACAGATCATTCCAGGCTGCCCAACTTGGTGCTATCATTGTCGTATCCGCCCTAACTACGGTTGAAATTTCGCACAGTTTGGTCGCCCCAAAAGTGCTTTTCCAAACGGCGACTGGAATTTCTTGGTTATTTCCTTGGAAACCATTTTTTGCTTCTCATCCAAGAAGCTTTTTCAAAAGTTCAGAAGAACCAAAGAACTTTCTTCGACGAGAAGCTAAAAGGTTTTCCCCGGGGTGGGGGGTGGGGGTGGAACCCCAAGAAAGTCCAGGTACCATTTTGGAAAAAACACCTTTGGAACAACCGTGACCTGAAGGATTGAGGGTCTCCGCAGACATTCACACGTTTTGGTGATTGCCAGTGCCGTTTGTATCTCAGTTACATTATATACAAATAGGTAAAGTTCCCCTCGCACATATGTGCTAGTCGTTCCCGACTTTAGGGGGCGGTGCTCATCTCTGTTTCAAATCAGAAGAGCCAGCATTGTCCGAAGACGTCTCCGTGGTCATGTGGCCGACATGACTCAACGCCAAAGGCGCATGGAATGCTGTTACCTTCCCACCAAAGGTGGTCCCTATTTTTCTACTTGCATTTTTTACGTGCTTTCGAACTGCTAGGTTGGCAGAAGCTGGAACAAATAACGGGAGCTCACCCCATTACGCGGCACTAGGGATTCGAACCACTGAACTACTGACTTTTCGATCGACAAGCTCAACGTCTTAGCCACTGAGCCACCGCATCCCTACCTTACACACTAATAGTAAGATACTAATAGTGTACCTTACATACTTTTAGTGCACTTTTTTTTTAAAAAAAAGCTTTGTTCATAATATCAGGTGACGGTTGTGCTTTCTGGCCCCTGGGCCCTAATGAAGGCTTTGATTTGCTCACTCAGCTACTGTGTCCAGGTGTGCCAAACAGTGCTTGCTTGTGACCTCATCGGTGGCTGCTAAGGATCTGTCTTCCCTTTCCTCCCTCCTGCAGCCTCCCACCCTGGGCGTTTAGGGCCAGGAGGAAGAAAGTGCTTCCTCCTGGCCTCAGCCCTGTGGTAGGGCGGGAGGGAGGGCGAGCCCGGGAGAAGTGCCAAGCTTTGAAAGACATGGCAGCTGGCTTCCGGGAGGTTAGCCCCCTGTCATGGGTAGCGTGAAGCCCTTGCCAAGGACGAGTTGTTGTTGGTTGACTTCAGGCCTTGACGTGGTCCACGGGCAGCTGGCAGTTCCCTTTCCTGACCTCCGCCTTCAAGATTGTCTCTACTTGTGTAAGATATCTGGATGGGCCAGAATCTCTTTTAACGTTGTTGAGTAAGCCTGTAAGGTGAGATTAGAGAAGCCCGCAGAAGTCTCGAGAAACGATCTACAAGCGGTGATACCCAGAGAGTTTGAACAACATCCCGAGGAGTTGTTGGTAGCTTGAAATACATCCTAAGCATCCGCCGGCATTCTGCTCATGTGTCGTTTTTGTACGGCCGTTCTTGGAACTTAACTATGCTGAGCTGAAGAATTTGGGGTGGGTGGGTGAGGGGGTTAGATCCATTAAGGCAGACTTCTCTCCAACTTTTCCGGCTTTGTGGTCCTGGCCAGAGTGGGGGAGAGGAGACGGTCCCAGGTGAACAGAGGGCAAGCACATGCGCAGCTCTGTTTGCACAAGCGGCGGACACTTACGTCCACCCCTCTGCAAATGCAATGCGGGTATACCCATTTGCACGTGCAATCATGGATTGGCAAGCATGCTTGCCTACCACTTCTGCAACCCAGTTCCAAACGGTAATGGGCCTTGGCCCGAGAGTTGGGGACCCTGGCATTAAGGGTTATGGGTCGATGCCTGTATCCTAATGGTTGCACTAAACCCAAAATGCTTGTAGGCATCTCTCCAAGCTTTGTTTACCCTGCGTAAAGCATATTTTCTCTCCCCCCCTCCCCCTTTCTGGTCCAGCAGATCCGAATACGAGATCCAAATCAGGGTGGCAAAGATATCACAGAGGAAATAATGTCTGGCGCTAGAACTTCTTCTACCCCAACTCCTCCTCAGGTAAGGCAGTTTCTTTCATCAACTCTCTTCCAAACTTGCCTTGCCTTGCCTGATAACAAGTATGTGTTTTTTCTGGTGTTTATAATACAAAAGCTCTAAATCACAGCCAACTTTTGTAATGGGTGAGCACTCGTAATCACCAAGGAGCCTTGGTGGTGCAGCGGACTCAAGTGCCGTTAAAGTAGCACTTAGCTGCCAGCTGCCTGCAATTACTGCGAGTTCAAATCTCACCAGGCTCAAGGTTGACTCAGCCTTCCATCCTTCCAAGGTAGGTAAAATGAGGACCCGGATTGTGCGGGCAATAAGCTGACTTTGTATTAAAAAAAAGAACACCACTTAGGGGGGGGCGAAAACCCTACTAAGCAGGTATATACAAAAGGATGAAGGCTATTGCTTAACGCATTGTAAGCCGCCCTGAGTCCCTGGAGAAGGGCGGCATATAAATCGAACCAATAAATAAATAAATAAATAATAAATAAATCCATCTTGATGCAGGAAGAATAACAGAGTTGGAAGGGATCTTGGAGGTGGTCTAGTCCAACCCCCCCCAAGCTCAGGCAGGAAACCCTCTACCATGCCAGACAAATGGCTCTCCAATCTCTTCTTTAGAAATTCCAGTGTTGGAGCATCCACAACTTCTGGAGGCAAGCTGTTCCACTGGAATCATTGTTAATAAAGAGCAGGAAATTTCTCCTTAGTTCTAGGTTGTTTTTCTCCTTGATTAGTTTCCACCCATTGCTCCTTGTCCTGCCTTCAGGTGCTTCGGAGAATAAGTTGACTCCTCTCTTCTTTGTGGCAGCCCCTGAGATATTAGGATTATTATTATTTATCGTATGGCACATTCACATCACATTTTGATTAAAACACACAGATAAAAATGCAAGAGCCTTGGTGGCGCAGCGGACTCAAGTGCTGTTAAAGTAGCACTTAGTTGCCAGCTGCCTGCAATTACTGCAAGTTCAAATCTCACCAGGCTCAAGGTTGACTCAGCCTTCCATCCTTTTGAGGTAGGTAAAATGAGGACCCGGATTGTGGGGGCAATAAGCTGATTTTGTATAAAAAAGAACACCGCTTAGGGGGTGGGCGAAGGCCCTACTAAGCAGGTATATACAAAAGTATGAAGGCTATTGCTTAACGCATTGTAAGCCGCCCTGAGTCTCCGGAGAAGGGCGGCATATAAATCGAACTAATAAATAAATAAATAAATAAAATATGAAACATAAAATATAAAATATTATAAACGTAATGCCTAGATTACAGATATAATTTTTTGCTTAATTTGTTGCAGCCAGGAAATTAGCAAAGTCTCCTTTATAAACTCTGACACTATATGTTAGATAGTTTGTTTTTCGGCCCCACAATCACAATTTGGTGAGGGGGCACACTTATAGGGGGGCATCAGCATGCCTGTCATGGCCAAATTCAGTTCAGTGTTGTCCATATCGCACAGGGCTGGTCAAATCCAGGCATGTGTTTTTTCAAGATGAAGGCAAACCTTGACATTGTGGGGATGGCAATTTTTGATCCAATGTTGTTTCCACATAATACAGGTAGTCTTGAACTTACAACTGTTCATTTAGCGGAGCGTTCAAAGTTACGGTGGCACTGAAAAAGTGACATGACTGTTTTTCACTCTTATGACCGTTGTAGCATCCCCATGACCTTGTCCCTTTTCCTCACCAGGTAGGCCGTGTTGTGACCTAGGCCCAAGTAGGTATTATCTGACACAGTCAGTTCTAAACAAACTTTATTAGAACAGCTGAGAATTAACTCATTCTCAGCGTCGTCCAAACTAATTCAAAACAAATTCTTCATAACACAATTTTTCAGCCTTATCACCAACCTTGGTCTAATTAGGCAACCTGCCAAAGGCTTTTCTTGACAAAAGTTCAGAAGATACTGACAAGAAACAAATCTATCAACGTTGTTTTCCGACAAAGAGCCTAAGAGCCATTGCTGGTCTTTTAAGCCTTATGGGAGGGGCCAATCATCTCTTGGCCTTACTCCTGAGTTGTCCTTTTTGTTTTAGCTTGCCTTCTTGCCTTCTGGCAGGTCTCATGCGTGCACTAGGAACAGGCTCCTCCTGTTTCTCTGCCTCTCTGCTGTCAGCCTCTGGTGGCTCCGGAGTCCGCACATCACTCCCCGATGGCCCTGGCCCCATCTCTGCCTCCGACGCAGAGCCCTCATCCGGGCCTTCCCCAGCCTCCAGGACTGGCCCATGTTCTTCCTCAGCCTCATCGCTGTCCGACTCCGCTGCCAGCTCCGCAGGCTGCAGGCGGACCACAACAGGCCGTGACTGACCACATGTTAAAAAGTCCATGCCACTCTTGCAACTCAGCGTTCCCCAATCCCTTAATAGGTTGAAACTGCTCTTTCGGGATTACTAAGGAGAAAATTCTAGGAATTGCTGTCCCAGCACCTAGAAATTTGCGTTCATCTATATCTGATGTAGCTAGAATAAATTATCTGCTCGCTCACTCTGTCTGTGTGTGTGTCTGAGAGAGAGAGAGAGATTGATTCATATTTGTTTTCTTGCTAATCTTTCTTTCCTCCTGTTTTCCTAGGCCGGAAGCGGTTCAGAGCCACAGGCCAACGGGGAGACACCTCACGTAGCAGTTATTGTCCGCCAAGGTATGATGATGAAACATTGAATTGGCCAGATGTATCTGTGTGAGATAAGTGCAGCCTCAGCCTCACTTTCGTCTGTCCATAGAGAGGGTTGGAGATGAACTTTTATAACACTTAAAGAGCCATGGGGGCGCAGAGGTTAGAATGAAGTATTGCAGGCTAATTCTGCAGTCAGTTCGATTCTGACCGGCTCAAGGTTGACTCGGACGTCCATCCTTTCGAGGTCAGTAAAATGAGGGCCCGGATTGTTGGGGGCAATATGCTCTGTAAACCACTTAGAGAGGGCTGAAAAGCGCTGCGAAGCAGTATATAAGTCTTAAGTGCTATTGCTAGTGCTATTTTCCATATAATCAGAAAGAAAAACAGCTTTTCTTTGTTCCTCTTGTGTGTCCAAGGCTTTTGGGAGATCTACTCAGTACTGGTAGTCCTTGACTTAACAAGAGTTCATTTAGTGACTGTTCGATGTTACAACAGCATCCCCGTGGTCACATGATCAAAATTCATACGCTTGGGTAAAACTTTTCCAATAAAAAAAAAAAAGAAGGAATGCTTAAACAAAACATTAGAAAAGGAAAAAAGTACCTAACATTACATATAATCACGGCGGCTAGGTTAACCCTAGCACAAGTCTGGAAAACAGATCAATTGCCAACGGAGCAGCAAATAATTCAAAAAATTTATACATGTGCAGAAATGGATAGACTAACGTTGAAATTGAAAGACAAGGAAGACTCAGTATTTTAAGGTATGGGATAGTTGGTATGAGTGGATAAACCAATTGGTATGAAAAGAAGGTAAAGTTAAAATCTAGTAAGAAATTAAAAGTAATAATTATACACCGTCATTAAGATGAAAAAGGAAATAAGTCACTGTGTATGTTTGTATTTATATATGTTACATATATGTAGTTTGTTTGTTGTGATTAGTATTGTTGATTGTATTTTAAGGTTGTGAATGTTTTATATAATTTTATCTTTTAAATGTAATAGTTTGTTTAAAAAAAAAAAAATTCATACGCTTGGCAACTGGCTCGCATTTATGACGGTTGCAGTGTCCCAGAAGTCACAATCTCCTTTTGCGACCTTCTGACAAGCAAAGTCAATGGGGAAAGCCAGATTCACTTCAACTATAGTGATTTGCTTAACAACTGTGGCAAGAAAAGTCATAAAATGGGGGCAAAACTCACTTAACAAATGCCTCAGCCACAGAAATTTGGGGCTCGATTGCGGTTGTAAGTCGAGGACTGTCTGTACGATATAATCCTGAATCCTATCCCGAGATTCTTGGTCCCATCTGGAAACTCAAGGAGGTGGTTTGCCCATGGATCAGACTTCAGCAGAGCATGGGAAGTAACTCCGGAAGACGTTGCTAATTAAATTACTGGTGATGGAATTCAGCTTTCTTTTGTGGTTTAGAGCAGCAATCTCCATTATGGCAAGTTTCAGACTTGTGGGCTTCAAGGAGGGGAGTAGAGTAGAGTAGAGTAGAGTAGAGTAGAGTAGAGTAGAGTAGAGTAGAGTAGAATAGAATAGAATAGAATAGAATAGAATAGAATAGAATAGAATAGAATAAACAGAACAGAACAGAACAGAACAGAACAGAACAGAACAGAACAGAACAGAAGAAAATGAGTAGAATGGAATGGAATGGAATGGAATGGAATAGAATAGAATAGGACAAGGAATGGAATGGAATGGAGTAGAGTAGAGTAGAATAGAATAGAATAGAATAGAGCAGAATAGAACAGAACAGAACAGAATAGAATAGAATAGAATAGATAGAATAGAATAGAATAGAATAGAATAGAATAGAATAGAATAGAATAAAATGAGCTGGAGGTCTTCTAATCCAGCCCCCTTCTCAAGCAGGAGAATCTATACCAGATAAGTGACTGTCTAGGCCGGTGATGGCGAACCTGCGGCACGCGTGCCCAAAGTGGCACGCAGAGCCATGTCACCTGGCACGTGTGACGTCGCCCGTTCCTCTTCCGGGTTTCTGGCACATACGCATGCGTGACAGTCACCTGGCCTTTGTGCATGCATCAGTGCTGGAAATCGGAAGAGCTGTTCTTCCATTTTCCAGCATGAGCATGTGCACTGGCCAGCTGATCGGCGTGTGCGCATGCTGGCCGGCGCCCACGTGAGCGTTGGGAACCGGAAGTACAGCAATCGCCAGCAGATTGGCGCATGCACAGCAGTAACCTGTAGACCTGCCAGCAGTAATCTGAAGAAACCGCAAGTATATTCTCCGGCGCATGCATACCCTGGACAATTCCTATTCCTGGTCTCAGTCCAGACGAGCATATGCGAAGTGCTCCCTTTTTGGCACTCGGTGCCAAAAAGGTTCGCCATCACTGGTCTAGGCTCTTTTTAAAAACCTCCAGTAATGAAGCACCCACAACATCTGAAGGCAAGCTGTTTCACTGGTTGAATTGTCCTCACTGTTAGGAAGTTTCTCCTCAATTCCAGGTTGCTTCTCTCTTTGATTAGTTTCCGTCCATCTTTTTTTTCTTGTCTTGCCTTCTGGCGCTTTGGAGAATAAGTTGACCCCCTCTTCTTTGTGGCAGCCCCTCAAATACTGGAATTCTGCTATCATGTCACCCCTAATTCTTATTTTCTTTAGACTAGCCCAGTGATGGCTAATCTTTTTGCCCTCGCGTGCCAAAAGTGGGGGGGAGTGTGGGGGGTCGCGGGTGCGGGTGCCCACATCCATTATTCAATGCGCCCTGCCCTCTCGCGCATGCGCACGTGACCCCCCCCACACACTTCCCCCTGCTTTTGGCACACAATGGCATGGTGGCCTCGGTAGGCCCGTTTTTCCCCCTCCCTAGGCTCCAGAGGTTTCTAGGAGCCTGGGGAGGGCAAAAACAGCCTTCCCCATTCCCCTGGAGGCCTTCCGGAGTCCGAAAACAGCCAGTTTCCCAACTTCCGGAGGGACAGGAAGGCCTGAAAATCAGTTGGCCGGCGCGCACATGCGTGCTGGAGCTGAGCTAGGGCAACACGTGCCATCACGGGACTAGCCAAACCCAAATCCTGCAACTGTTCTTCACACGTTTTAGTCTCCAGGCCTTTGATCATTTTAGTTGTTCTTCTCTGAACTTTTTCCAAAGAAGTTGAGGAATTCTGGGAGTTGAAGTCCACAAGTTTTAAAGTTGCCAAGTTTGGCGACCCCTGGTTTAGAGGTTTGCCGTGGTGTTTGGTTTTTAAACCAATGTCAGAAGAAAGCTTCGTTTAAGATGTACATTTTAGGATTCTTGGCAAACAGATTAAAAATAAATAAATAGAAGAACTGCATAGTTGATCCAACTGCAGAGCAATTTCAATGACTGATTCAGTTGCTTGGTGGCTACTGTTTTTTTCCTAAATATTTGTTTAGGAAAATTTATTACATTAATATTAAGTTAATTAATATTAAAGTATTAACATTACATTACATTAAATTAATTTGCTTGGAATGTTGCTTTTTGGAAAAACAAGTTCTCGAAGTTGAAAGGCCACATTCTTAATCTGGGGTGTATCTTCCCTAAGTGCCATCAATATTTAAAGCAGGAACTTCGGCTCCTGTTTGTGTCTCATTTATCAGTACTCTATGCATTCTTTTGCAGAATGGGTAGACACCAGTCAATGCAAAATGTAATTGATTGGACAAAGCTGAAAGGCACAGGGGTTTTTTGTTTTTTGCATATTGGCTTGAATTCATTCCTGTCCTCGTAGGGATCTATGGTAAACTTTTGTATCTCTATAGGAAGATTGTGTAACTTGAAGTCAACCTTTTCTTATTAATGAGAGTAACTGGTGTAACTCATGTACAGATAGTCCTTGATTTATGACCACAATAGAGCCCAGAATTTATGTTGCCAAGTGAGAAATGAGTTTTGTCCCATTTTACGACTTTCCTTGCCACATTGGCTAAGGGAATCACTGCCGTTGTTCAATTAGTAACACGGTCATTAAGCAAACCTGGCTTCCCCCATTGTCTTTGCTTGTCAGAAGGTCGCAAAAGATGATCGCATGACTCCAGGACACTGCAGCCATCCTAAATATGAATCAGTTGCCAAGCATCAAGTTGGATCACAGGACCATGGGGATGCTGCAACGGTCATAAGTGTGAAAAATGGCCATCAGTCATTTTTTTTCAGTGCCGTTGTAACTTCAAATGGTCACTAAATGAACTATTGTAAGTTGACTACCTGTAGTTGGACGTTCATAGAACATAGAATAATAAGATTGTAAAGGGACCTTGGAGATCTTCTAGTCCAACCCCAAACCCCTTCGGATAAATGTCTGTCCAGTCTCTTCTTAAAAACCCACAACTTCTGAAGGCTGTTCCACTGGTTAATTGTTCTCATCTCAGGAAATTTCTCCTTAGTTCTAGGTTGCTTCTCTCCTGGGTTAGTTTCCATCCGTTGTTTCTCATCTTGCCTTCTGGCGCTTTGGAGAATAGGTCGACCCCCTCGTCTTTGTAGGAACCCCTCAAATATTGGAACACTGCTATCATGTCTCCCCTGTCAGGGTTCCAAGTAACACCCCCAACGAAAGAAGACTCCGAGGATTGAAGTTCCTCAAAGTTCCATTTTATTAGAGATGTCATATTGGCACATCTGGGAAAGCCCAAATCTGAAAGCTTCCAGGTTTTCCCCACCCAAAGGAAAGTCCCTGCCCAACACCCACATGTCCATCACATGGTCTAATCCAAGCACCGTCCCAACTGGAGATGCCTCTCAGTTCCAACCATCCAAGTGCAGGGCAAGATGGCCTTGACTCTCTGAGAAAGGAATGTTATTATGACTACATATCACCCTTGATCCATACAATCCCCCTTCCCAGTTTCCCACAGTAGTAAATGTGGCAGGCCTGATGATCCAACG
Source organism: Pantherophis guttatus (assembly GCF_029531705.1). The sequence goes on along the minus strand of NW_026844092.1, from coordinate 62,870,620 downwards.
AAAAAGATGGCTTCCAGGCCTGATATCCTCGTTTTTCATTTTACACTTTTTCATTTTACACTGGCTTAAAAAGGCACCACTGCTGAGATATTTGGCCATAGCCAATTTCTCATATATATTTTTTGTTAAAAAAACCAAAAGCAGTGTTTGAAATATTACATGGATATGTTTGGCAAGGTCGAGAAAAACAAGAACGGTATAGTGAATAATACAAAGGTAAAATAGGTTTATTAACTGTATATTCCCTTTTATAGGATAATTAACTGTATTTCCTTTTCGTTCTTTTGCCTGAGTTTCTTTGCCTTACGCAGTAATTTTATTTCTCCCCTTTCTATGCTGTGTTTTGCATTATTGAGTCTGAAAGGGAATACAGGTAGTCCTTAACCTACAACCACAATTGAGCCCAAAATTTCTGTTGTTAAGTAAGGCATTTGTTAAGTGAATTTTGCCTCATTTTACGACCTTTTTTGCTACATTTGTTAAGTGAATCACTGCAGTTGATAAATTAGCAATGTGGTTGTTAAGTGAACCTGGCTTCCTCATTGACTTTGACATGATAATGGGATGCTGCAAAGGTCATAACTGTTTGTATGTTTTTATCTGGCTGTACACCGCCCTGAGTCCCTTGGGAGAAGGTGCGGTATATAAATTCGAAATAAAATAAAAATAAAATAAAATAAAAATAACTGTGACAAAAGGCCATAAGTCATTTTTTTCATTACTGTAGTAACTGTGGATGGTCACTAAGTGAACTGTTGTAAATCATGGACTACCTGTAGTATGTCCTATGTATGGATATCAGCCCAGTTCAGGCAACCTATGCAAAACAGATCCTATGTGCTTTCTAGTCTATGGCCACTAGGAGGCAGACTCTTTTAAAATGGATCAGCCAAGACAGGAGTGAGAAATACTGAGCACCATGGCGCAGTGGTTAGAGTCAGTACTGCAGGCTACTTCTGCTGCCTGCCGGCTGCCTGCAATTTGGCATTTCAAATCTCACCAGGCTCAAGGTTGACTCAGCCTTCCATCCTTCCGAGGTGGCTAAAATGAGGACACAGATTGTTGGGGGCAAGAGGCTGACTCTGTAAAACCCCTTAGAGAGGGCTGTAAAAGCACAGTGAAGTGATATATAAGTCTTAAGTGCTATTGCTATTTCCCGTTGCTAAGCGAGACAGTTATTAAGTGAGCTTCGCCCAGTTTTATGACCTTTCCCGCCACAGCTGTTAAGTGAATCAGTGTAGTTGTTAAATTAGTCAAACTCTTGTTACTTAACTAACAATTGCGGTTGTTAAGTCGAGGGCTACTTGTACAGGTAGCCCTCGACTTACAACAGTTCATTTAGTGACCATTCAAAGTTACGGCATGGCTGGAAAAAAGTGACTTTTGACCCATTTTTCACACTTAAGACGGTTGCAGCATCCCCAGGGTCACGTGATCCTCTTTTGCGACCTAACAAGCAAGGTCAACGGGGAAACTCGATTCACTTAACAACAGTGTCACTAACTTAACAACTGCGATGATTCACCCAACGACTGTGGCAAGAAAGGTCGTAAAATGGATCAAAACTCACTTAACAACTGTCTCATTTTAGCAACATAAATTTTGGGCTCAAATTGTGGTCGTGAGTCGAGGACTACCTGTAGTCGAGTCCAGTTTTCCTCTGAGCCTCTGCTGTATTCTCTCACTCCTCTTAGGCTGCTATCACAGCCTAGCTCTCTAGTACCAACTCCATCCTTCCTGTCCATCCTTAGCAGTGAGGCCAACAATGATCTACAGTGTTTCCCCCGAAAATAAGACATGCCACGACAATTAAACCCTCCCCAAAAATATTTAAATGCATGTACAGCCTCTCCCTGCCATTTCATCTGGTTAAGGTTAGGGAGACAGAGCTGGAATTCAGGTAAGAGGAGCCCCATCTTGCTCCATGACCCCAAAATAATAAGACCTCTCTGAAACTAAGGCCAAGCACTTATTTCAGAATTCAAAAAAAAAAATAAAAATAAGACAGGGTCTTATTTTCGGGGAAACATGATATTACTTCAGGAGCTGCTGTTAAGACTTAGAAGAGAATACAGTATTGCAGGCTGATTCTGCCCAGTCAGGAGTTCGATCCTGACCAGCTCAAAGTTTGACTCAGCCGTCCACCTTTCCGACGTCAGTAAAATAGGGAGCCAGATTGTTGGGGGCAATAGGCTGACACTGCAAACTGTTTCGAGAGTGCTGTAAAATGGAACGGTACTTGCTATTGCTAACTGCTATTTATAAGAACCGCCATTTTCTAAACAAAAATAAATTGTTGTGTTTTGGAGGACTCGACCCCCTTTTTCTTTCTCTTTCCCACCAGATGACCGTTCCAAGACCGGCCCAGTAGTAAGTAAACCGGTATCCTTGGAGACTAGTAAATCGGCTTCCCCATCTCCCCCTCCGCCCCTAACCGAGGTGGAGCCTGTGCAGCCGGCCACTGTGACGCTGGTGCGCCCAGAGAGCCCTGTTGCCGTGGACACTAGAGAGGAGCTGCTGGAGGTCCCTGAAGACATCCTCGAGCCCGTTAGTACCACCACTACAGTGCCAGGAGGGCTTGTGCCCCCTCCGGAGTCCTTTGTTTTGGACACAGAACCTCAGGAAGAGGTCGCTGCTAGCCCTGTTTTGGAGATTCCTTCCCAGCCGCCCCCAGAAACACAGGTGGACGAAGAGGTGGTAGCAGAAGAGACGGTGGTGGTTACCCAACCGGAGGCTGTTCAACCCGAGGAGCCTCCCGTAACGCTGCCGTGCGCCCCTCCCGCTCCTTCTCCTCCGCTGGAGGAGGTGGCCGAAGGGGAGGCCGTCGAGTCGAATGGGGTCTTAGAGGAGGAGCTGCTGGAGGCAACGCCCGAGGTGCCCCCGTGTGAGCCAGAACCAGCCATGGAATCCCCCATTGCTCAGCCGGAAGAGCAGGCAATCCCTGCAGGGCTTGAGACCCCAGAGAAAATAGAGGCCGAAGAGCCGGAGGAACAGCCCGAATCGGATATCAGCCCCATCTCTGAACCCGAAGAGGTGAAGCCCGAGGAGGTGATTGTCCCAGCGGCCGCGCCTGCTGTAGAAGAGGAGGCGGAGCCAGAGGAGGAAGTGGAGGAGACGGTCGAGGTCCCGGAGCAGATTGCCGAACCGGTGGCTGCACCCTTGGAGACCACGGAAGTGACGACGCAAGGTGAGTATCCATAGCACGTTTTCCATCCCCACCCGGATGCAATCTTTAAGAAGTCTGGTGATTTGCAGAATGAGGGGGGTGGGGGGGTCCTTGGTGCTCTCCGAGCTTGGCTGTTTTCCTGCAGACATCTCATTAGCCAAACGAGGTAACATCATCAGTGCTAGTAAGGAGTGGGGTTTGTTCTCAGTTTAGTAGCTTGCCCTGCCGGTATTGATGGAAGTGTAGTTTTTTTTTTTTTCCTTGTTAGTTCCTCGATTATTGTTTTTGCTTCTTTTGTCTGGTGTTAATCCCTGCTTATCTACGTGTTGTTTGCTGGAGAAGTACAAACTACAAGGAGAAAAACTACACCTCTACCAACAGGGCAAGCTACTGTCTATAAACTGAGAGCAAAGCCCACTTCCTTCTAGAACTGATAATGTTACATAGTTGGGTAATGAAACGTCTGCAAGAAAGCATCCAAACTCAGAGGACCCCACAGTTTAATCCTGAGTTACTGTTCTGATCTAGGCTTCCCCAGCAGCACGAAGCCTTGTCCTGATAAACCCCTTTTATTTAATTTACAGTGAATTCCTCTCCAGCAAAGTCTTTCCTCTCCCACAGTCTTTCAAGATTAGTTCACAATTACCGACCTTTATCACGCTTGGAGAGTGGCCAGGCCGATATCTTTCAGAGGCCGCAATACTTGGCAAGAATGCAGAAATGAACTAATTGTCTCCTGCAAACTCCCCTCCCCTTTTGCTCCTCTTTTATTTCCCCTGGGAGGGGCCATTCACCATCCACCTGTGGCTTTACTCCTGAGTCGACCCTTGTTCTTTAGCTGTTCCCTTCGTCTGGCAACTCTGTGCATGTGCACACTGGGAACAGGATCCAGCTGTTCGTCTGCCTCACTGATGTCTGACTCCAAAGGCAGCTGATACCTGTCAGACAGCCCTGGCCCCCTCTCTGCCTCCGACGCAGAGCCCTCATCAGAGCCTTCCCCAGACTCCAGGACTGGCCCATGTTCCTCCCAAACCTCCTCACTATCCGAATCTGCTGCCAGCGGGCCACAACAGTTACAAATATTCTCTTTTCTGGGTGGTATTTCCTGTACACCAAGGAATTTATTGTCTTCAGAGCATTTAGGCGCTTCTGCCTTTGCTGCCTTGGTCCCTTTCGATCTTCTAACAGGCTCAAGGGCTGTTGTCCCAAAATATCCCAAATAGATGCTACGGCTTCTTCCTGGGATGCAACGTCCTCTTATCTCTGCCATGAGTTAGGCTTCTTTTTCTAACCCTTGGAAAATGGCTTCAGAGCATGACTTCGCACTAACTTCTTGTTTGTTGCCTGGAGTGTCTTTCCCCGTTAATCTGGACTTTTCCGTCGCTCATGTGCCTCTCCATCCCTCTGTATAATTCCCTAGTAGCCGTATCGGTGCCAAAGAGGAAGCGAAAGTTGAAGGATCTGAACAAGAAGGAAGCCGTTGGAGATTTGCTGGATGCGTTCAAAGAGGTGAGTAGCCTATACATTACCAGGGGGAAATTAATTACCGTATTTTTCGGACTATAAAATGCACCAAGATTTTGAAGAGGAAAAGAAGGAGAAAAATGTTTTTGCCCTCCCGGGCCCCAGGAGCACTCTGCAGGCCTACCAAACCCTCTGTGCGTCCTGTTTTTGCAATAATGGGATTCGCAGAGGGTTTGGGAGGCCTGGGGAGTGTTCCTGGGGCCCGGGGAGGGCAAAAATGCGATGCATGGGGGTTTGGGAGGTAAAAAGTGGGTCCATTTTTTGCAAAAACAGGAGCGTTTTTGCCCTCCCCAGCCTCCAGGAGCACTCTGCAGGCCTCCTAACCCTCTGCATGCCCCATGAAAAACAGGCCTGTTTTTGGCAAAAACGGGTAGAGTTTCGGGGGCCCAGAAATGGCTGTATTCAGTGTATAAGACGCACCAACATTTCCATCCTCTTTGGGGGGAGAAGTGAGTCTTATATTCCGAAAAGTACGTTAATGATTAATGCAATGAGTAATGCAATGTTTCTGAACCTTCACAACTCTTAAGATGACTGGGCTTCAGCTCCCAGAATTCCCCAGCCAGCCTGTAACAGAAATGACATTTCCTTGCCGGTGACAAAGGGTAACATGGAATTTGGTATGTGCCCGGCTGTTGCCAAGGCGCTTAAATTGATTGTGGTTTTTAAAGTAATCTTTGGAGGGCATTCTGAGAAGCTCACTTTTCATGATGAAAAACCTCAGATGCCAAAAGATGCCCACGGAACAGAATTTGTAGGGATCAGAGGAAGGGAGTTCAGTGCCACGTTTATCCCTTTTTAACTTCCTTCTTCTCTGTTTTCCATCGTACCGTAGTTAAATGTTTGTGCCATTCTTGGGTGGGCGTATGAATGTTTATCTATACACATAACACAGCTGTTGTTTTTAGAAACCTCTGTGTAAGCTATGGTCACTTATTTTGTAGGCCCATCAGTTCCGCTCTACTTAGGAGTCCTCTTCTAAGCATCCTGCAGGTTCAACTAATTGGATCTTGTATACTTTTGTTAGGATAGAAAGCAATGCAGGTAGTCCTTGATTTACGTCCACAATTGAGCCAAACTCAGTGAGTTCAGTGAGTTTTGCCCCATTTTACAGCGTTTCCTGCCACAATTGTTAAGGGAAGAAGGATGAGCAAGACCAAGAATTACACACACACACACACACACACACACAAACAAAATTTATGTCTATCTCTCTGTCATCTCTATATATCGTATTTTTTGGAATATAAAACACACTGGAGTATAAGACGCACCTTAGTTTTTTGGGAGGAATATAAGAAAAAAGCTGATTGGCAGGTGGATCGGCCTCTGTGCCTTGCTTTTTTTTTTGCTTTTTTTGTCTACCTCTGAAAGCCTCCGAAACAGCTTCAGAAAAAAAGCCTCTGAAGCTCTGTTTGGTGGCTTTTCTTTTCTGAAGCTTCGTTTCTGATGCTTTTTTCAGCCTCTGAAACCTCCGTTTGAGAAGATGGGCGGTGCTACATTTGGAGTATAAGATGCACCCAGATTTTCACCCTCTTTTTTGGGGGGGGGGGGGAAAGGTCCGTCTTATACTCCGAAAAATACAGTATCTATCTCTAATCTATCTGTCTATCTAATCATCTATCTGTCATTATCTCTGCCCTATCTATAATTATCATTATATATGTCTGTCTGTCTATCATTTTATCACCATCCATCCATCTATCACAGTGCTTTTGAAGTCATGAGCTGCATGTGAACCTTGTGGGCTTCCGTTGTCATTGTGGTCCTGTTGAAGAAAGCACCAATTTTGTTTTTTGAGCTTGGAGGTGCAGGATGAACACACCTCCTCCTGCAGAGAGAGAGGCGTTCCTTGCTACCTAGTTCTGTCCTTCATAGGATCTCTTCGGCTGTCCTTCCCTCTTAGGTCAGCGAGGGGGGCTCTGAGACTGAGAACAACCCCCCAGTGCCAGCCCCGGAGCCTGAGGAACCTGTCCCAGCTCGCTCCCAGGAGGAACCTGAGGAGTCGTGGGAACAGAAGGAGGATAAGATGGATCCCGAGAAGGTCAAGCAAGCGGATCAAAAGTACCGCTACAAGGAAGGTGAGCCAGGTCTGAGCCGCACTTACAATTTGGGAAAGATGGGGCGGGGGGGTGGAACTTCCCATTGAGCCTTCTGTGATGACCTCCTTTTTGAGCCATCGTGTCTGGGCCACTGATAACGCTGATGGAACTGAGGATCTGAGCAGACTCATTACCCAAGGACTGGTTGGCTTTTCTTAGAGTACTGCCATTTTTTTTTTTTAAATTTGATTTATATGCCGCCCTTCTCTGGAGACTCAGGGCGGCTTACAATGCGTTAAGCAATAGCCTTCATACTTTTGTATATTTATACAAAGTCAGCTTATTGCCCCCCACAATCTGGGTCCTCATTTTACCTACCTTAGAAAGGATGGAAGGCTGAGTCAACCTTGAGCCTGGCGAGATTCGAACCTGCAGTAATTGCAGGCAGCTGGTCTTAATAACCAGCTGAATAACAGGGTGCCTTAAATCACTGTGCTACCAAGGCCATGGATTCACAGGACTTTTTTTGCCATTACATACCCGTGTTTCCCTGAAAATAAGACCGGGTTCTTATGTCAATTTTTGCTCCAAAAGACAAATTAGGGCTTATTTTCCAGTTAGGTCTTAATTAGAATTAAAATTCTTTATTGGGCAAGTGTGATTAGACACACAAGGAATTTGTCTCTGGTGCATAAGCTCTCGGTGTACATACAACAATAGCGATAGATCATTATTGTAGTCATTGTAAAAATACAGTCATCATAACACATTAGATACAACATAGTGTAGTCGTATAGTGATAGTCGTGGATACTAAATAAGCAAGCAACATAAATCATACCGTGTTTCCCCGAAAATAAGACATCCCCAGAAAATAAGACCTCCCCGAAAATATTTAAACACGTGTGCAGCTGGTCCCTGCCATTTCCTCTGGTTAGGGTTAGGGAGACAGAGCTGGAAATCAGGTAAGACGGCAAGAGGAGCCCAGTCTTGCTCCACACGCCCCAAAATAATAAGACCTCCCTGAAAATAAGGCCACACACTTATTTCAGGATTCAAAAAACCCTGAAATATAAGGGTTTTATATAAGACAGGGTCTTATTTTCGGGGAAACGCGGTACTAGGCTACTAAGTAAACAATATAAATCGTAAGATACAAATAACAAAGTTATAGGAAGATGAGATAGGGAAGATGAGAATAATGATGGTAATGCTACCTTTCTAGATA
>NW_026844092.1:62717661-62857661 GCF_029531705.1 Pantherophis guttatus | reverse complement strand
TGGAGGAGAAAGAAGGTTTGAGATGTGCTGCCCGAGGGTGACATGAGTAAACCATGGCTGAAAATTGGAAGAAATTAGACTTAGGCAGTTGGATTGTAGCTCCCAACACGAAGATGGCAGAAAGGAGGTAGGACACACAAAGTGAACGCTCCCTGAACACAAATCCAGCATTCCGATGTAGCTGCTGGGCTGCCTTCTTGCTTACAGCCCATACAATCATATTGTTCTGCTCCAGCTATGGATCCCAAAGAACACAGCACACACAAAGTTTGTACAAAACTTAATTTACTAAAATAACTCAGTGTTTTTCAAAACAAAGGCTGTTAATAAACTTTCTTAACAGCCTACAAGAAACCAAAGATAAAGTAATCACAATCTTACTAAGGTTGGCAGAAAGCCCAGAAGCAATTTGCAGAGAATCCAGACGCGAAGTAGAGCGAACTAAAGTTGTTCCCTACAAATTGCTTCAGTCGGTGTTCTTCCTTAAATGGGCTAAGGGAGTGGCCAATTAGCCCCAAGCCTTACTCTCGAGGAGACCTCCTCCTGAGGAGCCACTCCTGCCTTTTGGCAGCTCTGCACGCCCGTGCATCGAGGAGAGGCTCCTCCTCTTCTTCCTCTTCACTTATGGGAGCTTCTGGAGGTTCTGAAGGCCCTGGCTGAATCCCTGCCTCTGGCACCACATCTTCTCCAGCCTCCTCATTGTCCGACTCGAGTGCCAGCTGCCCAGGCTGCTGGCGCAGCACCACACCAGCCTCCTCACTGTCAGAATCAGCTACAATCCGCACAGGCCGCTGACAGGCCACAACACATATTCAGGTAGTCCTCGACTTAACAACAGTCCATTTAGTCACCGTTCAAAGTTACAACAGCACTGAAAAAAGTGGCCAATGACCATTTTTCGCGCGACCGTCGCAACATCCTCATGGTCAGGTGATTTACGTTCAGAAGCTTGACAACTGGTTCATACTTATGACCTTTGCTGTGTCCCATGATCCCCTTTTGCACTTCTGACAAGCAAAGTCAACGGGGAAGCCAGGCCCACTTAACAAACCTGTTCCTAATTTTAACAACCGCAGGGATTCACTTAACAAATGTGGTAAGAAAAGTTGTAAGATGGGGCAAAACTCACTTAACAAATTTCTCACTTAGCATTTCTCACTGGGCTCAATTGTAGTCGTAAGTCGAGGATTATCTCTGCAGACAGAACTGAATTGGGACCCTGAATTTCCATTGCTATGTAAGTTGGTTTACTAAATAAGTTGCGCCTGAAATTTATGACCTTTCCTGCCATGGTCGTTAAGCAAATCACTGCAGTTCAATGAATCACACCGTTATTAAACAGATGATTTTACTGATCTGGGAAGGTTGATTACAAGACCCTGGGATGGTGCAACCATCTTAAATACATGCTGGTTGCCAAGCACCCAAATTTTGATCACATGACCATGGGGCTGCTGCAACAATTTTAAGTGTAAGGACTGGTTGGTTATAAGTCACTTTTTTTTTAGTGCCGTTGTAACTTCAAACTGTTGCAAAACAAATGGTTATAACTCGAGGACTACCTGTATGTCTCGACATTCTAGATCCGTGATGGCGAACCTATGGCACGAGTGCCACAGGTGGCATGCGGAACCATATCTGTAGGTAACACGAGCATTGCCCTAGCTCAGCTCCAGCGTGAATGTGCGCAGGAAAGCTGATTTTCAGGCCTTCTGGGTCCACCAGAAGTCGGGAAACGGGCTGTTTCCGGCCTCTGGATGGCCTCCGGGGGTGTGTGGGAAAGGCAAAAACAGCCTTCCCAGAGGGGAGCAACAGAAACAGACCATGAAGTGGGTGTGTGGGGTACTCTAACATTGCTTTGAGCTCTAAGCACATAGCGCTTATAACCAACATCCTGAATAACGGGAAGCGAGCTTCCTATGCTCTTCTCGGCTGTCCTTACCACTCTCTGTATGGACTTTCGACCTGAGGCACTGCTGCCACCTGATTCTCTTTACCCTCTGATTCAGGGAACTCTTGAGGATACAGATAAACCCTCAAATGGCCTCATGACTACTCTCAGTCCCAGATGACTGCAAAGAATATAAATCCTTCTACTCCCCACCAGTCAGTTAGAACTAAAGAAGCTTCTTGGAGGAGAAGCGAAACATTTTCAAAGGGGAAAAAAAAAACAGAAGAAGTCCAGTTGCTTTTTGGAAAAAGCACCATTGGGACAAATGAAACGACACTGTTATTGCCTCTTCCCACAGGAGCTCTTCCGACGTGTGCGCAGCATTCTCAACAAGTTGACACCGCAGATGTTCCAGCAGCTGATGAAGCAGGTCACCGAGTTGTCCATCGACACAGAAGAACGCCTCAAGGGCGTCATTGACCTCATCTTCGAGAAGGCCATCTCTGAGCCAAACTTCTCTGTTGCCTATGCCAACATGTGCCGTTGCCTTATGGGGGTAAGTGCTCCAGGGAATCGAGGACCACCAATTCTCACAGGTGTTTTTTTATTATTATTATTATTTATTTATTTTTATATGCCGCCCTTCTCCGGAGACTCAGGGCGGCTTACAATGCGTTAAGCAATAGCCTTCATACTTTTGTATATTTTATACAAAGTCAGCTTATTGCCCCCACAAACCGGGTCCTCATTTTACCCACCTTAGAAAGGATGGAAGGCTGAGTCAACCTTCAGCCTTGTGAGAATTGAACTCGCAGTAATTGCAGGCAGCTGGATGTTAAATGCTGCCTTAGTAGGAGGCATTATCCTCCTATGCTACACACCCTCCCTTTCTAGTGTGCAGTGGATTGAAGTGCCTTTCAGGATAGGGCGTAGAGATGCTGGTGGTTGTAGCCCAATTGTCACATATAGGATCTCCACTTAGATCAGGGTTTCCCAACCTTGGCCATTTTAAGATGTGTGGACTTCAACTCCCAGAATTCCCCACCCAGCCTTTGTAGACTTCACCTTCCAAAATTCCTTACCCAGCATATATAGACTTCAATTCCTAGAATTCTTCAGGTAGGACTTCAACTCCCAGAATTCCCCAGCAGCATGCAGGCTGGGGAATTCTGGGAATTGAAGTCCGTATAGCTTATAAAAATGATGAGTTCAAATGCTTAGTTCCAAATCATTGACAAACTCCAGCCTTCCCAGTGGAACCTGAGAGCTGTGCTGGTTGGGGACGATGGGAATCCTTGTACCAGATGTTATTAAGTTTCAGCTTATTAACAACTGCCCACCTATCCACCAAGAACCTCTCAGGGGCGAATCAATGAGAACAGAGAATCACATTAAAACGAAAACCCAATGGAAACTCCATTGAAAACACCAAACACCAACCCATGTGTCCCTGCCAGAACCCCCAAAACTAGTGCCCTGCCTCTGTGCCAACAGCAGTGGCTGATGGTCTTTGGATGGCCACCGGGAACATTGTCAGTAGCTCCTCTCCTGAGCCAGGAAAAGTGAGGGCCACTGGATTGTATGACCAGTCTCCCCACGTTCTATAGATCTTATCAGAATTGCAGAGTTGGAAGGGACCTTGGAGGTCTTCTAGTCCAGCCCCCTGCTACCTTCAGCCTTGTGAGAATTGAACTCGCAGTAATTGCAGGCAGCTGGATGTTAAATGCTGCCTTAGTAGGAGGCATTATCCTCCTATGCTACACACCCTCCCTTTCTAGTGTGCAGTGGATTGAAGTGCCTTTCAGGATAGGGCGTAGAGATGCTGGTGGTTGTAGCCCAATTGTCACATATAGGATCTCCACTTAGATCAGGGTTTCCCAACCTTGGCCATTTTAAGATGTGTGGACTTCAACTCCCAGAATTCCCCAGCCAGCAGCAGCTGGGTGGGGAATTCTGGGAGTTGAAGTCCACACATCTTAAAATGGCCAAGGTTGGGAAACCTGACTTAGATATTATAGGTAAATGGGGAGGTCCATTCCCAGATTTTGGAAGTCCCCAATAACCGAGTTGCTAGAAGTTATCTAGTTCAGGGGTCCCCAACCCTAAGTCCGTGGTCTACTACTGGGCAGTGGCCTGTTCAGAACTGGGATGTGAAAGGGGCAGGTTAGCGCATGTGCACACAGCTCCAATTGTGTGAGCGACAAGCACGCGTGCCCGTCACATAAATGGAGCTGAGCCTGTGGGCACCCTCTGCTTGCACGGACCCATTCCCTCTCTCCCTCTCCCACCGGTCCGCAAAGCCAGATACTTTGGAGGCCACTGGCCTACTTGGCTCTACCGCAACAGGTAAAGCTTGGCTAGCGTTAACGTATATCAGTGTATTTGGGAACCCTAAAAATGGACCCATTTAGTAAACAGGTTAATGTTCTATTTGTATAAACCGGGGTGAAATCCACCAGGTTCTGACAGGTTCTGGAGAACCGGTAGCGAAAATTTTGAGTAGTTCGGAGAACTGGCAAATACCACCTCTGAGTGGGGTGGGAATGGAGATTTTGCAATATCCTTCCTCCAGGAGTGGGGAGGGAATGGAGATTTTGCAGTACCCTTCCCCTATCACGCCCACCAAGCCACACCCACAGAACTGGTAGTAAAAAAAATGTGGATTTCACCACTGGCATAAACCATATATTGTGATAGGATTGCGACCAGATAATTAATTTCTGTTGTATATGGTACTTGGACCAATGAGTATTAGGAGTGCTTATCTGGCTGTCTTCCTATGGTGATCCTCAACTGTCTTTTCTTTAGCTAAAAGTCCCCACTACTGATAAACCTACCGTCATGGTGAACTTTCGCAAGGTACTCTTGAACCGCTGCCAGAAAGAGTTTGAGAAAGACAAGGATGATGATGAGATTTTTGAGAAGAAGCAGAAGGAGATGGATGAAGCAGCTACCGTAAGTGAGCTTGAACATAACGTATCTGGAACTCGGGTTCCAAGGCCTAAAAGATTCTGACATTTTTGGCTTCTATTTATCTTTCTTTCTTTCTTTCTTTCTTTCTTTCTTTCTTTCTTTCTTTCTTTCTTTCTTTCTTTCTTTCTTTCTTTCTTTCTTTCTTTCTCTCTCTCTCTCTCTCTCTCTCCCCTCCCTCCCTCCCTCCCTCCCTTCCCTCTCTCCCATTATCTCTGTCTATATCTATCTATCCTCCATCCATCTAGCTATCACGTATCATTCACCTGTCATCTATCAGCTAGCATCTGTCTCTCTTTCTGTCTTCATTATCTGTCACTTATCAATCATTTCTGTCATTTATTTATAGCTATCATTTCATCTATATCTTTCTTTCTCTCTCTTCTTCTTTCCTCCCTCCCTCCCTCCCATTCTCTCTCTCTCTCTCCCTCCCTCTCCCTCCCTCCCTCCCTCCCTCCCTCCCTCTCTCCCCTCCCTTCCCTCTCTCTCTCTCTCTCTCTCTCTCTCTCTCTCTCATCTAATTTGCTTAGCTCACCATCTCACCAAAAGCAACTAGGAGGCACTTAACAATCAGATAAAAACCGCAAATATAAAAACAGCAGATATAAAATCTACAAAAATCTACACTGAGGAATAAATGATATTTAAAAAAAGAAGCATGCAATCCCTAGCCGAAGAGAGGATAAAAATAGGGACCTCAACAACGGAGCCATCTAAGCATATCTCGGGGTCGCTGCAACTCCAGGCCTGATGGCATAGCCAAGTCTTTTGAGGGCCTTCTGAAAGGATTTCTATTGGGCAGAAAGGAATGATAGGAGCTTCTTTGATGGGACAGATAAGTGACTTGACTGAAAGCCTGCCAGACCTCCTATTGGGAGGAGGTAAGGGGTATGGTTACGTTGGTATTGATTGTATGTTAAGAGGTTGCTATGTGTCACTAGAGATGCTTAATGCAGAAATCCTGACTCTCGGAGCTGAAGTTCACAGGTCTCCTGTTGGAAAAAGGAGAATTGATTTGAATCTCCCCAGCCTCAAATGGACAATTTACCAGGCCACAACTCCTTCATTTTATGCACAATTTCTCTAGACGTGCACGGTTGTTAAAAATGGCTGAAATGAATCGTTTCTAAGTTAAGAATTTTAAAAAGTCATTTTATCCACAGTCAAATCATAAATCTCTCGTTTGTTCCGCAGCCTGAAGAGAAAACGCGCCTAAAAGAGGAGCTGGATGATGCGAGGGACAAAGCCCGCCGGCGGTCCCTTGGCAACATCAAGTTCATTGGGGAACTCTTCAAGCTGAAGATGCTGACGGAGGCCATCATGCACGACTGCGTGGTGAAGCTGCTGAAGAACCACGATGAGGAATCCCTGGAGTGTCTCTGTCGGTTGCTCACGACCATCGGCAAAGACCTGGACTTTGAGAAGGCCAAGGTACTTCACCCCTTTGCTGCGGAAGGGAGAAAGCAGCAGTTCTCTTATCTTTTAAGGAGCATTAGATGCCCCTTGCGTTGGTCAGACGTCTTGGGTATCTTTAGAGATCCTCAGTCATCCAGATCGTGGTTGTCCCAAAGGTGCTTTTTTTTCAAGAGGCAACTAGACTTCCTGGTTTTGGAGTTTTTGTAATTTGTGGATTAGGGGTGACACGATAGCAGTCTTCCAGTATTTGAGGGGCTGTCATAGGAAGGAGGAGGTCAACCTATCCTCCCAAGCACCTGAGGGCAGGACAAGAAGCAATGGATGGAAACTAATCAAGGAGAGAAGCAATCTAGAACTAAGCAGAAAATTTCCTGACAGTGAGGGGAAAAAAAATTAACCAGTGGAACTGCTTGTCTCTTGAATTTGTGGGTGCTGCATTGTTGGTAGTTTTCAAAAAGAATATGGAGAGCCATTTGTCTGGGATAGTTTAGGGTCTCCTACCTGAGCAGGGGGTTGGACTCGATTAGAAGACCTCCAAGGTCCCTTCCAATTGTGTTGTCCCAAAGATGCTTTTTTCAAGAGGCAACTGAACTTTCTGGTTATTTTCTTTGAAGACGTTTCACTTCTCATCCAAGGAGCTGCTTCCACTCTGACTGGATGGTGGAGAATGGAAGGATTGATACTCCTTGCAGACAGCTGGTCATTTGCATCCTTTTTAGAGAGCCGCTGAGGCCACTTGGGGGTTTGTTTATGTCCTCAGGATCACCCGAGTGGTGCAAATGGGTGTGGAGCTGTGCTTTCTGCTTAACTTAAGGCACTACACCAGGGGGGGGTTCTACTTACCTTTACTACTGGTTCGCAGCGATCATCGGTCACTTTTTTCCAGTGCCGTTGTAACTTGGAACGGCCACTAAAGCAACCGTTGTAACTCGAGAACAACCTGTCCTGTTTCTATCGTGTCGTCTCAGTTTCATTTCTTCTGTCACAACGCCGAATAAATAAAACAAACTTCATTTCTTGCTCTTCAGCCTCGAATGGATCAGTACTTCAACCAGATGGAGAAAATAATTAAGGAGAAGAAAACGTCCTCGCGGATCCGGTTCATGTTGCAGGATGTGATTGACCTCAGGCGGGTAAGGTGCAGGTAGCAGCTCAGTTTTGGTCCCTGGGCTAGATGACAATTATTATTTTTTTTAAATTAGATTTATATGCCGCCCTTCTCCGGAGACTCAGGGCGGTTTACAGTGCGTTAAGCAATAGCCTTCATACTTTTGTATATTTTATACAAAGTCAGCTTATTGCCCCCACAATCTGGGTCCTCAATTTTCCTACCTTAGAAAGGATGGAAGGCTGAGTCAACCTTGAGCCTGAGGAGGTTCGAACATACAATAATTGCAGACAGCTGAATGTTAATAACAGGCTTTTAGTCTGTTGAGCTATCCAGGCTCCTATCCCTTTCCCCTTTCCCCCAATCCCTTCCCCCCCCCTTTTTTTAATATATAAATATTTTATTTGTTTTTAAGCATAAAATACATCTTTTAAGAGCAAAGGTTTGGTCCGGTATTAGATAAGTACAATTGCCCACACTTCTTTAACCAATTTGATTCCAAATTTCATCCATTTACATCTTTAAAAAGAAAAAAAAAGACATCAAATCGCCAATATTTTATCATACAACCTTAAGATCTTATTCTAAACGCTTGGCATTCTATTGTATCACCATAATCCCTTTCCCCTTTTCTGGGACAGGCCAGCTGGGTAAATAAAGTACCAGCCTCTACCTTCCAAGGCTAGCTGTGTGGAATTGGAAGTCCTTGGTGCCCTCTGAGCTTGGTTGTTTCCTTGCAGACGCTTCATTAACCAAACTAGTAACCTCATCAGTGCTAGAGTGGAATTCTTAATGGTAGAGGTTAATACCTTCTCTCCTGCTTTCCTATTCATTTCGAGTTCAAATCACCACTATTTCTATTATTTCTATCATTATTACTGCCAAAAAAAGCCAACACAGTTCTAGACTGCATAAACAGGGATAGAATCAAGATCACGTGAAGTGTTAATACCACTTTATAATGCCTTGGTAAAGGCCACACTTGGAATGCTGCATCCAGTTTTGGTCGCCACGATGTAAAAAAGATGATGAGACTCTAGAAAGAGTGCAGAGAAGAGCAACAAAGATGATTAGGGGACTGGAGGCTAAAACATATGAAGAATGGTTGCAGGAACTCAGTATGTCTAGTTTAATGAAAAGAAGGATTAGGGGAGACTTGATAGCAGTCTCCCAATATTTCAGGGATTGCCACAAAGAAGAGGGAGTCAAACTATTCTCCAAAGCACCTGAGGGCAGGACAAGAAGCAATGGGTGGAAACTAATAAAGGAGAGAAGCAACTTAGAACTAAGGAGAAATTTCCTGACAGTTAGAACAATTCATCAGTGGAACAACTTGCTTCCAGAAGTTGTGAATGCTCCAACACTGGAAGTTTTTAAGAAGATGTTGGATAACCATTTGTCTAAAGTGGTGTAGGGTTTCCTGCCTAAGCAGGGGGTTGGACTAGAAGACCCCCAAGGTCCCTTCCAACTCTGTTATTATATTACCTATCACTGATAATCGCTGTGTCTCAACCCGACCAACTTTCTTAAAGTGGACTTCAACTCCCAGAATTCCCCCGCTAGCATACCATGGCTGGCTGAAGAATTCTGGGAGTTGAAGTGCACAAGTCTTCAAGTTACCAAGTTTGGCGACCTCTGATCTAGGCACACACATAAGAGTGTGAAGAGCAAGGGTGGTGGCAGCAGGCACCAAATTTGACCACTCTTGGGCCAAGATTAACATTCTTTGGGGCAAAGAAGTGGGCTAGAGAAGGAGACATCTAACTAGGAATGTCTGTCCTAAGCCATCTTTACCCAAACAGGCCTAGTTGGAAATTGTCCATTTATTTATTTATTTATTTATTTATTTATTCATTCATTCATTCATTCATTCATTCATTCATTCATTCATTCATTCATTTATTTATTGGTTCGATTTATATGTCGCCCTTCTCCGGAGACTCAGGGCGGCTTACAATGCGTTAAGCAATAGCCTTCATAGTTTTGTATATACCTGCTTAGTAGGGCTTTTGGCCCCCCCCAAGCGGTGTTCTTTTTTTATACAAAGTCAGCATTGCCCCAGGTCCTCATTTTACCTACCTCGGGAGGATGGAAGGCTGAGTCAACCTTGAGCCTGGTGTGATTTGAACTTGCAGTAATTGCAGGCAGCCGGCAGCTAAGTGCTACTTTAACAGCACTTTAGTCCACTGCGCCACCAAGGCTCTTCTTTCAATGCTGGCTTGGGGAATTCTGGGAATTGAAATCCACAAGTCTTAAAATTGCCAAGTTTGGATGCCCCCTGTTTTAAAGAATTGAAGCACAAGCAATACCGGAAGGGAAAACCATTTCTAGAAATATGTTCAGGAGCTGTGTTGTCCATCATTCTGATCTCTCATCGCCGGTCCACCATCGTCGTTTTCAAGCAGGCGAGCGATCTGCACGCGGTAATGCCTCTCCCTGCTTTTCCTCATGCCTTTTGCAGAACAGTTGGGTACCAAGGAGAGGAGATCAGGGTCCTAAGACCATTGACCAGATTCACAAGGAAGCCGAGATGGAGGAACACCGGGAGCACATTAAAGTGCAACAGCTGATGTCCAAGCAGGATAAGAGGAGAGGGCCTCCATCATCTGCAGGTGAGGCGGAATCAGTGGTGAAATGTAAAATTTGTTCTGTGGGTGTGGCTTGGTGGTGGTGGGGTAATGTGACTGGGTGGGCGTGGCCAACTTTTTTTTTAAAAAAAAAACTTTTAAAAGCATTTTTTCTACAACCTGACATGTTGCTCCTAATAAATAACCGGATTTCTTTTGAAACTTGGCTCGAGGCTCATGAATTAATTAGGGCATCCTTCGAAACCCTGACATCTAAGCTTTCCCCAAAGTCCAGACTTGCCCATGAGGACAGCTGGTGCTCTCAAAAGAATTTCAAAGACGAATTCTTGACTTGTCTTATCTCTGCAGGGGGACGAGGAAACTTAGTATCAGATGACGGTTGGAACACCGTTCCCATCAGCAAGGGTAACCGGCCCCTTGACCCCAGCAGGTTAACCAAGATCACTAAGGTAAGTTGGTAACAGGTTTTGGGTACTAGTAAAATATGGGGGTGGGGGGCAGGGTATCTTCTTTTTCTAGATGACGGAAAGTAAAGTCTCAAAAATCAGCCTGATGTGAGATTGCTTAGGTCACCAAAAACGTAGATTGCTTTTTGTGGCCTTTGAATAGAATAGAATTTTTTATTGGCCAAGTGTGATTGGACACACAAGGAATTAGTCTTAGGTGTATATGCTCTCAGTGCACATAAGGAGAATAAAATACATTCGTCAAGAATAAAAACATACAGCACTTAGTGATAGTCAAGGTTACTTAATAAGCTATCAAATCATACTAGGAAACAAATATAAAACAATATAAATTGAAAGATACAAGGAACATGGTTATGGTAATAAGTGGGAAGAGATAGAATACTAGTAAGGAACAGAATAATAGTAATGCAGTAATACAGTCTTAGTATATTATTTGACAGTGTTGAGGGAATTGGTTCTTAAGCAGAGTGATGGCATTTGGGAAAAAACTGTTCTTGTGTCTAGTTGTTCTGGTGTGCAGTGCTCTATAGCGTCGTTTTGAGGGTAGGAGTTGAAACAGTTTAGGTCCAGGATGTGAGGGGTCTGTAAATATTTTCACAGCCCTCTTTTTGACTTGTGCAGTATACAGGTCCTCAATTGAAGGCAGGTTGGTAGCCATTGTTTTTTCTGCAGTTCTAATTATCCTCTGAAGTCTGTGTCTGTCTTGCTGGGTTGCAGAACCAAACCAGACAGTTATAGAGGTGCAGATGACAGACTCAATAATGTGGTTGTTATTATGCTAACCAACATAATACTGAGCAACCTTGCTTTTTTCCTGGGATTTGGGAAAGGGGGGGACCCAAGTTGTCTTAAACTGACTTTGCAGCTCCTCCAGATGAATTCTGTTCATAGGTTTGTAGTATTTTTTTATATGGACGTGGAAAGTGAGATCTGACAAATATTCTAGAAACAGAAAGCAGGACTAGTCATTTGCAAGAAGATACACGCATATTTAAAGAATATATCTGCACATCCTGATTTTTGATCGTCCTTAGTTAACATGCTCTAGTTTTTATTTTTAAAGGCTCAAGGCTCAAAATTTGTTGCTCACTATGTTGTAATAATGTTTATAAACGTACCCTGCCTATCTTTCACATAAAACTGCAGAAATGTGTTAAGGAAATAAGTTAAGTGAATAAGGCCTTCATCTGAGATGTCTATGGAGATTCTCAGGCATCCAGGTCATGGTTGTCTCCAAAGGTGCTTTTTCAAGAGGCAACTGGACTTTCTGGTTTTTCTTCGAAGACATTTCACTTCTCGTCCAAGAAGCTTCTTCAGCTCTGACTGTGTTCTGCCCCAGCTACGGATCCCAAAGAACACAGCACACACAAACTCTGAACAAAACTTAGTTTACTCAAATAACACAGTTTTAGCAAATGCCGGCGGTTAATAAGCGTTCTTAACAGCCTGCCAGAATTCCACAGATAAAATAGTCAGAGTCTTACTGGAGTTGGCAGAAAGCCCAGAAGCAAGATTGCAGAGACATCCCAACACGATGATTAGTGAACTAAAGTTGTTTCCTGCAGCTTGTTACAAGCTGCTTTCTTTCTTAAATAGGCTAAGGGCGTGGCCAATTAGCCCCAAGCCTTACTCTCGAGGAGACCTCCTCCTGAGGAGCCACTCCCGCCTTTTGGCAGCTCTGCACGCCGTGCATTGAGAAGAGGCTCCTCCTCTTCATCCTCTTCACTTAAAGGAGCCTCTGGAGGTTCTGAAGGCCCTGGCTGAATCCCTGCCTCTGGCACCACATCTTCTCCAGCCTCCTCGCTGTCCGACTCAAGCACAGGCTGCTGGAGCAGCACCACACCAGCCTCCTCGTCGTCGGGATCAGCAACAATCCGTGCAGGCCGCTGGCGGGCCACAACAGACTGGATGGTGGGGAATGAAAGGATTCATATTCCTTGCAGACAGATGATCATTTACATCCTTTTAGAGAGTCGTTGAGGCCACTTGGAGGTTTATCTTCAGGGTCACCTTAGTAGTGCAAATGGATGTGGAGGCTTAATTAAATTAAGCAGAAAGCACTCATTTGCACTATTCAGGTGACCCTGAGGACACAGATAATACCTCCAAGTGACCTCAACAACTCTCTAAAAGGATGCAAATGACCAGCTGTCTGCAAGGAATATTAATCCTTCCATTCCCCATCCTCCGGTCAGAGCTGAAGAAGTTTCGTGGAAGTCTTCAAAGAAAAACAAGAAAATCTAGTTGCCTCTTTGAAAAAACAGCTTTGGGACTTCACCTGGGATGAATGAGGGCACTGAGTAGTATTTCAAATTGCCGTAAGTACAACTTCGTTGCGACATATTCGACGGATTTCGTAATGTTTTAGATGCTTATTGAAGCTGTTGCGTTTTGGCCTGTGAGATGGAGGCGGCACAATTTAAGGCAGCAGAAAAGCACACATACTAAATAGTAAGCCGTTGAACTGTGTCTTGCCTTTCTCCTTTTTACAGCCTAGTTCAATTGACACTAATAGTCAGCTCTTTGCACCTGGTGGACGACTAAGCTGGGGGAAAGGCAGCAGTGGTGGTTCGGGTGCCAAACCTGCTGAACCAGGTAAGGTGGCAACCGGTTTGGTGTTTAGGGGTGTTGCGAAATGGGTGACGCCATGGAATTCTGAACTCGTCTCACTGGCCGTTTTCCTTGCAGCGGCTGCTGACACCAACCGTCCGGCCACGAGTACTTTGAATCGTTTTTCAGCCTTACAACAGTCGGCTCCTGCAGAGAGCCAAGATGTTCGGCGTGTGGTTCAAAGGTTGGTGGCCTTCTTTACGCTCCTGTTGCAAGAATTTTCCTCTTGTGGTTGAGGCTTGCTTAGAGAAGTGCGGAAGGACCTATCCTGGGGTTCAGGCAGGGGTGGGCTTCAGATCCTTTAGCAACGGGTTCGCTGCCCCGTTGCTGGGTGGGGGTGGCCTAGTCAGCCGCCTGCCCCACGGCAGGGGGGCATGTTTTTTTTTTGCCCTCCCCAGGCTCTGAAGGCTTTTTTCAAGCTTCCGGGATGGCGGAAACTGCTTCCCGTGGGCTCCGGAAGCCCTCCGAAGGCCAGAAACAGGCCCATTTCCGGACTTCCAGAACCTCCAGTAGGCCCATTTTTTGCCCTCCCAGACCGGACCTCCAGAACCTCCGCGCGGCCCCTGCACTTACCTGGAATGATGAACAGGCTGTGTGGAGACTCCGGGAAGGGGGCAGGGGGTGTTGCCAGCCAGGGGTGTCATTTGGGGGTTCACCGAACCCCGGCGATGCTTGGCTAGAGGTTCGCCCGAACCCCCAGGAGCCCACCCTTGGGTTCAGGATTCTTGACAACATTGTGGTTGCTCTTCCGGAATATGTGAGCTGGTGGAATGAAGAGGTTTTGGCCACACTTGGGCTGTGCTCACTAAACACCCGTAACCCAATGACTGAATAGCACAGAATAGAATAGAATTCTTTATTGGCCAAGAATGATCAGACATACAAGGAATTTATCTCCGGTGCATAAGCTCACCGTGTACATATGAACAGCAAGTCATAGGTCCCTGATGGCGAACTTATGGCATGCGTGCCACAGCTGCCATGCGGAGCCATATCTGTGGGCACGCAAGCGTTGACCTAGTTCAGCTCCAGGACACATGTGCATGCCAGCCATCTGATTTTCAGGCCTTCCGGGCCAACCGGAAGTCAGTAAATGGGCCCTTTCCGGCCTCCGGAGTGATGGGGAAGGGCATTTTTGCCCTCCCCAGGCTCCAAGAAAGCCTCTGGAGCTTGGAGAGGGCAAAAAAAACGGGCCTACTGGGCCCACCGTGCCATTGCGTGCCAAAAGCAGGGGGATTGCAGGGGGGTCGTGCGCGTATGCATGGGGGGGGGGGCGGGGGTCATTGAATTATGGGTGTGGACATGCGTGCACATGAGCCCCGCTTTTGGCACGCAACGACAAAAAGGTTAGCCATCACTGTCATAGGTCATAAATCACAATTCACAATCATTAATTATAACTTACAAAAAACAATTGATAAATCATAAGAAACCAATAAGAGAAGATAGTAGGAAGGATGAGAAATGAGACAGTGCTCTGGGGATTACTGTTAAGTGTTCAGCAATGATGGCACGGGGGGGTGGGGGGGGTGGGGAATAACTTTGTTTAGTTGTTTTGGCATGCAATGCCCTATAGTGGCGTCCTGAGGGCGGAAGTTGAAATAGATTATGCCCAGGAAGTGAGGGGTCTGTAGATATTTTCTCAGCTTTCATTCTGGCTTGTGCAGTATACAGGTCTTCAGTGGAAGGCAGGCTGAGGTTGAGACTGTGCTTTCTGAATTAACTTTGGTCCAGTTAGTCACAATTTAACCTTTTTAGATCCTTGGGAAGTGATGATGTCTCTGTTCCGGATTTGAGATTGCCTTGGAGTTTTATTTAACTCTTACCCCTTCCTTTGTACCACTTCATACAACAGGGGCATTAAATGACGGGCGATCCTTCCGAGGGCAACCTTTCCCTCCGCTGGAGAGATTTCTGGGTTCTTCCACGAAGTGCTGGAAAGGGTGCCCTTGCCTAAGAGAGGGACTTTTGGGCTCTCTATTTGCAGAAGCAGCAGCAGCCGCGACCGCTCCGAAAAAGGCAGCGAGCGAAGTGAGAGGGTAGAGCGGGCGGAACGAGGCGACCGCGTGGAGCGGAGCGAGAGAGTAGAGCGGGCGGAGAGAAACCGAACCCCGGTCACCAAACGCAGCTTCAGCAAAGAAATGGACGACCGGAGCCGGGAGCGCGAACGGCAAGGAGTCCTTGAAACAGTGCGCAAAGTGGCTAGCATGACGGAAGAGCGGGACCGAAGCAGAGAACCTGGTGAGTGGGGGTGCAAACAACTGAAGCAGGGTATCTCTCTCTCCCTCCCTCTCTCCCTTCTTCTTCTTCTTGTGCCATATCCATCATCGGATGTTGGCGATCATGTTGGCAATCCTATTTTTGTCAACAGCCGTATGAAAAAGTGCTGCTGAGTTTTGTCTAAACCGGTCCCTTAGGTTTTGAAGCCATGATCTTCTTCTGCCTGGACCTCACTTGCCTTCAATCTTTCCCTGGAAGATTAAGTGAAGGATGCCATATTTTCTGGGTGTCCCATCACATGTCATTAACATGATTTTCTTGGGAAATATATAGTGTAGTAGTCCCAATATATAGTGTAGTCCTACCATCCCAATTCCAGGCCAGGAGCTCTTGACTTCTCTTTCTCTTGTCTTCCTTTTTTCCATTTCAAAATTGTATTAGTGTCAGGTTTCGATGCTATCTCAAAATAAATGGATTTCCAAACTGCCGATCTTTGAGGAAATTTTCTCTTTATTGAGCACAGCGATCTGATCCTGGCTCTTTTCGCGGTCAGTACTGACCTTTACCCCTCAATCCCTCCCTTTCCGATCCCCAATTCTCTGCTTCTCATTGGCTATCTTCCAAGCCACTTTCCTCATCTCTTCTTCGTCAGATCACAGGAATGTCTCCCCCCCTTCTCCCATCTCCGAGGAGACAGAATCTTCAAAGGGATTTAGTAGGCAAAAGTTCAAGCTTCTCCTCTCTTTATATATGTCAGTGCTGGGACGCTGACAGTTAGTTTATCAAAATATATAAGATACAGAAATATAAAAGAAAATAATAGGAAAACAACGGAGGGAAATGGGAAGAGGAAGAAAAAAAGTGTAGATGGGGAGGGAGGGGAAACGAAGGCCTTAGCTTCCGACTCCTTTTGGTGCGGTAGAATAAAGTAATAGCACCTCAAATTTTCTCACACGCTCACTCTCCCTGCAGCAAAGCGTGAGCCGGTGGCTCCCGAACCGCCCGCCAAACCTGCCTTATCCGAGGAAGAGCTGGAGAAGAAAGCCAAGGCCATCACTGAGGAATACCTACACATCAATGATATGAAGGTTTGTTCTGGCCTGTGATAGGAGGAAAGCTTGGATGGGATCATGGTTGCATTTGCCTCGCCCGAAGGAGACTTTGGTAGTGGGAGGGGCCATTCAGAAGCTCTGATATTTTGGGGCATTAGGGGGGGGGGCACAGGATCTTGGATGAATGATGAGCCAGCACCAGGCTAGGACGTACATTTCCTGCTAGGTCTGGCAGAGGAAATTCAGAGTCTGAATGTGGTTCTTTATTATTATTATTATTTTACTCTGCCTTCAGAAGGATTAGAATTTCTGGTTTTCCCATCAGTGTAAAACCACAATCTCAACCTTAATCTTTATTTATTGATTAGCCCTTGGGCCCTATCAAAGTGCAGAGTTCCAGAAACAAATTATTACTAAAATTGGATAAAATACAATTTAAAATGGAATTGGGATAAAATACAATGTCAAATGAAATTGGAATAAACAATTTCAAATGAAATTGGAATAAAATACAATAATTTAAGATATAGATAAAATACAATAAAATTATATTTTGGTGTCACCCCTGCAATCTACCCCAAACGTGCCGATCTCAACTGAATCATTGCTCAAGTACTGTGCTGTGTTAAATGTTACTTTCAGATTCTGGCCGCACATAAGGTAAGTTGTAAGTTCAGTGCAAACCACAAGCTAAACCATCTCAGGATTTGCCTCTTTGCTTCTGACTCAGGAACAAGGAGCGAATGAAAGCAAGCAAATGAAAACCTCTACCTGTTTGAAAATATTGTATTTTGTCCCCCCAGAGGTGGCAAGGGCAGGATTATTAATTCAAAATTTTCCCTGTGGATTTAACAGAAAAATAATGCCATTTGATTTAAGCAATGCATTCATTGACTGATGGCCCTACGCTGTAAGTGGATAGCATCAGTGAACTAAGGAGATTTGGCTCCTAGGTCAAATCCTAGGAGCAACACACAAACGACATGTGTCGTTGTCTGCATATCACCACAATCGCAAAGAACAGAAGCAACCAGATAATTTAAATTAAATTAAATAAATTAAATTAAATTAAATTAAATTAAATTAAATTAAATTAAATTAAATTAAATTAAATTGCCCCATTTGTTTAGAGTGTCTCTGGATCTTGTTGTACCCATGTACAATCTATGTTCAATGATTTCCATACTTCCCAGCTTTTACCAAACCCAGGTGCCGGTCCCTCCGGTGGTTCCATCCAGTGTTGGTTCATTATAGCTTTCCATAGGTCCTCCCTGCTTTCAAATTCTTCAAAGGCTTCTGTCGACCTAAAGAAGCTTTTCCTGGATTTTAGTCTCTGCTGAGCTGGGTGTAGAGTTATAAACGGGGTGGATGTTGGGTGGTGAATGGTGGCCTTTGATCAGGTTCCGCTGACCTAATCAAGGAGAGAAGCAACCTAGAACAAACGAGAAATTTCCTATCATGGGGACAGTCAAATCAGTGGAAACCTGTTCTGACCTAGGCTCCCTTAAAAAGCAGGAAGCAGGAACAAAACCTCTTTTGTTTACACGACTGTGAATTCCTTTCATTCACAGTCATCAAGGCCTGCCCAAACAGTTTTTCAAAGGAATGTTTATCAACACAGACCTTATCTCGCTTGGCAAGCTGCCAAGTAACTAGTTTCCAAATGCAGTACAAGGCAAAACTTGACGCAGAGTCACGGAACGAATGAATTGTTTCCTGCAAAAGCCCCCTCCCCGTTCGCTCCTCTTTTGTTTCCTATGGGAGGGGCCAATCACCTCCAAGGTGTGGCTTTACTCCCAAGTCGAGTTGTTCTTGTCTTCTGGCAGCTCTGCACATGCACACACTGGGAACAGGCTCCAGCTATTCCTCTGTCTCGCTGCTGTCTATCTCCCTCTCTGCCTCTGATGCAGAGCCCTCGTCCGAGGACTGGCCCATGTTCCTCCCCAACCTCCTCACTGTCCGACTCTGCTGCCAGCTCCACTGGCCGCCGGCAGGCCACAACAAAACCGCTTGTTTAGTTTAGTTTAGTTTAGTTTAGTTTAGTTTAGTTTAATGTGATTTATATGCCTTCCGCCGTGCCCTTAAAACTTTCTTTTTTCAGCAAGCCGGGCTGGCCTAACACTTTTTAAAAATGTTTTTAATTGTTTTGTCATTGCTTTTAATTATGGGGCCAAATATGTATATACCTTTTTAATTGTATTTTAATGTTTGTAGTTTATGTTTTTACTTTGGCTGTACACCGCCCTGAGTCCTCAGGGAGAAGGGCGGTATATAAATTTGATATAAATAAATAAAATAAATAAAATAAAATATGCCGCCCTATCTCCAATGGACTCAGGGCGGCTCACAACAATAAAATGCACAATTGCACATTAAAACAATATAAAATTAAAAATCCAATTTAAAATCAATTAAGAAACCACCACCCACCCACCCCCATCAGTCCAGGCTGCAAAACAGCCAGGTCTTCAAATCACGGCGGGACGAGCGGAGCTCCAAAGGAAGTTGGTTCCAAAGGGTGGGTGCGCCCACAGAGAAAGCTCTCCCCCTGGGGGTCATCAGCCGACATTGTCTGGCCGATGGCACCCTGAGGAGGCCCTGTCTCTGGGAACGCACCGGGCGATAGGAGATTGTTACTGGCTGCAGGGGGTCCGACAGATATCCCGGACCTAAGCCATGAAGGGCTTTGTAGGTGATAACCAGCACCTTGAACCTCACCCGAAGGGCAACCGGTAACCAATGCAGATGGGTGCTCCAACACTGGAGTTTTTCAAGAACAGATGGGACAGCCTCTTGTCTGGAAATGTTACAAGGGTCTCCTGCTAGATCAGGAAGCCGGACTAGAAGATGTCTTCCACCTCTGTTATTTTGGCCTGACCTTGGTCTGTTGGTGTGATCTTTAGCAGGGTCTGAAGTCCCCCCCCCTCCCCTCCTTCCTTTCCTCTTTCCAGGAAGCTCTGCAGTGTGTACAGGAACTGGGCTGCCCCACTCAGCTCTACATCTTTGTCCGGAATGGCATCGAGTCCACGTTAGAGCGAAGCACCATCGCTCGCGAGCACATGGGCCTGCTGCTCTACCACTTGGTCAAGGCAAGCCACCTCTCCAAGGAGCAGTACTACAAAGGGTAAGGTGGGAGGGGCTGCCTCTCGCCAGGAAGCGCTGTGGGGAAGGGTTGGGAAGGAGGAGGAGGACGACACGCCCCCAGGAATCCTCGACCATAGAGCCCGCACGATCTTCACGCCTGGCTTTTGACTTCCAGACTGCAAGAGATCCTGGAGATCGGGGAAGACATGGAGATTGATATACCCCATATATGGCTGTACTTGGCAGAGATTATCACCCCCATTTTGAGAGAAGGCGGAATTCCCATGGAGGAGCTCTTCAGGTAAGCTGAGCGGCAGCCCTGCATTTTGCCCCAAAGGCGTTTGTTTTTTTTCCAAAAGGCAACTGGACTTCTTTGGTGGTGGTGGTTGTTTTAAAAAAGGTTTCGCTTCTCATCCGAGAAGCTTCTTCAGTTCTAAGGGAATGGTGGGGAATCCTTAAGTTAGAACTGAAGACGCTTCTTCGATAAGAAGCGAAAACCTTTTTTTAAAAAAAAAACAAGCAAGGAAGTCCCCAATTGCCTTTTGGAAAAGCACCTTTGGGACAATTTTTTTTACTACTGGTTCTGTGGGCGTGGTTGGTGGGTGTGGCTTGGTGGGCGTGGCAGGGGAAGGATACTGCAAAATCCCTATTCCCTCCCCACTCCAGGGGAAGGATACTGCAAAATCCCCATTTCCTCCCCACTCCAGGTGTAGGATACTGTAAAATCCCCATTCCCTCCCCACTCCAGGGGAAGGATACTGCAAAATCCCCATTTCCTCCCCACTCCTGGGAGAAGGATACTGCAAAAATCCCCATTCCCTCCTCACTCCTGGGAGAAGGATATTGCAAAATCTCCATTCCCACCCCACTCTGGGGCCAGCCAGAGGTGGTATTTGCCGGTTCTCTGAACTGCTCAAAATTTCCGCTACCGGTTCTCCAGAACCTGTCAGAACCTGCTGGATTTCACCCCTGCTTTGGGACAATTGTGACCTGGATCATTGAGAATCCCCATAAATACTCCTGTATTTTCTGCTCCTACTTTCTGTTCTGTTGTATGACCTTTCCCACTTCTGTTTTGTTTTTTTTTCCAGGGAGATCGCCAAGCCCCTAGTCCCTATTGGCAAGGCCACAACTCTATTAGTGGAAATCCTGGGCCTACTTTGCAAAGGAATGGTATGTTCTCCTCCAAGCAACCATCTGCTTTAATGGCCTCTGTGAAGGAGTGAGAAGACTGACTGTTGTGGGTCACATGTTCGCTTAGCACCGTCATGTGACCCTGTCATTGAGGGACCTAGGAGAAGCCCATTCAGATAAATCAGCCTCTAGGATGCTCTGTATTTTGCAGCTTTTGGTTCACTTGATCCAAAATGACATCTAACACAATCTTTCACTCTCCTTCCCACATCTACAGTAGTGGCCAAAATTGTGGAAACCTTTTGGGAAAAGTGTATTTTTGAGGTTTGATGGCTAATAACACCACTTTTTTTGGGAGTTTCAAGATAATCCTATTCCACTGCTGGAATGGCCTGGGAATAGCCCAAACCTTAGCCCAATTGAAAATCTGTGGAGCCAACTAAAGAAACTGGTTAGTCAGAAGCAACCCAGCAATAAAACCCAGTTAATCGAAGCAATCCTTCAATCTTGGTTTCACATTATAACCGCTGCAGAACTCAAAGACTTGGTTCACTCCATGGGAAGGCGTTGTAAGGCCATAATTCATGCTAAAGGTTACCCAACTAAGTATTAACGGACATGGTGATAATTTTTGTAGATCTCATTTTTTTCTACGTGTTTCACTTTTCTTCTTTATACTGTAACTGCTATTCTAATTGCAAATCCTTCATAAAAGTTATTGCATTACGTTCTTAATTAAATTATCTTTCCATTGATTATATATATATATAATTTTATGGTACTACTCCCCCAAAAAAGTGGTGTTATTACCTAGTTTTAGAAAATACACTTTTCCCAAAAGATTTCCACAATTTTGGCCACTACTGTAGAGAAGAGCTGTGAGCTCAGAGCAGGTGGTTTGGTGGGAGTTGATAGCAGGGCCTTCTTGATGGATGATGGACAGGTAGCTCTTGACTTTAGGACCACTATTGGGGTTAGAGCTTTTGTAGACCACCAAGGTGGTGGTTAAATGAATCACAAAGCTGTTAAGCAATTTCAGCTTCCCCCGTTTTGCTTGTTGAAAGCCAGGTGGGAAGGTCACAAATGGTGATCACAGAACCCTGGGATGCTGCAACCATCTTAAATACATGCCGGTTGCCAAGCACCTGAATTTTGATCACATGACTAAAGGATGCTGCAGTGTCATAAGTGGGAGGATTGCTTGCAAGTCGTTTTTTGTGGCACCATTACAGTGTTAAAGATTCACTAAACAAATGATTGTAAGTGAAGAGAAGGACCTGTATTCTACCTGTCCTTCTAGAATTAAGAGAAGAAATCCACTTATGATTGTTTAGACTTTAGCTATACCGTATTTATTTATTCCCCCCCGAAAATAGTGTGAAAATTTGGGTGCGTCTTATACACCAAATGTAGACCCACCCACGAGGCCAAAAATGCGAGGCACGGAGGTGGCGATGGTCTGTGGCAATCCCTGCAGCCTGGAACAGCTGATTGGGGTATTCCGGAAGGCCGATCCACCCGCCAGTCAGCTGCTCGTGCTGAATCAGGCTACAATAATGTGCTGAAGCTGACCTGGCTGTTTGCTATTTGCTGCAAGGATGTGTCAGAGTTTGCAGCAACAGTCACATCCAGAAAGCACAGACAAGTAACTGATTCAGCAGGATTCAATAATTTCTCTTTATATATAATATAACGCATGAAGTAAATATGCAATACCAAAAGCAGGTTTTCCAACGTGGTAGTAAATAAAAAGCAAAACACAAGCAGAGGAGAGGAGTTTCAATTTTAGTTTCAGAGCAGCATGCAGCTTACATACAGAACAATTGAGCTAAACCACACCCAGGCTCCTTGCTGTCTCCTTGTTGCTCACACAGCAAATACTGTTTCAGTTTCCAAACAGCCCTCCACTCTCTCACACACTGACAGGACGCTAGCCAGATGAATACCGATGGATGCTGGTAGGCAGAGGCAGAATTTTTTTTTCTTATTTTCCTCCCCAAAAACTAAGGTGCGTCTTATTCTCGAAAAAATACAGATAGATGCTGTTTTGTGTCTGTGCCCCAAACACCTGACACAAATTCACAGCATCCGAGGGTCATGAATATTGGGTGTAAAGCGATGGTGTCTCTTTCAGTGTGGGCTTCGTGACAAAGCAGGGGGGGACGGCTGTCCTTTCGGTGAGGCTGTATGCAAAATGGTGCGAAGATTGTCTCTCTTCCTCTGTAGAGCCACAAGAAGGCAGGAACATTATGGAGAGAAGGTGGACTGAGTTGGAAAGAGTTTCTGCCGGAGAACCAGGATATCAATAAGTTCATCACAGAGCAGGTAAGGAGAAAGGGCTGGGTAGTAAGATTGGTGATAGTATCCAAATGGAAGAAAATTAAGATTAAAACTCTGCCTTCTGCTTCCTCATTCCTCACCTGAAATAGGATAAAATTCAGCAGTATTATTCCCATAGGATGCTTATGGGTCTCTGACAAGGGAGAGATAAACACTTTCCAACATTTGTGAAAACGAGCATTATTATTATTTTGTTGTTGTTAGTTGCGAAGTCGTGTCCGACCCATCGTGACCCCATGGACAACGTTCCTCCAGGCCTTCCTGTCCTCTACCATCCTCTGGAGTCCCTTTAAGCTCACCCCGACTGCTTCAGTGACTCCATCCAGCCATCTCCTTCTCTGCCGTCCCCTTCTTCTTTTGCCCTCCATCGTTCCCAGCATTAGGCTCTTCTCCAGGGAGTCGTTCCTTAGGTGGCCAAAGTATTTGAGTTTCCTCTTCAGGATCTGGCCTTCTAAAGAGCAGTCAGGGTTGATCTCCTCTAGGACTGACCGGTTGGATCGCCTTGCGATCTTTGGCGTTCAGCCTTCCTTATGGGTTTTTTTTTTTTTGGTGTGGTAGTAGCAATAACAATAACATTTATATATACTGCTCCATAATGCCTTACAGCATCTCTGAGCAAAGTCAGCTCATTGCCCTCAACAGTCTGGGGTCCTCATTTTACCAACTTCGGAAGGATGGAAGGCTGAGTCAACCTTGAGCCCAACAGGATCGGACTCTACGCTGTGGGCAGAGTTTGCCTGGAATTTGCCCCTTCAACCACTCTGCCACCAGGAGTCCTAGCATTAGCTAAAGTGTTGGATCAGAGGAGAGAGAGGGAGAGGAGTGCATTATGGTTTAGAGCAGGGATCTCCAACCTTGGCAACTTTAAGCCTGGAGGACTTCAACTCCCAGCAAAGCTGGCTGCGGAATTCTAGGAGTTGAAGTCCTCCAGGCTTAAAGTTGCCAAGGTTGGAGACCCCTGGTTTGAGCAGTGTTTCTAAAAACTTTGCTGGCTAGGGAATTCTGGGAGTTATTTTTTTTTTAAAAAAATTATTTTTAAATTTATATACCACCCTTCTCCCTGAGGACTCAGGGCGGTGTACAGCCAGAATTAAAAAACATGAAATACAAATATTAAAAACAATTAAAATATATATAAATTTGGCCCAAAATTAAAAATACAAACCAATTAAAACATTTAAAATTTCTTCCTAAGCCAGCCCGGCTTGCTGGAAAAAGTGGGTTTTAAGGGCACGGCGGAAGGCACTGAGGTCATGGATTCTCCTTATCTCTGGGGGCAGCTGATTCCAGAGGGTAGGTGCCCCCACAGAGAAGGCTCTCCCCCTGGGGGTCACCAGCCTACATTGTTTGGCTGATGGCACCCCGAGGAGGCCCTCTCTGTGGGAGCGCACGGGACGATGGGAGGTCGTCGGTAGCAGCAGGCGGTCTCGAAGATAGCTAGGCCTTATGCCATGGAGCGCTTTAAAGATGATAACCAACACCTTGAAGCGCACCCGGAAGACCACTGGGAGCCAGTGCAGCTCGCGCAGGAGCGGTGTTACATGGGAGCGCCAGGCTGCTCCCGTCACTACCCGCGCTGCTGCATTCTGGACCAGTTGGAGCCTCCGGGTGCTCCTCAAGGGGAGCCCCATGTAGAGAGCGTTGCAGTAGTCAAGGCGAGAGGTGACGAGGGCGTGAGTGACTGTGCACAGGGAATCCCGATCAAGAAAGGGCCGCAACTGGCGGATCAGGCGAACCTGACAAAAAGTCCCCCTGGCAACAGCTGTCAGATGTTCCTCCAAGGACAGCTGCATATCCAGGAGGACTCCCAGATTGCGAGCCCTTTCTGTGGGGGCCAAAGACTCGCCCCCAATAGTCAGTGATGGAGTCAACTGACTATATCGGGATGCCGGGAGCCACAGCCACTCAGTCTTGGAAGGGTTGAGCTTGAGCCTGTTCCTCCCCATCCAGTTGAAGTCCACACATCTTCAGGTGGCCAAGGTTGAGAAACCCTGGTTTAAAGGGCTTTAATTTCAGCCTCATTCATATTTCAGGCTATGCCCAGAAAGATTTTTATTCTTTAGAATCTTTCCCACTCTTTTGAACTCTTCCTTGGCGATCTATGACATTCTGGGCTAAGAATGCTTCACTCGTTGCCAGATCAACGCCATCTTCTCACCTGTATGAAACACCGTGTATTTGCTCTCAACTTTTCCTCCCCACCCACCCTCTTTTTAAAAAAATAAAATAAATAAAATTGCAAGCTGGTGTGGCTTTGCACCATTTGTTCTCTCTCTCAGCCCAGTCTGCATCCTAGGATGATTTATCATATGAGAAAACAGGAAGAGGGCACATCATGTACGGCATATTTTATTATATTTATTATCGAACAAGAGGCGGGGTATAAATCTCAGCCTAATGCAGCAATTGTGAGGTTCTGGGCACATTTTTTTTTTCACTTGCCGCGTGCAACAGCTCCTCTCTGCAAGCTAACCTGGCTTCTGGGTGCGATTCAGGGTGGTGGCTGCCCTTTTAGAAATCCCTGCACGGCATTGAGCCAGGGCTGGTTGCAGGACTGCCTATCTGCAATTGTTTCTACCAGCTCGGGCAGAGTCCACACGCTTGGGGCACCGTCGATTAAGCAGTGTCACCTGGCAGGTCCCAGGAGAGATGCCGCCTCTGCTGTCGCGCATTCCCTCTGGAAAAAAGCCTTCCCTTTGCTCTGTTCGCTTTCTAGAAGGCTTGAAGAACTCAATTCTCTCAGTCCGTGATGGTGAAACTATGGCACGTGTGGCCGAAGTGGCACACGGAGCCATGTCACCTGGCATGCCCAGTGTCGCCCCATTCCTCTTCCGGGTTTCTGGCGCAGATGCACACGCGATGATCAGCCGTCCTTTGTGCGTGAGGCAGTGCCGGAAACCGGAAGAGCTACTCTTGTGAGCCGGGAATGGGCTTCCTCGAACTTTGGAATTGGGAGTGTCCAGAAAGGAGGAGGACCAATGGGAAGTGTCCCTTCTGCAGCGTCATCGGTCTCCGGGCAGTCTCCCTTGACTTCACCCACTGGAGGAGAGAGTTCTGTACAGAGAAGAAGCCCAAGTTTATTATTCAGGCCAAGATCCCCGCTTTCCCACTTCTCTCTCTCTCTCTCTCTCCCTCCCTCTCTTTCTGTCTCCTCTATTTCTCTCTCTCTCTCTCTCTCTCTCTCTCTCTCTCTCTCTCTCTCCTCTCCTCTCTCTTCTCTGTCCCTGTTCTTTCTCTCTCTCTCTCTCTTCTTGTCTCTTCTCCCACTCCCTCGTTTTCTCTCTTCCTCCCCCTCTCTCCCCCCCCTCCTCTCTTTCTGTCCCCCCTGTTCTCTCTCTCTCTCTCTCTCTCTCTTCTCTGTCTGTCTCTCTCTCTCTCTCTCTCTCTCTCCTTCTCTCTCCTCTCTCCTCCCTCTCCTCTGTCTCTCTCGCTCCCCTCCTCCCTCCAGACAGTCTCCCCTCCTTCCAGTGAAGTCCCAAAGGTGAACTCTCTGCCCGGAGACCGATGACGCTCAAGCAGGAAGAATTCTCATTGGTGCTGCCCCTCATTCTGGCCCCTCCCATCTCAAAAGTCTGAGATAAACACTTCCTCCTCCCAATGCAGAACTGCGCATTCCTCCTCTGGGGCTGGAGGCATTTGGCGGGACACCCATGCACGTGAGCACGTGTGCCGTGAGAATGCAGGCTGCCAGCTGATCAGCGCGTGCCATGCGCTGGAAACCGGAAGTACCTTATTCAGTGCACACATGGCCCCTGGGCAACTTCTCTTTCTGGTCGCGGCACTGATGAGCGCGCCCACGCATGTGAAGTGCTCCCTTTTCAGCACTTAGTGCTGCGTGCGCGTGTTTGCCTCACAAAACAAACCCAAGAAGGGGGCTCCCCCTCAACAGACCCCTAATGCCTATGAAAAGTGCCTTTTCAAGAGGCAACTGGACTTCCTGGTTTTTCTTTGAAGACGTTTCACTTCTCATCCAAAAGCTTCTTCAAGCTCTGACTGGATGAGAAGCGAAACGTCTTCAAAGAAAAACCAGGAAGTCCAGTTGCCTCTTGGAAAAAAAAAGCACCTTTGGGACAACTGTGACCTGGATGACTGAGAAGCTCCCTAGACATCCAGTGATGCCCGTCCCCTGTTATCCTAACCAGATCTGCTCTCCTTTTCTTTCTGTTTCCAGAAAGTCGAATACCCATGGGCGATAGTTCGGATGCTCCTAGTCGGAAGGAGCTCACCTCTGAAGAACTCTGCAGACAGCTAGATAAGCTATTAAAAGAAAATGCCAATAACCAAAGAATATATGATTGGATTGAGGTGAGGAATCCTTTGAAAGGCTGCGGCAGCAGCTTTTAGTAGGCTTTATTGCTATTATCCGTTTCATGTTTCCTATTTCCTTCTCCTATTAGTATCTTATGATTTGTCACTTGTTTGCATCTTACGATTAATGACTGTAACCATGATTGTGATCTATGACTCATCACTCGTTTGTGTGTACATTGAGAGCTTATGCACCGGAGACAATCCACACTTAGCCAATAAAGAATTCTATTTTTCCATGGGGGGAGGCAGAGTGGGAAGGATGGGCAGAATCAGCTACAGGTAGTCCCTGACTTACAACCATTTGGGTACTGACCATTCAAAGTTACGACGTCATTGAAAAGGGTGACTTTTTCACACTTATGACCGTTGCAGCCTCCCCCTGGTAGTCACGTGATCAAAATTCAGGCGACTGGTTCATATTTATGACCATTGTGGGGGTCATATGATCACTGTTTGTAATTGTTCTGACCTAGGCTTCACAAAAGCACGAAGCAGACTCCTTCTCCGGACAAAACCCCTTTTTATTAAGCTAATGTGAATTCTTCTCATTCACATCCAGCAAAGTCCCGGCAAACAGTCTTTCCAGGGTGAATTTACAACCACAGACTTTATCAACCTTGGAGAACTGCTGGGCCAATATCTTCCAAACGCAATGCTGTACAAGAAAAGACTTGGCAAGGAGTCTCTTGAGAGTCAGGAACAGATCTTCACACACTAATGAAATGAACTAATTGTCTCCTGCAAATTCCCTTCCGCTTTCGCTCCTCTTTATTCCCTATGGGAGGGGCCATTCACCGTCCACCTGCGGCTTTACTCCTGAGTCGGCCCTTGTTCCTTAACTGTTCCCTTCTGGCAGCTCGGCGCATACGCACATCGGGAACAGGCTCCAGCTGTTCTTCAACCCTACTTATCTCCGACTCCGAAGGAAGCTGATAACTGTCAGATGGCCCTGGCCCCTTCTCTGCCTTTGGTGCAGAGCCCTCATCAGAGCCTTCCCCAGACTCCAGGACCGGCCCATGTTCCTCCCCAATCTCCTCACTGCCCGAGTCTGCCGCCAGCTTCACTGGTGGGTCACAACAGTAAATCTTCCCATCTAGCTTCCAATAAGCTTAAGTCAATTGGGGAAAGCCAGATTCACATAACGACTTACATAGTTCATTTAACAACCGCAGTGATTCTCTTTAACAACAGCGGCAAAAAAAGAGCGTAAAATGGGGCAAAACCCACTGGACAACTCTCTTAAATGGCAACCAAAATTTTTGGCCTCCATTGTGGCCGTAAGTCGAGGACTCCCTGTAATCTCTTTCTGCTCTGCCTGGAAATTTAAATTAACCAGAATGTAGGAAAGAGACGGATCTTTCCTGTAGAAGGGACTAACTTAAGTGAGTGGTTCACAGTTCCTCGAGGCAATATTGTTTTCGCCCCGATGTAGGTGTTGGCCACTGCGGTAGCTGGTTAACGTTGACTTTTGCCAGAAGGGGTGAGAGTCCCTGGGCAGTTGATGACAATTTTTGAGAAATTGCCCTTCAATAGTGGTGGGATGCTGCTGGTTTAACATCATTGAGCGTCTGCTTTGTGTGTGCATGTAAAGCGGTTGCGCGCAGCGCTGAAAATGGAGCGTTTAGAAGCTTAGCTGCTTACCTTCCAAGTCAGCAACATAGAACAGCGATTGGGGGGGGGGAAATCAGCTGTGCTGCGCGATTGAGATGAGCTACAAAGCAGGAAATAAAGGACAGGATAGAGCTGGGGCAGGTGGGCGGGGCCAACTGATCATCGGAGCTACCGTTTCGCCCAAACCGGCTGAATACCGCCTCTGGGAAGGAGTGGTTTCCCATGAATCAGCCCTGCGGGGTGCAGTGTTAGCCTAGTTCAAAAAAACCAGCAGCCTCTGAGCATAGGATGGAAGCGGTTGAACAGACAATCAATGTATTGTATTCTTAGGCCACTTTATCTCACTGTATTGTATTCCTAGATCAGCGTATCTCAATCTTGGCAACCTTTAAGACATGTGGACTTCAACTCCCAGAATTCTATGCTAGGCTGTCTGGGGAATTCTGGGAACTGAAGTCCACACTTCTTAAAAGTGGCCAAGGTTGAGAAACACTGCCTTAGGCACTTCTGCCATTTTGCTGAGAGAGACCACGGCAGTCTTCCTTGTTCCTTCCTTCCGTTTAAGAACTGACTCGGCTGTAACACGACACTTTGCAGGTAGTCCTCAACGTATGACTATAACTAAGCCTACCATTTCTGTCGCTAAGTGAAACATTTGTTAAGCGAGTTTTGCCCCATTTTACACCCTTTCTTGCCACCGTTGTTAAGTGAATCACTGCAGTTGTTAGATTAGTAACCCAGTTGTTAATTGAATCTGATTTCCTCTGCTTGTCAGAAGATTGCAAAACGGGATGACATAACCCCGGGACACTGCAACCGTCATAAATACGAGTCGGTTCGGTTGCCGAGCATCTGAATTTTGATCGTGTCTCCATGGGGATGCTGGCATGGTCATAACTGAAAAAAAGTCACTTTTTTCAGTGCCGTTTTAACTTTCGAACGATCCCTAAATGAACTGTTGTAAATTGAGGACTATACCTGTATTTTCTGACCACTAATTTTGAGTGTGTTTTTTTCCTCTCCTGCCAGGTAAACCTGAGTGAACAGCAGGTCTCCTCCATTATGTTTATCAGGGCCCTGATGATGTCAGTGTGCCATTCCGCCGTAGTCTGTAAGCCTTTACTGTTATCAAAGGGCAGGTGGGGTGGATTGGGGGGCTTTGGAGGAGGCACATATTTTGGGGATCCCATGCAGCAAAATTGGTTAAAGTTGCTCTCAGCTGAGAAGAGCAGTCCCCTATCAGTCCCTCAGGAGCATTTCCTAGTTGTCTGGACCCCCTCAGTATGGGTTGGGCTCAGGGTGAAATGCTACCGGTCCCAGCCGGTTCGCCCGAATCGTTAGTAAAAAAAAAAAATACATAAAAAAAAGATTCTAACAATCAGCTGTGACACACGATCGTCGGAATCTTTTTTTTTTTTACTTTTTTAAAGCATTTTTTACTACCTATTCTCCCAAACCGATAATAAAAAAAATGCTTTTAAAAAGTTAAAAAGAAAAAAAAGAAAAGAAAAAAAAAGGTTCCACAGCTTGGGCACAGCTGATTGTCACAGCTGATCGTCGGACCTTTTTTTTTAGTTAAATGCCTTAAAAAAGTAAAAAAAAAAAAATTGGCCATGCCCACCCAGTCACCCCCCCCCACCCCACCCCCCCAAGCCACACCCCCCAAAGCCAAATTTTTGAATTGGTACATGTTGGTGTTGGCTACAGAGTGGCACAGCGGTGGGTTGCTAGGACC
Organism: Pantherophis guttatus; assembly: GCF_029531705.1. The sequence goes on along the minus strand of NW_026844092.1, from coordinate 62,827,121 downwards.
CTTAAGGTGGCAGGCCAGAGACCTGGAAGGCAAACTTGGAGACTGCAGAATTCCAGTCTTCATCATTGGCCTGTTCAGCTGGCTGGAACCAGAGCTGTATATCTCCGCCTTAAGGAGAGATGTCTATGGAAATTCTCAATCATCCAGGTGATGGTTTTCCCCAAAGATGCTTTTTCAAAAGACAACTGGACTTTTTTTTTATTTTTTTTCTTTGAAAACGTTTCTCGTTCAAGAGGAATGTTGAGGAATGAGACCCCCTGACCCTCCCAGGATCCTGTTAGAAGCCGAGGGAGGGCCATGGGGGGAAGAGGGTTGTGAATGTTGCTAGCGTCATCCTTGGGGCTAGGCGGAAAACTGTCCGTTGTCCATTTGTTCAGCTGACCTCTCCTTTTCTTCTCTGCTACAGTCGAGAATGAATCCTTACCGGATGGACAATCTTGTGATTAAGAGCCGAGGCAAGCTGCTGCAGAAATACTTGAGCGATGAAGATAAGGAGCTCCAGGCCCTTTATGCTTTACAAGCCCTAGTGGTGAAGCTGGACCAGCCAGCAAGTAAGTCTCCTCTCCGTTCCACAAAATGACCCCAACAGGGAGGGAGGGAGAGGGGAAGGACATGAAGTCAGTGGCATGAATTCCGCCTCCAGAAATGTAGAAACCGAGTAGAACTCACCCTGAATAGCAAACCATGTGACTCTGCTACCATGTTTCCCCGAAAATAAGACTGGGTCTTATATTAATTTTTGCTCCAAAAGACACAGTAGGGTTTATTTTCCAGTTAGGGCTTATTTTCGGGGAAATACGGTACTAAATGTGTTTGTCTGGCTGACAATCTTAACTGGGGCTTATTTTTGGGGTAGGGCTTATATTACAAGCATCCTGAAAAAAATCATACTAGGGCTTATTTTCCAGTCAACTCTTATTTTCAGAGAAAGCTGTACTCACTCGGCATGCTTGTTTCTGTCTTGTGAGAATTGGACTTTGAATCGTAAATGTCAGGTGTTTATGGAGATTCACAATCATCCAGGTCATGGTTGTCCCAAAGGTGCTTTTCCCAAAAAGGCAACTGGACTTTCTTGGCATTTCTTTTTTCTTTGAAAATATTTAGCTTCTCATCCAAGAAGCTTCTTCAGTTCTGAACTGAAGAAGTTTTTGGATGAGAAGCTAAACCCGTGATGGCGAACCTATGGCACACGGAGCCATATCTGTGGGCACTCAAGCGTTGCCCTAGCTCAGCTCCACTGCACCTCCAGCCACCTGATTTTTGGGCCTTCCGGGCCCACCGATGTCGGGAAACGGGCCATTTCTGGCCTCCGGGGGGAGGGGGGAGGCTGTTTTCGCCCTCCCCAGACTCCAAGAAGGCCCCTGGAGCCTGGGGAGAGCGAAAAACAGGCCCTCCCCAAGCAAAAAGGTTAGCCATTACTGAGCTAAACGTTTTCAAAGAAGCCAAAAAAAACCTCACCCTCAATTGCCTTTTGGGAAAAGCAGCTTTGGGACTAAAGGCCAGGTCAGGTCAAAATAAAATTCTGAACAGCCTAATGCCCTTATGATCTGGCCACCTTTTTGGATATGTTGTACAGCTGGTCCTTGACTTAAGACCACAGTTGAGTCCAACATTTCTGTTTCTAATTGAGACAGCTGTTAAGTGAGTTTTGCCTCACTTTACAACCTTTCTTGCCACAGCTGTTCACTGAATCACTGCAGTTATTGAGCTAGTAATAGGGTTGTTCAGTGAATCTGGCTTCCTCATTGACTTTGCTTGTCAGGAGGTCACAAACCTGTCCTTGGGACACAGCAAAGGTCATAAATCTGAACCCGTTGCCAAGCATTTTAACTTCAGATCACATGATCACGGGGAATCCTGCGAAAGTCATAAGTGTGAAAAAACGGTCATAAGTCATTTTTTTCCCAGTGCCGCTGTAACTTCGAACGATCCCTAAACCAACTGTTGTAAGTCAAGGATTACTTGACCTTTACTAAAAGCCAGTAGATCTCTGAAATCATTAGTTGCTAAGATGAAGAGGAAACAGAAGGAAAAAAAATTATCCCAAGGCTTCAGCAGTGGACTTTTCAAAACCATCAAGCCAGCGTGCCTTTCAAAAACGCTCCGTTTCCACTTTCGTTTTTTTCCTAAACCCCATCCTCCTTAGACAAGCTGGTTAGCAAATGAGGACACTGAAGCAGAACAGAAAGCATCAGAAGGAGGGATAAATTGCTTCAGATACCTTAGGAACCAGCTGCGCTCTTCCACTTGATCATGTATTCAGATAGCAGATTTTGATATTTTTGGTAACGAGACACATGTGCCTGATTATAATGGAAGGGGGAAATTACAGACATTGAGAAACATCCTTTGATCAGTGTGACAGAAAGTAGTCTTGAAATGATCAGGCCTTAAGGCTGAATTTTGAAGATGTTCTTGGCAGATGGTTTGCAAAAAAATAAGATAGGAAGATTAGAAAATATATATATATTCAAACTTCACTGACTTGATTATCATTGGGTATTAAAGGCTGGCCTTTTTTCTTCCTCCTGCATTTTGCATTTTGATGAGGTTAAAATAATAACAGGTTGTCCTCGACTTAGCCACAACTGAGCCCATAATTTCTGTTGCTGAACAAGAGAGTTAAAAGTGCCTTTGGCCGCTTTTTGGGACCGCTCGTGCCACAGTCATGAAGTGAATCACTGCAGTTCTTAACGTTAGTGACACAATTGTTAAGGGAATCTGGCTTCCCCGTCGATTTTGTGAGAACTGGGACTCTGCATGTTCTGTCTCCGTCCCACACACGCACCCCCACAGACGACCCGGAGTTAATAAGCCACACGACAAAGTCTTTGAAGATAAAGCTGGCAGCAACCCAGTGGCTAGCTGCCAATTCAGACTTTACTCACACAAAACAAAGATTAGACTGCAAGCATTCCGATAAAGCAGGCAAAGTTTCAGCAATACAAGGATTAGTCCAAATGCAGTCCGAGAAGGCAGGCAGAAGTCCAGTAACGCAAAGATCATGGATTATTTTTAGTTTTTGCTCGTCACAAACTGAACCGGCCACCATACCCACATTTATACCCTGTGGGGTGTGATCCAGTGATTCAGCTAATCTCTGGCACGCCTTCCCCTCTCCTGCACACACTTCTCCCTGCGCCGCTGTCGAGGATCCAGGCAGCACTTAACTCCTTCATCGCTGTCCACCTGTGGCTGCGGGGACGTGCTTGGCTCTGGGCCTATCTCTTGGCCTTCGGTGTCCTCCGGAGGCATTGCCAGAGAGGAGAGTCCTGGAGAGGGAGGCCTTGCCAACTCCTCTCCCTCACTCTCAGAGTCTGCATCTGTCGATAGCCCAGGCTCAGGCAACGGAGCCACAACACTGCAACTGTCATAAATATGAGTCAGTTGTTAAGCATCTGAATTTTGACCGCATGACCCCGGGGATGCTGCAATGGTCGTAAGCGTGGAAAATGGTCATAAGTCACTCCTTTCGGTACCGTTGTAACTGTTGTAAGTCAAGGAGAACTGTATTTCTCTGGGAATGGAGTGCTGAATGATAAGTGCTAACAATGTTGACTGTCACTGTTTTCCTAGCAAGCAAGCTACAAAACTCACAAACACCACAAATTCCCATTGGGCCTCTTACTTCTGATCAACATCAGGTGTGCATTACCTGAGTGCCAGGTTTATATGACGTCCTCCAAAGCCTTGGAAGGACAGCCCTCAAAAGTGGCCATTGCACAGTTAATTTCTATTTCTGTTTCTCAAATGTTCACACACTGCCAGCTTCCAAATCCTTAAAAGGGGTTTGCAAAGAAAAAACAAAAAGAAGTTTGCCTAGAACATTAACGAAACATTCAGTTAAAACCACCAGCAATTTATAGCCTGCTCAGCAAAGAGGTTTCTCAGCCTTTTGCAATGCTATCAAGGTAGTTAAAATAGCAATAGCCCTTAGACTTACATACCACTTCACAGTGCTTTACAATCCTCTCTTAAGCGGTTACAGAGTCAGCCTATTACCCAGGGGTGAAATGTTCCCGGTTCGGACCGGATCGCCCGATCTGGTAGCGATGGCGGCGGGGGTTTTCGGAGAACCGGTAGCAAAAATCCCTGCGCGCACACCCCCCCCATGCCCAGCTGAGCCGCATGATGATCAGAGGCTGTTTTTTACTTTTAAAAGCAGTTTTTCTACAACCTCTTCAGCCAAAGAGGTTGTAGAAAAAAAAAATGCCTTTAAAAGCCTCTGGCGATCCCAACTGAGTCGCCTGATCGTCAGAGGCTTCTAAAAGCATTTTGTTCTGCAACCTCTTAAAGTTGTAGAAAAAATGCTTTTAAAAGTAAAAAAAAAAAGTTGGCCACGCCCACCCAGTCACATTACCCCACCACCACCACCAAGCCACGCCTACAGAACCGGTAGTAAAAAATTTAAATTTCACCGCTGCTATTACCCCCCAACAATCTGGATCCTCAGTTTACCAACCTCGGAAGGATGGAAGGCCGAGTCAACCTTGAGCCGATCAAGATTGAACTGCTGGCAGTCGGCAGAATTAGCCTGCAATACTGCATTCTAACCACTGCGCCACCAAGGCTCTTTTAGAATACATCAAATGGATTTTTTTTTTCATCCTGCCATTTGAAATCCAGCCACCCTGCTTGGTTCGGAGACCTGAGAAATATTGCAGGCAAACTTCATTGCCAACCTTTCGTAATGTGGCCATCTCCCAGATGTGTCGAGACTCTTTAACTTGGAAACCTCTCTGCCTTTTACATCTGGCATCCTGGGAGTTGTAGTCCAAATTTATTCAGAGGGCGCCATGTTGGGGGAAGGCCAGGGTGTCTTACCTTTCTCCAATGAGGAAGGAAACTGGGCTTGGATGGTTAGGCTCACAACTGGAAGCATTTTAATAAAAAACCTGTTTCCTTGTGGCTGAAGTTTTTGTTGTTGTTAGTTGCAAAGTCGTGTCCGACCCATCGTGACCCCATGGACAACGTTCCTCCAGGCCTTCCTGTCCTCTACCATCCCCTGGAGTCCATTGAAGCTCACGCTGACGGCTTCAGTGACTCCATCCAGCCACCTCCTTCTCTGTCGTCCCCTTCTTCTTTTGCCCTCCGTCTTTCCCAGCATTAGGCTCTTACCCAGGGAGTCCTTCCTTCTCATTAGGTGGCCAAAGTATTTAATAATAATAACTTGATTGTCATTGTACGTGTATACACAGTATACCCATATAACAAAATTCACTGAACACCCAAAGACCAGGTCCAACACACATAACAATCCCCAAACACACTCCCACCCACCACACATTTTCCCCACCCTAAACCACCCAAACATCCACACAACAGACCAAGAAATGCTGTCCAACAGCTCACTGATGGTGGCCCTTTAGTTCATGGTTGAGTGCAATTATAGCTCTGGGATAAAAACTATTCAGAAAACGTGTGGTCCGAGTTTTAGTTGTTCTGGGTATCTTCTGCCAGAAGGCAACAGTCCAAAAAGATTGTAAGCAGGATGGGAAGAGTCTCTGAGAACGTTATGCAACTTCCTCAAACAGCGAGATGCGAAGATGTCGTCCAGAGCTGGTAGTTGGAGCCTGGATGATATTCTGGGCATTTGAGTTTCCTCTTCAGGATCTGGCCTTCTAAAGAGCAGTCAGGGTTGATCTCCTCTAGGACTGACCTGTTCGTTCGCCTTGCAGTCCAAGGGACTCGCAGGAGTCTTCTCCTTTTACCTGTTACCTTTTACTGCTATAAAAGGACAAATTTTACTACGGGTAGCCCTTGACTTTCAACCATCTGTTTAGTGGCTGTCGGAAGTTACAACAGCACTGGAAAGTGACCTATGATCATTTTTCACGCTTACAACCGTTGTAACATCCCCAGGGTCATGTGATCAAAATTCAGAAGCTTGGCAACTGGCGTGTATTTCTGACAGTTGCAATGTCCCCGGCCATGCAAATCACTTTTGCGACCTTCTGACAAGCAAAGTCAATGGGAAGCCAGGTTCACTTAACAACCAGGTTACAGGGAGTCCTCGGCTTACGACAGTTCCTTTTGGAAGTTACAACAGCACTGAAAAAAAGTGACTTGTTACGACCGTTTTTCACACTTAACGACCGTTGCAGCAGTGCCCCATGGTCTTGCGGTCAAAATTCGGATGCTTGGCAACTGACTCGCATTTATGACGATTGCAGCGTCCCAGAGTTATGTGATCCCCTTTTGTGACCTTCTGACAAAGTCAGTGGGGAAACCAAATTCACTTTAACAACCATGCTATCCATTTTAACACTTGCAGTGATTCACTTAACAAATGTTTCAAAATGGAGCGAAACTCACTTAACAAATGTCTCAGTGACATAAATTTGGGGATCTGTTGTGGTTGTACATTGAGGACTACCTGTACTAACATGAACAAGAGCCTTGGTGGCGCAGCAGACTAAAGCACTGTTAAGTAGCACCAGCTGCTGCAATTACTGCAAGTTCAAATCTCACCAGGCTCAAGGTTGACTCAGCCTTCCATCCTTTCGAGGTAGGTAAAATGAGGACCCGGATTGTGGGGGCAATAAGCTAACTTTGTATAAAAAAGAACACCGCTTAGGGGGGGAGGGTGTGTGAAAGCCCTACTAAGCAGGTATATACAAAAGTATGAAGGCTATGGCTTAACGCATTGTAAGCCGCCCTAAGTCTCCGGAAAAGGGTGGCATATAAATCGAACCAATAAATAAATAAATAAACTGCCGTGATTCACTTAACAATGTGTGTAAAATTGGGCAAAAAGTCACTTAGCCACAGAAACATTGGACTCAACTGTGGTCGTACGCTGAGGGCTACCGGTATCGAGGCTCAGCGGGCAAAGGTCCTCACAAGCTGACCTCTCCTCTCCTTCCTTCCAGACCTCCTCCGAATGTTCTTCGATGCCTTGTACGACGAGGACGTCATTAAAGAGACGCCTTCTACAAGTGGGAGTCGAGCAAGGACCCAGCCGAGCAGCAAGGGAAAGGTGTCGCCCTCAAGTCGGTCACAGCCTTTTACACTTGGTTGCGTGAAGCTGAGGACGAATCCGACAACAATTGAGCAGCCCACAAGAGGGGAGGGTGGCGGGGGCAGACCGAACCTGCCCTGCGCTCTGGCCCCTCCTCGGAGCCTGGACTCCCTTGGGCGATGGCGTGGGAAACGAGACGCGGGGCTGACCTCTGCCAACTTTTCTCCTGCCTGCCCTCATAAGACTTATTTTTTTTTTCTTTCCCTTTTTTTTTTCTTCTTTTTTTTTTTTTTTGGTTGGGATTTTTTTTTTCTCCTTTTTTTTTTTTTCGTTTTAACAGCCTGTATTGGTTTGTGTCTGACGATAATAAATTGATGCTCAAGGAGGTAGGTTTGCTGTGGGCACTCCGCTCAGCCCCCCCCCCCCCTCCTGGGCGCGCGCCCGGGTGCCTGAATGATTTTCATGAGCGGGGGGCCCCCTAATTCTGGTGCAAAAGCACCCTGAAACACATGTCTTTGATGGAAAGGGGGTGGGCAGCCAACCCAATGCCTATGCTCCTGCCATCTCTCTCTCTCTCTCTCCCTCTCTCTCTCTCTCTCTCTCCTCCCCTCTCCCTCTCTTTCCCACCCACCCTCCCTCCCTCCCCCTCCCCACTTTATGGCTGAAATATAGAGATTATATAAATATATATATAAAATATAAATATAGACTTATTAAATCTTTTTGAGGTTGGAGAATAGAACTCTTTAAACTGTCCACACAAACGGCTCTTTCCCCCCCCGATCCTCTCAGATCGTCGGCCACTTTTTTGGGGGGTGGGTGGAGTTATCACCGCCTGGAATTAACGTAAAAAAAACCACCTCCACCTCCCCCCCCCCCAACCCAGAATGGATGTTCTTTGGAAAACAATTTTGCAAGCGCAAGAGAAATCATTTCAAAACCTTCACCTTTTGCTGCTTGGGAGTTGCCGGCGTCTCACTGGCCAAGAGGTGAGGGCGGCCCTGACTTCCTGACCCTCCACAAGCCTTTCCCCCATGGCTGCCTTGGCCTTCTGGCGCCAACCTCACCCCTTCGCAACCCTTCGCCGTCCCGCCTCGTGCCCGCCTCCGAGCGGACGGATTAGAGGCAGCCGCGACCCGCTTCGTCTACGCTTGGATAGTTAAAACGGAGCTGCGCGCTTGTTAACGGAAAGGAAAACAAAAAGCAAAAACGACAACGAAACCACAACGAAACAAAAAAATCAAAAAAAAAAAAAGGATAAAATTACCGGTCACGTGAATTTGTAAATATATTTTTTTCTCCTTTCTTTTTTCTTTTTTCCTTTTTTTTTCTTTTTCCGGTTTTTTTTTTTTCTTTACGAAGTATTTAATTGAAGATTGAAAAAAAAAAGAGCATCTTTTCACCGTAAACTGGAAATAATAATAATAATAATAATAAAAAAAAAAAAAGAACATTGCTAAACCAAGGTGACGTGTGGGTGATGTCGCAATCCCCCGCCCGATAGTTGGCAGGGATTTTTGGGAGAGAAAAACGCGGCGTCTTGTATCACCCAGTCTGCCACAAAAAAAATAATAATAATAATAATAAAAGGAGGGAGTGGCTCGGAGGTTGCCCCGCGTTCGAGTTGCTCGATACGGAACAATTTTGGCATGTTATCCGAACCTTTTGAAACAGAAGGCATGCAACTTTTGGAGGGGGAAAAGGGGGCAGGTTATCCGAGAAAGAATAGGCCTGAAGAAATTACACGACGAAGAGGAGAGAGGCAACATAGAAAGGGTTACGATAAGTTCTACGGTGCATATGATTACGTGGCGGCCATGGCTAATTTTGATGGGACGTGAAAATAAAGTCTTTGAACAGGTTCCTTGCAAGCTTTGAAGCGTTATAGAGTTGTCTCCCAAATTGTGTTTCGGGGAAAAAAAAAAAATCATTCCAATGGCAGTGATCTCCCGTTAACGGTGTTTTAATTGAAAGGTTAATGGCGTTTGTGTCTTGGTCCTGACCAGAGGTCTTCAAGTTGGCGCTTTAAGACTTGTGGACTTCAACTCCCAGAATTCTCCAGCCAGCATAGCTGGCTGGAGAATTCTGGGAGTTGAAGTCCACAAGTCTTAAAGCGGCCATCTTTGAAGACCTCTGGTCTTGATCATAGATTGCTCTGCTGCTTTCTAGAAAGGCCACTCTTGAAGTCCTTAAACCGAAGGGCATGGAGTCTTCCCGTCCTTAAAGGTAGATTAGCACTTGCATTTAACGCAGGTAGTCCTCGACTTACGGCAGTTCGTTTAGTGACCGTTCAAAGTTAACAACCACACTTATGACTGTTTTTCACGCTTCCGACCATTGCAGCGTCTCCGTGGTCAGGTGATCGAAATTCAGATGCTTATCAACTGACTCACCTTTATGACCGTGGCAGGGTCCTGGGATCAAGTGAGATCCCCCTTTTACGATCTTCCGGCAAGCAAAGTTAGTAGAGAAACCAGATTCACTTACTAACTTAACAACAGCGGTGATTAACCAAAAGGGGAAAAAAATTGGGCAGAACTCAGTTAACCAGCGTCTCGCTTAGCAACAGAAATGTTGGGCTCAAATGAGGTTGTAAGTCAAGGACTACCTGTATATCTCCATATTAGGGGGCTCTTGGTGATTTTTAAAGGCTTCTGCACTTTTAACTCCCAGAATTTCTCAGCCAGCATGGCTGGCTGGGGAATTATGAGAATTCAAATCGTCTCCATGGTCAGGTGATCGAAATTCAGGTGCTTAACTGACTCGTGTTTATGTTTTATGACAGTGGCAGGGTCCTGGGATCAAGTGAGATCCCCTTTTACGATCTTTGAATAGGAGTTCAAATCCACAAGTTTTAAAAGTCGCCACGGTTGGGGAATCCTTATTCTAATTCAAGCATTAGCAGCTTTTTCCTTACCGTGTGATTGAATATTCTGGATTGCACAAAACAAAAAGGTTGATTAAACTACCATTTTTTTTAACGGCTGCCCAATATCTTAACCTACAGAATTAACAGCAAGCATCAGCGAGGTTTTTTAGAATGGGTTTCAGCCTTCAAAACCTAGCCTACTGAGATTTCGGGGCTCGCTAAACTGGTTGTTTTAACTGGCCTGTTAGGGAAGGCTGGGCCTAAAATTGGGGTACTGCTGGCTCCCCATTAAGATTAAGACTGCCATCCCGAATATATTGTAACACTGTGGTTTCCTGGACTTTATGCCGGTAAGTACAATTTTATGTCGCCACATGAAATGAGCCGTAATGGTTAGAACGTATTGCAAGCTAATTCTGCCAACGGCCAGGAGTTCGAGCCTCACCGAGTCTTGCCTTCCTTCCAAAATCGGTAAAATGAGGATTGTTGGGGGCAATACGCTGACTTTGTAAACCGCTTAGAGAGGGCTGTAAAACACCGAAGCGGTATATAAGTCTGTTGCTACTTCTATGAGCAATGCGTGCGTACATTAGGTTTAGCAAAAGATATGTCTCTAAGGATTAAGCGTGTCGGGAACGCTAGATCCTTCTCTCCATGGATCTCTTTTCCACAGGCCATTCTTGGATATTGTAGATCGATCTTAACGGTCAAAGTTATATTACAATTGGCTGGGATAGAACAGGGGTCTGTAGTGGATCAATTCCTCACCTGGTACCTCTAGAGCAGGGGTCGGCAACCATAAACACTCAAAGAGCCACAAAGGTCCTAACTGGAAGCCCCCCCATTCAATTCTGGAGCCGACTGGAAGTCCGGTTCCCCCACCATAGAGTCTCTTCCTAACACAGTGTCCTTTTTCCTATGCTGACCGGAAATCTGGTTTCCCCCACCACCATAGAGTCTCCTAGCACGGGGTCCTTTTCCTCTACCTGTCCTAACCGAAAGACCTATCAATTGTGGAGCCAACCGGCGACAAGGAACCGCAGCAGAGGAATAGAAGAGCCACATGCGGCTCCAGAGCCACAGGTTGCTGACCCCTGTTCTAGAGCCGTGTTTCTCAACCTTGGCAGAAAATGTTTGGACTTCAACTCCCAGAATTCCACTTCTTGAAGTCCACACATCTCCCAAGCTGCCAAGGTTGAGCAATGTTGATCTAGAACAGGGGTCTCCAACCTTGGCAACTTTTAAGCCTGGCGGACTTCAACTCAAAGCTGGCTGGGGAATTCTGGGAGTTGACGTCCGCCAGGCTTAAAGTTGCCAAGGTGTGGAGACGCCTGTTCTAGAACAATGTCCACATTTGGGGAATTTATAGATAGTCCTTGACTGGACCAGAATTTCCGTTGCTAATCAAGATGGTTAAGGACAGGGCCGGATTTAGACGAAAAGAGGCCCTAGGCTATTCCACTTATGAGGCCCTTTCACCTATAGTGAAAGTGTAATTTTAATTTTGCTAACAATTTGAATGTAGGCCCCTCTTGATCTTGAGGCCCTAGGCTGAAGCCTAGTTAGCCTATAGGAAAATCCGGCCCTGGTTAAGGAAGTTGTGCCCAATTCTACGACTTTTTTGCCACGGTGGTTAAAACGAATTATTAAAATTGTTAAGTGAATCATGTGTTCATTAAATGAATCTGGCTCTCTTCCCCCCCCCCCTCCCCAATGACTTTGCTTGTGGGAACCTAGCTGGGAAGTTCACAAGTGGCGATCACCATCATGAATACATGCTGGTTACCAAGCATCTAAATTTTGTCACTGAGGATGCTGCCACGGTCGTAAGTATGAGGACTGATTGTAGGTCATTTTCAGTGCCATTGTAACTTCAGTCACCAAACAAATACATGCAAGTACGGGTAGTCCTCAACTTACGACCATAATGGAGTCCCAAATTTCTGTTGTTAAGTGAGACCGTTGTTAATTTTGCTCCGTTTTATGACCTTGCCACAGTTAAGTGTTAACTGTTAACTTCCCCATTGGCTTTGCTTGTCAGACGGTCACAAAAGGTGGGTCACATGATTCTGGGACACCCAATGCCAAGCATTTGAGTTTTGATCACATGACCCCGGGGGTGCTACAATGGTCATAAGTGTGAATAAGTCACCTCAGTGCCGTTCTAACTTTGAACAGTCACTAAATGAACTGTTGTAACTTGAAGACTGCATATACAAGGTTTAGGGTACCGATCACTTAAGGCAGGGGTCGGCAACCTTAAACACTCCCAAGAGCCACAAAGGTCCTAACTGGAAGCTCCCCATTCAATTCTGGATCCGACCGGAAGTCCGGTTCCCCCACCATAGAGTCTCCTCCTAGCACGGCATCCTTTTTCCTCTACCTGTCCTAACCGAAAGCCCTTTCAATTGTGGAGCCGACCGGCGACAAGGAGCCACAGCAGAGGGATGAAAGAGCCACATGCGGCTCCAGAGCCGCAGGTTGCCGACCCCTGACTTAAGGACTATGAAAGATTCTCAGAACTTTGCTTGAAGAAGGCCAACAGTTAATTCGGTAAAAATAAAATTGTGAGTATAGAAGTAGCCATTCACTCTTTCTATTCACACTTTTTCTAGCTTTACCTAATTAACTCATGGAATGATGCGAAATGCTAGACATTTTGAGGTGGGCTAAGCCAGTGATATTTGTTGGAAAGGTAAGTTCTCTTTTAATAAGTGGGAAAAAATGGCTACGTATTGCGATATCTTCATGCTCCTATCTGCCCTGTACAAGGTCGGCTAAGCAACTAAAAAAAGCGATACTGGGAAAAAGAAAAATGGCACTAAAATTAGCATGAGCCTGGTATAAATTTCCCGTGAAGAATTTTTGAGAGTTTTTTTCTATTTAGAAAGGACCCAAGAAGGGACATAGTTTTATATTCTGCATTGAATCATAAGCACATCCTTTGCAACATGGAGACAGCACAGATAAAGATGGAGTTGGAATAACCATCAAACGTGAATGTGGCTATTGGGTCTTTTACTGGTTGAAAGCTAGGTTCACTTGCCTGGATTGTTTCAAGAAACTTAATGGTCTATTGGAAGCAACGAATGAAGTTTGCCCCAAAAGGAAAGCTATTTTAAATGTTACTGTTAGGTAAAGTTGTGACGAGTCAAAGAAAACATCCATCCATCTGCTTCATAATAAACGAAGCATTTTAATATGTTCAACTAAAATGGTTACTTTGTGCTAAAAACTGGAAACTAACGAAGGTATAATCCAGGCTAAAAGTGTGTATTAATCAGAAAAAAAAACAAATTGCAACCTCTCTTTGTCCCATTATCAATATAAACATTCTGAAGGATTCTAAATAATTCAGCATAAAATGTGTCACACGAGGGTTTCCAAAAATCAGTTTTCTGGTTCAGAAGAAAGCAGAAAAAACTCAAATGTTCTTAACCCTGCGTGGAGAGTTAAAAAAAATAGAACAGCTCCTCCATTTTGTAAGAGAGGCTACTTATTAGAAATTTTGTGAGGTAACATCTACTTAACTTCTCTACGTATTTTATAAACCACCTGCATCTCTTAGTACAGATAATCCTCAAATCACGACTACAGTTGACCTCAAAATTTCAGTTGCTAAGCAAGGCAGCGATTGTGCCCCGTTTTATGACTTTTATGAAGTGAATCACTTCAGCTGTTAAGTGAATCGGTCATTAAGTGAATCTGACTTTCCCCATTGACTTTGCCTGTCAGGGAAGGTTACAATGGACTATCGCATGACACCGGGACAGTACAATTGTCACAAATGTGTGCCAGTTGGCAAGTGCCCGAAGTTTGATCACATGACCATCAGGCTGCTGGAACGGTCGTAAGTGTGGAAACCGGTCATAAGTTGCTTTTTTTTTCCCCTGCAGTGCCATGGTACCAAGTCACTTACACGAATGCTTGTAAGTTGAGAACTAAAATGGTTACTTTGTGCTAAAAACTGGAAACTAACGAAGGTATAATCCAGGCTAAAAGTGTGTATTAATCAGAAAAACAAATTCCAACTCTCTTTGTCCCATTATCAATATACGATATGCTGGAACGGTCGTAAGTGTGGAAAGCAGTCATAAATCGCTTTTTCCCCCCAGTGCCATGGTACCAAGTCACTTACACGAATGCTTGTAAATTGAGAACTGTCTGTGGGTAGGCCCCTCTCTTGAAATTTTTATGCTGCTGCCACCCCAAAGTTTTATTGGTCGCGGGACAAAATGAAAGGGTGAACACCCCAAATTTCCCGCAGAAGGAGAAGAAAGGAAAAATTCTCAGAAGGAACCCTCCCACCCCCTTCCTTCTGTCACCACCTATTATGGTAGATGCAGTGGTGGGATTCAAATAATTTTAACAACCGGTTCTCTGTCCTAATGACTGGGTGGGCGTGGCCATGGTGGGCGTGGCCAAGGGTGTGACAGGCAGTACTCGGCCTCCTGCACCCCCCCTGGGAGCAAAAACAGCCGTGGGGGGGCGCTCTGCCTCCCGCACCCCATTTTGGGCCTATTAAACCTTCCTGTAGCCTCCTGGGACCAAAAATGGGCCGGGGGGGCCTGCGCTGCACCCACCCACCCCCGCACTCAATTTTTGGCCTAGTAGGCCTCCCTGCACTTACCTGGGAGCCAAAACGGGACACGTGGGGACTTCTGGGACAGGTGGGGAGGGGAGGGGCCAGCAATTTAACAACTGATTCGGCCGAAGTGGTGCGAACCGGTTGAATCCCACCACAGATGCCTCTCCTGCCATCCATCACCTAAATGCAGTGGGCCTTGAGGGATAATAAGGTTTCACTTTCTGGTCTGTCTTTCTAGCAATTATAAAAAAATCAGATTACATTGGAAGTGATTTTGGTAGCGTCACGTTCTGGTCTTCTGGCAAAAAACCCCCCACAAAACCACCCTGGCTAAACACAGCCCTTTTCTACTCCTTGTGAGATGGATCAACCTCACGAGAGAGAGAAAATCAAAGTGGTGGTGGTATTTAATTAAGTTTAATTAAATAATTAATTTAACATTCCCCCACCCCCCCTTCTTAATTTATTTTTTGTATTGAAAAAGTTTTTCAAATACAGATTTTTCTCCCTTTTTTCCCCTCCTCCTCCCTAACCCCCCCTCCCCCTCCCCTCCCCCCATGGCTTCTCCAAAAATAAAATCCAAATTGATATCAAATTATATAATACTTTACCATCCTTTTACACCCCCCCCCACATGCTAACCATTTCTTTCTAACATTGTTTTATTATATCCCCCCTATACTATACATTTCAAAGCAACCTTCAGCTATAAAACTATATAATAAATCCTAATTTGGCATTTATTCAGCTCATAATCTACCCATTTCCTCCACCCCCATACATATATCTCTTAATTCAAACCTTTTACGTATATTTATATCCCCCTTCTTAATTTTTAACATGCAAACATTCCATGTGGAAGAAGGTCAATCTCTCTCTCTCTCTCCTCCTACCCTTCCTTTGAATAAAACCTAACATTTTCCTCTACTTAGCAAAGTGACCGGACTTTCTCCTTGTCAACACTTCCATCTGCCTCTTCTGGGGACGAGAACCGTTAAGAGTGTCATTGTGCCTTCCGGCAGACAGGCCTGGCCTTCACAGCAGGTTGCTTCTGCAGAGTGTCTCTCTCTCTCTCTGTCCTAAGGCCTAGCAATTAAAATCTGATACGATCTTGATGGATCGCTAGACCAAAGCATGACTAATGTTTTAGATCCGACCCTGCTTGACTTACATCTAAGCTGTTCTTCCAATAAGAAGGACGACCAACTGCGAACGAAGTCCTAAGAAGAAAGAAGGAAGGAATCATGAATGGGGATTTTTCAAAAAGAGACACCTGGGATATTAAAGCATCCTTCAAAAGCCTAAAAAAGATACTACAGGTAACCCTCTACTTATGGAACCACAACTGAGCCCCAAATTTCTGTTGCTCGGTAAGACAGTTGTGAAATGACTTTTGCTCAGGGGTGAAATCTACTTACCTTCCTTACCAGTTTGGAAGCGCACGCATCACATTTGCGCGCAGAATCTCTGCACACGCGCAAAACCTTCTGCGCATGTGCAGAGGCTAAAAAACACATTACTTCCTGGTTAAAACCAGGAAGTAATGACACCCGGGTGAGTGGGTGGGCGGAGCCTCGTGCCACCATCGCTACCGGTTCTCCGAACCACCTGCCACAATCGCTACCGGATCGCCCCGATACGGTCCAAACCGGGAGGATTTCACCCCTGCTTTTGCTCCATTTTACAACTTCCTTGTCACCGTTCTTAAGTGAATCATTGCCGTCGTGAAGTTAGGAACCCGGTTGTTAAGTGAATCCGACTTCCCCAGTGACTTTGCTTGTCAGGAGGTCGCCCAAGCGGATCATGGTGAGCCCGGGACACTGCAACTGTCATAAGCACATACCAGTTGCCTAGCGTCCAAACTTTGTGTCAGGTTTCAATGTCATCTCAAATAAATTGCACTCCCAAACAATTAATCTTTGCTGAAATATTCCATTTATTGAGTATGACAGATCTGGCCCTGACTTCATCGTAGCCGACACTAACCCTCTGACCCCCAAACCCTTCCCTTTCCATTCCCCAATTCTCATCTTCTCATTGGCCATCTTCCAAGTCAGTCTCCCCAACTTCTGGCCTCACCCCACAGGAATGTTCCCCCCCTCCCATCCCATCTCCTAGGGGATATTATCTACAGAGAAAATAAGTAGGTGAAAAGTCAAGCCTCGTCTTTTTATGGCAGCATCAGAATGCTGACACTTTGATGGTCTAACCGTGCAATGGTTAGTTAGTAGGAAAACCGGCCGCAAGTTACTTTTTTCAGAACCTTTGAATGGTCACTAAATGAAAGTTGGTTGTAAGTCGAGGACTACCTGTAGCAAAAAGGAGAGTGACTCCTGTTTTGGTCATTCCAGGAGACTGGATAGATGGGTTGTAATAAATTAACAGAAAAGCAGAGTTGGAAGGGACCTCGGAGGTCTTCTAGTCCAACCCCTGCTCAGTCAGGAGCCCGTATATTATTCAAGAAAAGTGACTAGTCCAGTCTCTTCTTAAAGACCTCCAGTGGTGGAGCCCCCACAACTTCTGAAGGCAACTTCTGTTCCACCGGTTAATCTGTTAGGAAGTTTCTCCTTAATTCCAGGTTGCTTCTCTCTTTGATTAATATCCATCAGTGGTGAAATTCAATTATTTTTTTTTTACTACCGGTTCGGTGGGCATGGCTTGGTGGGCGTGGTGTGGCTTGGTGGGCGTGGCAGGGGAAGGATACTGCAAAATCTCCATTCCCACCCCACTCCTGGGGGAAGGATATTGCAAAATCCCCATTCCCTCCCCACTCCTGGGGGAAGGATATTGCAAAATCTCCATTCCCTCCCCACTCTGGGGTCAGCCAGAGGTGGCATTTGCCGGTTCTCCGAACTATTCAAAATTTCCGCTCCCGGTTCTCCAGAACCTGTTAGAACCTGCTGGATTTCACCCCTGGTGTCCATCCATGGCTTCTTGTCTTGCCTTCAGATTCTTTGGAGAATAGGTTGACCCCCTTAGAAAAATTGTCTTCCTTGGAAAGACGTCTCTCTCTCTCCCAAGCGGTTAAAATAATAAGTTTCCAAGAAATACAAATAGTAGGCAACGTTCTATTGGTTCCTCTTGTGTAACTTTATAGCTGTTGAAGAATCGCAGAGAACTGTAAAATTTGGGTTATTATTTTTTTATTAGTTCTAAGAAACGTCTTTCCTAACTGTTGTTGGTTTTGGGGTTTGTTTGGTTTTTGGGTGGAACACGATGGCTGTGGGTATTTTTTTTATGTCTTTTGCATCATACAGAGACATTAACTGCATCCAAAAACCAGAGAAAAACAGCTCATAAATAGCCGCTTAAAATGGTGTTTATTGCATGCAACTTGGGTGCATCCACCAGAGGACAGCTAAAGACCACTTTATTACCGAAATAAATCTCTCACATCTAGTTTTATTTCTGGATAATCGATTTCCTTCAGGCTCCAAACTTCTTACAATCTAGCAGTCCATGGTGATGGCCTAACTATCATAATTATTTGCTTCCTTTCTGCTTTGAAGTCTTACCCAATTTTAGGAACTTCCTCCCTCCCTCCTTTCATCTTCCTTCCTTCCTCCCTCCCTCCCTTCTTCCTTTCACCCTTCCTTCCTCCCTCCCTCCCTCCTTTCACCTTCCTCCCTTCCTCCCTCCCTCCTTCGTTTCACCTTCCTTCCTTCCTCTCTCCCTCCCTCCTTTCACCTTCCTTCCTCCCTCCCTCCCTCCTTCCTTTCATCTTCCTTCTTTCCTCCCTCCGTCCCTCCTTCCTTTCACCTTTCTTCCTCCCTCCCTCCATCCTTTCACCTTCCTTCCTTCCTCCCTCCCTCCTTCCTTCCTTTCACCTTCTTTCCTCCCTCCCTCCCTCCCTCCTTTCACCTTTCTTCCTTCCTTCCTCCCTCCCTCCCTCCTCCCTCCTTCCTTCCTTCCTTCCTTCCTTCCTTCCCCCCTCTTTTCACTTTCCTTCCCTCCTCCCTCCCTCCTTCTTTCCTTCCTTCCTTCCTTCCTTCCTTCCTTCCTTCCTTCCTTCCTTCCTTCCTTCCTTCCTTCCCCCCTCTTTTCACCTTCCTTCCTTCCCTCCTCCCTCCCTCCTTTTCCTTCCTTCCTTCCCACCCTCCTTTCACCTCCCTCCCTCCTTTCACCTTCCTTCCTCCCTCCCTCCCTTGTAAAAGCAGTAAAATAGGTCAAGAAGCCATGAATTTTTTTTAAAAAAAAAAAACAGGAACCATTTAAAAAAAAATAGGCCAAATAAATTGCTACAAAATCACTGCAGGCTTTTAACTTTTTAAATTCTTCTGCTATGCTTGCAGAAAACAGTTTTTGAGTTTAGTTTTAGAATTAGTCCATTTTCCTGCAGAACTTTCAAACGATGGTCTGCAGATAATCTCAGCTACGTGGGTGACCTTAAGTGAGTAACACAATTGTGAGGTGAATCTGTTGACTTTCCTTGTCAGAAGGTCACAAAAAAGAGATCACACGACTCCGGGGACACTGCAACCCTTCATAAATGTGAGTCACTTTGTCAAGCGTCTGGATTTTGATCACGTGACCACGGGGATGCGGCAACTGTCGGAAGTGTGAAAAACAGTCATAAGTCACTTCGTTCGATGTCCTTGTAATTGGAACGGTCACTAAATGAACGGTCGTAATTTGAGGAATGCTGGAATTGGAGAGAAAAAGCAGTGATTGTTAAGGCCATTGAGGCCTTAAACTTTTCATCAATGGGGTTCCTCTTAGTGTGAACCCTAAGAAAATAGCAAGGATAATTACTCCTTCTGGTCGCTCCTCTACTCTTTTTTTAAAAAAATTAAAATAATTTTATTCATAAACATTTCTGAATACAGTGTATTGTCAAAGTATACCATTTACAAGAAAAAGACCAGATAGAAAATAGTAATAAATATTAACACATGAACTAATAACAGTAATAATAATGTAATAACACACGTACTGAGAATAATAGTAATAATATAACCAAATAATTTTAACTAAGTTTCTTTTCATATTGGCTTATTTACATTTTTGTTAATTATGATGATTGTAGTTATAAATCATCTCTATTTTAATACAAACATTCATAGTCTTTCTTCCTCGTTCTTCCTCAAAAACTTCTTGTCTCTAACCACTCATAAAATCTATTCCATATCAAATAATATTCTGTGTCTTCTTTATCTTTTATTTTTAAAGTTAGTCTGTCCATTTCAGCACAGTCTAAAATTTTTCGAATTGGAATAGAACAGAATAGAATTCTTTATTGGCCAAGTGTGATTGGACACACAAGGAATTTGTCTTTGGTGCATATGCTCTCAGTGTACATAAAAAGACAAGATACACTTAAAAAGACAAGATACGTTCCTCAAGAATCATAAGGTACAACACTTAATGATAGTCATAGGGTACAAATAAGCAATCAAATCATATTAGGAAATAGTCAATATAAATCGTAAGGATACAAGCAACAAAGTTACAGTCATACAGTCATAAGTGGGAGGAGATGGGTGATAGGAACGATGAGAAGATTAATAGTAGTGCGGACTTAGTAAATAGTTTGACGCTGTTGAGGGAATTATTTGTTTAGCAGAGTGATGGCGTTCGGGAAATAGAATAGAATAGAATTTTTATTGGCCAAGTGTAATTGGGCACACAAGGAATTTGTTTTTGGTGCATAGGCTCTCAGTGTACATAAAAGAAAAGATAAATTCATCAAGAATCATAAGGTACAACACTTAATGATAGTCATAGGGTACAAATAAGCAATCAGGAAACAATATCAATATAAATCGTAAGGATACCAGCAACAAAGTTACAGTCATACAGTCATAAGTGGAAGGAGATGAGTGATAGGAACGATGAGAAGATGAGAAGATTAATAGTAGTGCAGACAGTGAATAGTTTGACAGTGTTGAGGGAATTATTTGTTTAGCAGAGTGATGGCGTTCGGGAAAAAAATGTTCTTGTGTCTAGTTGTTCTGGTGTGCAGTGCTCTATAGCGTTGTTTTGAGGGTAGGAGTTGAAACAGTTTATGTCCAGGATGCAAGGGGTCTGTAAATATTTTCCCAGCTCTCTTTGTGGCTCGTGCAGTATACAGGTCCTCCATGGAAGGCAGGTTGGTAGCCATTGTTTTTTCTGCAGTTCTAATTATCCGCTGAAGTCTCTCTCTGTCTTGTTGGGTTGCAGAGCCAAAGCAGACAGTTATGGAGGTGCAGATGATGGACTCAATCATTCCTCTGTAGAACTGGATCAACTGGGCAAAATTACTTCCTCATCTGACAGGGTGTTCACATTTTCCAGTGTTTAGCCAATATAATCGTTGCTGGTGTCAATATATGTAAAATTAAATATGTGGTCCCATTATCACAATCCTCCGGTATTATGAGCTCCTCAACTCTCAATGGCTCCCCAAGACCCCCGGTTGTTGCAGCTGTGATTGTGACGTTGTTGCTGGCGCACCATCCTTCTGACTCACAAATCAGGCTAATTTAGAACTCTTAAAAACTTTGCCTGGTTCTCAAAGCAAATACCAATTACCAATAAAAAAAAGAAAACACAACAACCCACGAAATTCAAAGAAAGGTAATTGGCTAGCACAGCGGTGGAGGTAAATGCAAGAAACGGATTGTGAGGACAAAATATACATCCCTCCTGAGTCACGCTGAACCTAAAGTGCAAGAAGAAAGGAGGTGATAAAATGAGATTATAGGAGGAAATGAATTTAACATTTAAATGATTAATAGGACCCATTAAGACACCCCTTCCCCCCACCCCCCCCAAGATGTTCCTACTGTATCTGTGCTGCGCTAACATTTGGTAAGACGCATTTTCGTATTTTTTTAAAAAAAAATGTTGCATCCAAAGAGATTTCTAATTAGACTAAGAAATACAAGAGAGCCCTAGTTATGATTGGAAGTATTTCTTCTGAAAACAGACTACTTTTAACTTCATTTAAAATAGCTTTTCATTGCCAGGAAATCTGGTATTCTAAATTTGTGACCCTAATTATCAGGGATGAATATATTCCTATCTCTTGGTGGCAGAAATAGCTGGTCTGTTTTCAGAAGCTTCTTGTAACCCATTTATTTATATATCTTTGTTACATTTGCAAGGCTGACCTGTTCCGTGCAGATTCCATGAGGTCTACTCTAGAATGTTGTGGCTGGGGTCATGATAACTCTTGTTTTGTTTTGTTTTGTTTTGTTTTGTTTTGTTTTGTTTTGTTTTGTTTTTTTTGTTTTTTGTTTTGTTTTTTTTTTTGTTTGGTTTGGTTTGGTTTGGTTTGGTTTGGTTTGGGTTGGGTTGGGTTGGGTTGGGTTGGGTTTTGGGTTTTGGGTTTTGGGTTTTGGGTTTTGGGTTTTGGGTTTTGGTCTGGTTGTGTTTTGTGTTTTGTGCTTTATGTTTTGTGTTTTGTGCTTTGTGTTTTGTGTTTTGTGTTTTGTGTTTGGTTTGGTTTGGTTTGGTTTGGTTTGGTTGTGTTTTGTGTTTTGTGTTTTGTGTTGTGTTTGGTTGTGTTGGGTTGTGTTGGGTTTGGTTTGGTTTGGTTGGGTTGGGTTTGTTTTGGTTTGTTTTGGTTTGGTTGTGTTTTGTGTTTTGTGTTTTGTGTTTGGTTTGACTTGGTTTGGTTGTGTTTTGTGTTTTGTGTTTTGTTTTGTTTTGTTTTGCTTTGTGTTTCGTTTCGTTTTATTTTATTTTATTAGCTATACTCTCAGATTCGACTCAGGCAAGGTCAGGATGATGAGAACAAATCACTAAAAATAATAATGAAGTATAATAGAACATAAAATCAATTCTGCTGAATGTGATTCTAGAACTCATGAGGGATGCTATTCCAGTTCTAGTCCCGTTCTAGTTCTAATTCTCTAGAATTCTGGGAGTTGAAGTCCACTCATTTTAAAGTTGCTAAGGTTGAGAAACACCACCTTGTACCCTGTGCTTGCCTGTAACAGATAGTCCTCAACTTACAACATTCATTTCATTTAGTGATGCTTGTCAACTGACTCATATTTATGACGGTTTGCAGCATGAGTCCCTTTTGCAACCTTCTGACAAAGTCGACGGGGAAGCTGGAGTCACTTCACAACAGCTGACTAATTTAACAACTGCAGCGACTCACTTAAACAACGGGGGCAAGAATGGTCGTAAAATGGGGCAAACTCAACAAATGTTTCATTTAGCGACAGAAATGTTGATCTCAATTGTGGATCATCAGTCCAGGAACCCCCTGTAACTCTTGGCTTCTGCGGATGGCACCCCAAGTCTCCTTGTCAACTTCCTTCCAATCGTTACAGATCTTTAAATGACCCGTCAATGTGAATTCTAATCTGCTCGGAGGGCGGGGGGGGCGTTTGCCGTCGTTTCTTGGCAGAAGGGTTGAGCTATTTTAGATTTTTCGCTCCCATCAACTCCTCTTGGCATTGCCAAGGCACAGGAACTGTGGGGGCTGAAATCGAAAACGAGAGGAGAAAACCAGATTGTATCCAAGCCAACCACTCCACACCATTTGTTTCACCAGCTTCAACGGGTCTCGATTTTTTTGGACGGGGTAGACGCAGTGGTGGGATTCAGCCGGTTCGCACCACTTCGGGAGAACCGGTTGTTAACTTTCTGAGCAGTTTGGCACACTGGTTGTTGGAAGAAATCATTAGGGCAGAGAACCGGTTGTTCAATTACTTGAATTCCACCATTGAGTAGACGAGCCAAGTCTCCAAACATGATATAGACATGATAGCAGCCTTCCGATATTTGAGGGGCTGCCACAAAAAAAAAAAAAGAAAGGGGTTAATTTTCCAAAGCACTGGAAGGCAGGAGAAGAAGCAATGGATGAAAATTAATCAAGGACAGAAGCAACCTAGAACTAAGGAGACGTTTCCTGGCAGTGATAACAATTAAGATAGATATCAACTAGGGGTGGGTTCTACTTACCTTTAGTACCGGTTCGCATCGCGCCAACACGCGCTCTTCTGCGCATGTGCAGATCACCTATGACAGGAGTCTACAACCTTAATCACTCAAAGAGCCATTTGGACCCGTTTCCCAAACAAAAGAAAACTCCGGGAGCCACAAAACCCTTCCCGTGCCAGACTATTTCCTGAGCGGCCACAAAACTAACATATGTCGTTGAACAGCCTTGGTGGCGCAGCAGACTAAAGCACTGTTAACTAACACCAGCTGCCTGCAATTACTGCAGGTTCAAATCTCACCAGGCTCAAGGTTGACTCGGCCTTCCATCCTTTCGAGGTAGGTAAAATGAGAACCCGGATTGTGGGGGCAATAAGCTGACTTTGTATAAAAGAGAACACCGCTTAGGGGGGGCCTGAAAGCCCTACTAAGCAGGTATATACAAAAGTATGAAGGCTATTGCTTAACGCATTGTAAGCCGCCCTGAGTCTCCGGAGAAGATCGTGTGCTGGCGGGTGTCGCACATTGGCTGTTGTGACTCATAGTTTGAACGACAGGGAGCCGCAGCAGAGGGATGAAAGAGCCACATGCGGCTCCAGAGCCGTGGGTTGCTGACCCCTGACCTATGATGACGTCCAGGTCAGTGGGCAGAGCATCCCACCGGTTTTACTACCGGTTCTTGCGAACCGGTCTGAACCAGGGGCAACCCACCACTGATATTAACAGAAGTGGAGGGATGATTAGGGGACCATATAAACCAGTGGTGGGTTCCTCCCGGTTCGGTCCGGTTTGGCCGAGCCGGTAGCGGTGACGATATGACGTCACTGAACCGGTTCTCCCCCCCCCCCCCCCCCCCCCCCCCACCCACGTTATTCTTACCTTTTATTTGGTCCCACCCCCAATCTATTGCTGCCTCCTGAGTCCCAGCTGATGACTAGAGGGAAAAAACCTGTTTAAACTCTTGCCGCAGGGCTTCAAAGGGCCGTCCTACAGCTGATCAGTGTTAAAAGCAAACAAATGAGTCGGGTCGTAAGTGCGAGGACTGGTTGTAAGTGCGAGGACCTTCCAGAAATGACTCTGACCAGCTAGCCACGCCCACCTAGTCACATGACCTCCAAGCCACACCCACAAAATAAGCCACGCCCACAGAACCGGTACTAAAAAAATTTAGAACCCACCCCTGATATAAACCATATAAAGAATGGCTGCTGGAATTGGGTATGTCTCGTTTAATGAAAAGAAGGACCGGGGGGGGGACATGATAGCAGTCTTCCAATATCTCAGGGGCTGCCCCAAAGAAGAGGGAGTCAAGCTATTCTCCAAAGCACCTGAGGGTAGGACAAGAAGCAATGGGTGGAAACTAATCAAGGAGAGAAGCAACTTAGAACTAAGGAGAAATTTCCTGACAGTTAGAACAATTAATCAGTGGAACAACTTGCCTCCAGAAGTTGTGAATGCTCCAACACTGGAAGCTTTTAAGAAGAGATTGGACAGCCATTTGTCTGAAATGGGATAGTGTTTCCTGCCTGAGCAGGGGGTTGGACTAGAAGACCTCCAAAGTCCCTTCCAACTCTGTTATTCTAAATTCATTGGATATGATACCATCTATCTACTGTTTATAATGTAACCCTTTCAGCAGATCCAAGAAGGTTCCACACCCATTTGCACTATTCAGGTGACCTTGAGGGCACAGATAAACTTCCAAGTGGCCTCAATAACTCTCAGGAAGAGTGCTAATGACCAGATGACTGCAAGGAATACAAATCCTTCCATTCTCCCTCATTCGGTCAGAACTGAAGAAGCTTCTTGAATGAGAAACGAAATGTCTTCAAGGAAAAACCAAGAAAGTCCATGCTCTGGAGATGACCGAGAATCTTCATAGACATTTTTATTTTATTTATTGTATTATTCATATTTCTATGCCGCCCACTCTCCGAGGACTCTGGGCGGCTTACACCAAAGACAGTATACTAAATAGCGTATTTCCCCCAACAATCTGGGTCCTCATTTTACCCACCTCGGAAGGATGGAAGGCTGAGTCAACCTTGAGCCGGTGAGATTTGATCCGCTGATCTGCTGAACTAGCCGTCAGCTGAAGTAGCTGCAGTACTGCACTCTAACCACTGCGCCACCTCGGCTCGTCATTGCTTCATTAATGCTGTTAAATGTGTCGACTGGTTTAATTTATCTATTTATTCATCACATTTACATAATCGGCCATCTCACAAGTGTTTCTTAATCATCATCCTAAATATTTAATGTATAACATTAGAAGAACCGATTCTGTTATGACAATTATTGCTCTTTTCCCACCTCTCTTTTGTTATTCTAAACTGCCTGGAGATTTGGGAGCTGGCTGGTACATAAATCGATGTCATAACAAAATCTCAATTTCTGCATAAATATTCTGTGCCGCTCCTTCTCGTCCTCAAATTAATTGTTCCAGAGCAGTATTTCTCCACGTTGGCAACTTTAAGTTGTGGGAGCTTCAGTTCCCGGAATTCCTCAGCCAGTATTGTGTGGACATTTTCAGCATTTTGTCTCTGCCGGGCTTGCCTCATCAACAGATGTCTGTTTTAACTGAAAACTAAGCAGGGTTAGTCCTGATTTGGTCTTGGATGAGTCACCAACAGGAAATCTTGCGGTTGTCAGCTAGAGTGGAGAATTAAAATGTCTGTCTGTCTGTCTGTCTGTCTGTCTATCTATCATCTATCATTCTCTCTCTCTCTCTCTATCATTATCTACCATCTATCTATCCATCCATCTATTATGTATCATCTATCTATCTATCTATCTATCTATCTATCTATCTATCTATCTATCTATCTCTGTTTATCATCTATCCATCATCTATCTGTCTCTATCTATATCTAGCTCTCTCTCTCTCTCTTTCATTACTTATCATCTATCTATCCATCTATTATGTATCATCTATCTATCTGTCTACCTATCATCTATCCATCCATCCATCTATCCATCATCCATCTATCTATCTATCCATCATCTATCTATCTATCTATCTATCTATCTATCTATCTATCTATCTATCTATCATTCTGTCTGTCTGTCAATCAGTCTGTTTGTCCTCTCTCTCTCTCTCTCTCTCTCTCTGTCTCATCTATCAATCTATCATCTATCTACCCTGTTCCCCCCAAAATAATGCATCCTCTGGTAATAAACCCAATTGGGTTTTTTGAGTGCATGGCAATAAGACCAAGCGCTTATTTCAGGGTTCAAAAAAAATACAAGATAGGGTCTTATTTTCGGGGAAACACGGTATCTATCTATCATCTCTCGGTATTTATCTACCTATCTATCATCTATCTATCCATCATCTATCTATCTATCTATCTATCTATCTATCTATCTATCTATCTATCCGTCCATCCGTCCGTCCGTCTTGGAAGAAGCCAGGCTGCTGGGAAGGAAATGTTTTAGGTGTGGTTGAAGGAAACTGAGCTTAATTCAAAACTGCCTGGACCGTTTTTCCTCCAAATTAGTTTGCCCTTTAAAGATCAATTGAATATCTCGCTCGCGTGCTCGGCGCAGCTAAGCAGAGCGGTGCTGTGCTCAGTGAGGCAAACACTGTTTCTGATGGTATTAACAGAATAATTAATAATTAACAGCTTGTCCCTGTGGCTCAGAAGCTGTTGTTTTCAGAGCATGACATCTAAAGTAGCTTTTCTCTCGGCTTCAGAGGCAGCATTTTGGAACAAGCAAGGCTGAATTAGCTAAAACCGAGGAGAGTTCTGAGAGTGTTTCAATTCATCGACAAAACATAGAACCTAGAATAATAAAGTTGGAAGGCACCTCGGAGATCTTCTAGTCCAACCTTCTGCTTGAGTAGGAGACCCTATACCATTCCAGACAAGTGGCTGTCCAACCTCTTCTTAAAAACCTCCAGTGTTGGAGCACCCACAACTTCTGGTGGCAAGCTGTTCCACTGGTTAATTGTCCTCACTGTTAGGAAGTTTTTCCTTAGTTCCAGGTTGCTTCTGTCCTTGATTAGTTTCCATCCATTGTTTCTTATCTTGCCTTCTGGTGCTTTGGAAGAAAAAGTTGACCCCCTCTTCTTTGTGGCAGCCCCTCAAATACTGGAAGACTGCTATCATGTCGCCCTAATCCTTCAGATTAAC
Source organism: Pantherophis guttatus (assembly GCF_029531705.1). The sequence continues at coordinate 62,799,693 of NW_026844092.1, read as the reverse complement.
AGATTAACAGAGTTGGAAGGGACCTTGTAGGTCATCTAGTCTAACCCCCCGCCCAAGCAGGGGACCCTTCACCATTTCTGACAAATGGCAGTCCAGTCTCTTCTTAAACCCTCCAATGGTGAAGCTCCCACAACTTCCGAAGGCAACTTCTGTTCCATTGGTTGATCGAAAACTTCTTTTCATTAGACTAGTCATTAGACAAATTCCTGCAACTGTTCTTCGTATGTTTTAGCCTCCAGTCCCCTAATCATCTTTGTTGCTCTTCTCTGCACTCTTTCCAGAGTCTCAAAATCTTTTACATATCGTGGTGACCAGAACTGGATGCAGTATTCCCAGTGTGGTCTTAAGAAGGCTTTGTAAAGCTGTACTAGAATGTCACGTGATGGAATAGACTAGACTAGACTAGACTAGACTAGACTAGACCAGACTAGACTAGACTAGACTAGACTAGAATAGAATAGAATAGAATAGAATAGAATTGAAAATAGAGTAGAGTAGAATAGAAAATAGAGAAGAGTAGAATAGAATAGAATAGAATAGAATAGAATTGACTTGAATTGAAAATAGAATAGAGTAGAATAGAATAGAAAATAGAATACAAAAGAATAGAAAATAGAGAAGAGTAGAATAGAATAGAAAATAGAATAGAATAGAAAATAGAGAAGAATAGAATAGAATAGAATAGAATAGAATAGAATAGAATACAATAAACAGAGCAGAGTTGGAAGGGACCTTGGAGGTCTTCTAATCCAACCCCCTGCTTAGGCAGGAAACCCTACACCACTTCAGACAAATGGTTAGCCAACATCTTCTTAAAAATTTCCAGTATTAGAACATTCACAACTTCTAGAGACAAGTTGTTCCACTGGTTAATTGTTCTCACAGTCAGGAAATTTCCTCCTTAGTTCTAAGTTGCTTCTCTCCTTGATTAGTTTCCACCCATTGCTTCCTGTCCTGCCTTCAGGTGCTTCAGAGAATAGCTTAGACTCCCTCTTCTTTGTGGCAACCCCTGAGATATTGGAAGACTGCTATCAAGTCTCCCCTGGTCCTTCTCTTCATTAAACTAGACATACCCAGTTCCTGCAACCGTTCTTCATGGAACGAGCTACCCCCAGGAATACGACTAATCCCGGACCTCCGGACCTTCCGTCGAGCTTTGAAGACCTTCCTATTCCAGCAAGCTGGGCTGGCTTGGAATTTTTAAAGGGTTTTAAGGGGTAATGGGTTTTAAATACTTCGGGAAGCCAATTGGATTTAATTCTGTTTTAAATTATTTTAAATTTTGTATTGTATGTATTTTAATCTGGCTGTGCACCGCCCTGAGTCCTTCGGGAGAAGGGCGGTATACAAATTTAAATATAATAATAATAATAATAATAATAATAATAATAATAATAATAATAATAATAATAATAATAATAATAATATGTTTCAGCCTCCAGTCCCCTAATCCTCTTTGTTGCTCTTCTCTGCACTCTTTCTAGAGTCTCCACATTTTTTTTACATTGTGGCGACCAAAACTGAATGCAGTATTCCAAGTGTGGAATACTTACCAAAGCATTATAAAGTGGTATTAACACTTCACGTGATCTTGATTCTATCGCTCCGTTTATGCAGCCCAGAACTGTGTTGGCTTTTTTGGCAGCTACAGCACATGGCTGGCTCATATTTAAGTGATTGTCTGCTAGGAGAGCCTTCTCATAAATAAATAAATCATAAATAAAATTATTTATTACCGTTGTTTGCACATGACCCTTGCAACATCCCCATGGCCATGTCATCAAAATTCAGATGCTTGGCAACTGATTCATATTTGTGACGGTTTTAGCATACTGGGCTCATCTTTTGTGACCTTCTGACAAGGAAAGCCAATGGGAAGCCAGATTCATTTAACCATGTTGCTAGCTGAACCATTGCAGTGATTCGCTTAACAATTGTGACAAGAAAGCAAACAGAACTTAGCAACAGAAATTTTGGGCTCCATTGTGGTTGTAAGTCGAGGACCAGCTGTATGAGTGATAAATAAATAAGTAAGTGGTGCAAGAACAGCTAATATGTGAAGAATATATTGAGAAAGACCACTTTATAATGCCTTGGTAAGTATTCCACACTTGGAATATTGCATTCAGTTTTAGTCGGCACGATGTAAGAAAGATGTGGGGACTCTAGAAAGAGTGCAGAGAAGGGCAACAAAGATGATTAGGGGACTGGAGGCTAAAACATACGAAGAATTATTGCAGTGCTCATGAAGTGCTAACATATTTTGGGGGCCTTTTAGTGATACTTTGGCCGCTGAGATTCTACATGGTGCAAAAAGGAAGCAGATCTGGATTTGTCTCCCCTTTTTATAGCGGGAGCAAAATATCACTTGAATTCCAAAGCTTCTCTGTATTGTCTTGTTGGTTTCTATTAACAATTTGAATTGATTCTGATGTTATGGCTATGAGCTTCTTGCTAGGCTTCTGTAGAAAAATGTAATATTGCTCTTCTTTTCACAGATAAATCTTCCCCAATGAAGACAATCATGTCAGGGAACGGGTTGAACTCTAGATCCCCCACTTTTTTTAAAATTTGATTTATATGCCGCCCTTCTCCGGAGACTCAGGGCGGCTTACAATGCGCTAAGCAATAGCCTTCATACTTTTGTATATTTATACAAAGTCAGCTTATTGCCCCCACTATCTAGGTCCTCAATTTACCTACCTTAGAAAGGATGGAAGGCTGAGTCAACCTTGAGCCTTGGCGAGATTCAAACCTGCAGTAACTGCAGGCAGCTGTTCTTAATAACAGGGTGCTTTAGACCACTGTACTACCAAGGCTCTTTACCTGTACTACCAAGGCCCTTCCTCCCAGGCACACCATATTTCTACACAGAAGGAAATCAAGAACGGTTTATAAGCACATGAGCTATTTTGTGTATTTTTATGTATGAACTGGTATCAGGTATACACAGTCACACAACTATGCTGAGGATGCTGTAGGCCCGCTAGCAAATCTTGAGTTCATTTTTAAACATGTACCTTTGTGTAGAAAAATCAAAGTTCAGCTTCAGCTTTGGTTTATGTTTTCCTAGTGCCTTCGATTCTAACAATTCACCCAAACTGTACTTGTATCCTCCTTACATTCATACATGAAGCAGTTAATCAAAAAGTGACACCAGTGGTTTTCATTTGACCAAGCCAATCGTATGGCTGCATTCTAACAGTATCACCTGCCAAAAAGAAAAGAATATATATATATATAGCTCCTAGAAGCACGAAGCCGAAAACACCAGCCTGAAGATGACGAATGAGACTTCGTCGAAACGTTGCCAAGACACCTCCAATTTTACGTGGGAGAAGACCCGAATAACCAAAGACCTACATATATATATATATATATATATATATATATATATATATATATATATATATATATATATATATATATATATATCCCCCTAGGGGCCGACAGCCGACATTGTTTGGCCGACGGCACCTGGAGGAGCCCCTCTCTGTGGGAGCGTACTGGACGGTGGGAGGCTATTGATGGTAGTAGGCGGTCCCATAAGTAACCAGGTCCTAAGCCATGGAGCGCTTTAAAGGTGATAACCAGAACCTTGAAGCGCACCCGGAAGACCACCGGGAGCCAGTGCAGCTCGCGCAGGAGAGGTGTTACATGGAAGCTGTATATATATATTCTTACTTTTTTCTTCCTTTTTGTAAGTAAGAAAATAGATATTGTACCTTTACAGGAAGGATATATGAGATGTGGGTGTGGCTTACTGATGATGGCTAACGAGCCAGAAATAGATCTATATAAGTCTCTCACTAGGCAGCATAGGGCTTGCTGGCTGCCAGAAGAAAAAAGCCCAGAATCGAGTGGATGTGACTCTACTGAGCTAGGGAAGGACTAGGGGAGACATGATAGCAGTCTTCTAATATCTCAGGGGTTGCCACAAAGAGGAAGGAGTCAAACTATTCTTCAAAGCACCTGAGGGCAGGACAAGAAGCAATGGGTGGAAACTAATCAAGGAGAGAAGCAACTTAGAACTAAGGAGAAATTTTCTGACAGTGAGAACAATTAATCAGTGGAACAACTTGCCTCCAGAAGTTGTGAGTGCTCCAACACTGGAAGTTTTTAAGAAGATGTTGGATAACCATTTGTCTGAAGTGGGTTAGGGTTTCCTGCCTAAGCAGGGGGTTGGACTAGAAGACCTCCAAGGTCCCTTCTAACTCTGTTAGTCTATTCTATTCTAAATATGTAAAACGTGGGCCAGTTCAGTGTCCGTGTTTTGGACGTGAGCTTTTCCCATCGTTCTTGCATTGCTACAAAATAAAATAAAATAAAATAAATTGCAATGCCTTTTCCCCAAGTCCTGGAAATTTTCCCCAGACTATTATTAGCAATTGGGTGTTTTTGGAAAAACAAGATGTACAATGATCAGTCGCATTTGTTCAGCCTCATTTGGATGTATTGTTTGCTTAGCAGCTGCATCCTCAAACCGGCGTGGAATATAATTCCCGTAAATACAGCATTGCCGAAATAGCCGGAATATGTAATAGATCTTTGCCCATATCTTTGTACCTCACGATGACAAGCTGTTCCTAAACCAACATTTTTAGCTGAGACATGATTTGGAACTTGTACCGATGGGAGTCAAACAGGGTTTTATAATGTAGGATCTGCTAAAACCTTTGTGTCAGTTTGATGGTTTGTAACCTTCAAAAAGCTTAGCCAAAGGGCAACCATTTTTGAATCAAGGTACCTCAGGTGGGTTTCAGCAGGTTCTGACCAGTTCTGGAGAACCGGTAGCAGAAATTTTGAGTAGTTCAGAGAACCGGTAGTAAAAATTCTGACTGGCCCCGGCCCCGTCTACTCTCTGCCTCACAAGTCCCAGCTGATTGGGAGGAAATGGGGATTTTGCAGTATCCTTCCCCTGGAGTGGGGTGGGAATGGAGATTTTACAGTATCCTTCCCCTGCCATGCCCACCAAGCCACGCCCACCAAGCCACACCCACAGAACCGGTAGTAAAACATTTTGAAACCCACCACTGCCTTAGATGGGTTAATTTACGGAATGTGTCCAAAATCCAGGACCCATGATTCCCGAGAGATTGAAATTTGGCAAAATTACGGCCAGTTCAGTGCTGCCAAACCGCTGCAGTCAATCAGAGTCATGTGATTGTCATTTAGGATGCTTCCTGCTTGCTCCCTACTAGGAATATCAATGGGGAAGCCAGCAGGAAATCAAATTCTCACTTTTTTTTTTTTTAGTTCATCCTTGGTCATTCTTATAGGGATGCGGTGGCTCAGTGGCTAAGATGCTGAGCTTGTCGATTGAAAGTTCGGCAGTTCGGCGGTTCAAATCCCTAATGCTGCGTAACGGGGTGAGCTCCCATTGCTTGTCCCAGCTTCTGCCAACCTAGCAGTTCGAAAGCACATAAAAAATGCAAGTAGAAAAATAGGGACCACCTTTGGTGGGAAGGGAACAGGGTTCCGCGCTCCTTTGACATTTAGTCATGCCGGCCATATGACCACGGAGACGTCTTCGGACAGTGCTGGCTCTTTGGCTTTGAAACGGAGATGAGCACCGCCCCCTAGAGTCGGGAACGACTAGCACATATGTGCGAGGGGAACCTTTACCTTTACCTGTTTCTCTGTTTAGGTAAGGCAATATCTCTGAGACTCTGATCCAGGGGTGGGTTCCAAATTTTTTTACTACTGGTTCGGTGGGCGTGGCTTATTTTGTGGGTGTGGCTTGGAGGTCATGTGACTAGGTGGGCGTGGCTAGCTGGTCAGAGTCATTTCTGGAAGGTCCTCGCACTTACGACCAGTCCTCGCACTTACGACCCGACTCATTTGTTTGCTTTTAACACTGATCAGCTGTAGGGCGGCCCTTTGAAGCCCCGCGGCAAGAGTTTAAACAGTTTTTTTCCCTCTAGTCATCAGCTGGGACTCAGGAGGCAGCAATAGATTGGGGGTGGGACCAAATGAAAGGTAAGAATAACGTGGGTGGTGGGTGGGGGGGGGAGAACCGGTTCGGTGACGTCATATTGTCCCGGCTACCGGCTCGGCCAAACCGGACCGAACCGGGAGGAACCCACCACTGTTCTGATCCAATGGGTCACAGGTTGCTTACTATACAATAACATTAGCAATAAGTCCTAGGATATATAAACAGAGGGAACGAATCAAGATCACGTGAAGTGATTAGACCACTTTCTACTACCTTGGTAAGGCCACATTTGGAAGATTGCATCCAGTTTTGGTTGCCACGATGTAAAAAAAATGAGGTTGAGACTCCAGAAAGAGTGCAGAGAAGAGCAACAAAGATGACTAGGGGACTGGAGGCCAAAACATATGAGGAATGGTTGCTGGAACTGGGTATGTCTAGTCTGATGAGAAGAAGGACTAGGGATGACATGACAGCAGTGTTCCAATGTTTGAGGGGCTACCACAAAGAAGAGGGGGGTCAACCTATTCTCCAAAGCACCTGAAGGCAAGACGAGAAATGATGGATGGAAACTAATCAAGGAGAGAAGCAACCTAGAACTAAAGAGAAATTTCCTGACATTCAGAACAATTAATCAGTGGAATGATTTGCTTGCAGAAGTTGTGAATACTTCAACGATGGAAGTTTTTAAGAAGAGACTGGATTTGGCTGAAATGGTATAGGGTTTCCTGCTTCAGCAGTGGGTTGGACTAGTAGACCTCCAAGTTCCCTTTCAACTTTATTACGCTACGTGCTATGTTTTGTCGATTATGTTATTTTGTTAAGTCTCTTGTTTTCCAGTCTTCACTTGGGCAAAATTGGAGAAGTGCTCTGAAGGTGAACAGGGATAATAATGTTCACACAACACAGCTACCCACCATTTCTGCATCATGTAGCAAGTCCATAGCAGAGATATTGATATGGAAAGGTTTCTAAATGGGGAATCAGTGTTCAACTTAGTTTCTTTCTTTGCGAAATTTATTTATTTATTTATTTGTTCAACTTGTATGCCGCCTTTCTCCGAAGACTCAAGGCGGCTTACAATGCATTTAAAAACCATATATAAAACATTAAAAGTTGAACCATTAAAAACAATTAAAACTCATTCACGCCATTCATGGCCGGATCTCGCCAAATCGCAACAGCGAGATCAACGGCCCCAGGCCTGCCGGAAAAGCCAGGTCTTCACCGCTTTTCGGAAGGCCAATAGGATGGGGGTGGTCCGGACCTCCGAACTGGTTCCAGAGAGCTGGGGCAGCCACAGAGAAGGCCCTCCCCCGTGGGCCGCCAGCCAGCATTGTTTAGCTGACGGGACCTGGAGGAGACCAACTCTGTGGGATCTTACCGGTCGCTGGGAGCTATGCGGTAGAAGGTGGTCTCGAAGATACCCTGGCCCTAAGCCATGTAGGGCTTTAAAGGTAATAACCAACACCTTGAATTGTGCCCGGAGACCAATAGGGAGCCAGTGCAGCTCGCGGAGAATTGGTGTAATGTGGGTGTATCTAGGTGCACCCACGACAGCTCTCGCGGCTGCGTTCTGGACCAACTGTAGTATCCGAACACTTTTCAAGGGTAGCCCCCAGGGGTGGGTTCTAACCGGCTTTACTACCGGTTCTCTTTGTGCACGCGCTTTGCGCATGAGTGCCTCTTCGGTCATGCAGATTTGCGCGTTGCAAATCTGCCCAGTTGAGGTGCGGCAATCTGCTCTTCTGCACCTCTCAGCTGAGCGAAAAAATAAATATAAGAAATAAGAAGAAATATAAGGTCGGCATAACGCCGGGGCGGGCGGGAGGGCCCTGCTCCCGAAGACAGAGAACCGGTTCGGTGACATCATATTCTCAAGAACCGGTGCGAACCGGGAGCAACCCACCACTGGTAGCCCCATGTAGAGCGCGTTGCGTCTAACCGTGAGGTGACAAGGGCATGAGTGACCGTGAGGAGAGCCTCCCGATCCAAGTAGGATCGCAATTGGTGCACCAGGCGAACCTGTGCAAAGGTTCCCCTAGCCACAGCTGACAGATGTTGCTCCAATCTTAGCTGTGAGTCTAGGAGGACACCCAAATTGCGAGCCCGTTCTGAGGGGGACAATTCCCCCCCCCCGAGAACCAAGGAAATGAAGTAAGTTCCCAATAGAGTGATTATTTGGGGACTTTAAATGACAATTACATTTTTTTTTAAAAAAACCCTCATGTTTAAAAAAAAGAATTTTATCCAGAGTTATAATTACAATGGTAAAAAAGATAACACAAACTTAAAAAACAAAAAAATAGAGCAAGGAAATATTCGCACAATCCTATTTATAGTAGTTGTCCTAGCATAAACATAAACAAAAAATTGAAGTTTAATATTTCAGGAGGGGCAATATATCCCTTAAGGAGAGGAAAGATTTCACAAAGATCTCTCACTTTAAATGAAAAGAGAATTAATTATTAAGCCAATTTAGAGGCTGTTGGAATAGAATACATAAAGTGATTGTAGGGGAAAAGACTTAAACACCATATTAACTGCAAATCCAGTAAACAACATTTTCCAGTCTAGATGTCAGGAAGTCTAGAATGAACTACCTTAAATAACAACATGTCCCATTTTAACCTTGATTGAATAAACCAACTTTGTATTCCTTCCTCTTGCTCTTTCTTTCAAATGAGTGTCAATCTTTGTCTCGAAATTCTTCAAACCTTAAAAAAAATCCCTCTTTTGTAAATCCAGTAAGAAGAAATTATTCTAATTACTCTCTTGAGATTGGCATTCCTTCTTAATTTTCTTTCTTAATTTTTAAAGACACGTCCATTTTTTTAATGCCTGTCTAATGACAAATTCTTGTTTGTGTGCTCAGATTTCGTTGGAAATCCTTTTCGGTAACAGCTTCATCTGGGAACAGACTGTTCCTAAGAACAGACAACACAGCTGAGATCAGAGCTGTAAGGTTCCTTTGCAATTTCTCAAAAAATGTCTCTCAATGCCATTATCAATTGCTTATCTTACTATGTCCCTTGTTATGACTTTATGACTTTTTGTTAGGAAGAGCCGTTGGTGGCGCAGTAGTTAGAATGCAGTACTGCAGGCAAATTCTGCTGACTTCTGACTGCCAGCAGTTTGGCAGTTCGATTCTCACTTGCTCAAGGTTGACTCAGCCTTCCATCCTTCCAAGGTCGGTAAAATGAGGACCCAGATTGTCGGGGGACAATATGCTGACTCTGTAAAGACACTGACTTGGCCAACTGGAAAGTTGTCAGGCCAGGTTCGAGACACGAGCGCTGTCCAATGGGGTGAGCTCCCATTTCTTGCTCCAGCTCCTGCCCACCAAGCAGTTTGAAAGCATGTAAATGGGAGTAGATAAATAGGTACCATTTGGTGGGAAAGTAGCAGCATTCTGTGCGCCTCGGTGTATAGTCGTGCCAGCCACATGGTCACTGTTCATTCTCACTACACGTTACTCTGTGTGCAGCTTGACATGTAGCTAAATCCACCTATCCTCCAATAAAACAGACTGTGTGTGTAGATCTGCATGCTTTATTAAAGGGGCAGAATTAGGTGAAACTGGGAAAAATAGAAATGCATGCAATAAGACCCCAAATACAAAAGAAATATCAGGGTTCCAAGTAATAGACCCATAGCAAGCAAAACCCGGAGGCAGATGAATTCCACAAAGAATAGCTTTATTGTCAACTTGCAAAGCTTTCAAGTTGCCATGAGCAGGAGGGAGGGAGAACTGAAGGGAATTCCATACATTCTTCCTGACCGCAATCAGAAGGAGGGTGTTAGGTTTCACAGCCAGCCAAAGTGGTTAATTGGAGAATGTGATTTATGACATGGCCAGAGAGGAGGGGAGAGACAGGGTCATAGGGGAACGTAAATCTACGTAGGATTAGTCCTAACTGCATCCCAGTATTGCCGGAATGGTGCTCCTAATAAATGACTATATTTCCTTTGAAGTTTGGATCATGGCTCATGAATTAATTAGGGCATCTTTCGGAAACTTGACATTTATTGGATATATCATATTGGCACAGATCTGGTGAAAACCGACTCTGAAGGTTCCCGCGGTTTTCTCCTAAAGTAAAAGTTTTCCCTCAACCCCAAACAATCAGTCACATGGTCCAATCAAGATGCTATCTAGTCGTCTGGGGACCTCCCTCCTTCTTCTGCAGTCCAGGTGTGAGAATGTCCTTGATTCCCAAGAGAAAGTATTTTGTTTTGGCTACAAAAGCCCAGCTATCTCTAATCCCCTCCTTCCTATCCCTCACCTCCAGTCCGGCAACGCTGAAGCTCCAAGATGGCTTCGGTCAGGACAGATTCAGGGTTGACAATAAGAATAGAATAGAATAAATGTTGGAAGAAGGACTTTTTGTCTACTATTGAGGAGTGGACACTGAAAGTAGCGAACCTAGCGGAAATGGCGAAAATCTCAGCGTACTTGAAGGACTATACACAAGAAAGGTACGTATCGGAATGGAGAAGATGGATTGATTATATTCAAAATAAGTATCAGACAAGAAAATATCAAATAGCTTATGAATGAATGTTAAATTTTAGAAGTATTATGTTATCCATAGTGGAGTTAAGGTTTCGGGGGGGATTTGGTAGTTTAAGGATAGATAGGTTAATTTAGCTTATGATTGTTATTGAAATACCCTGTATTTTGCTCTGGGAAGTCTGGGGGGGAGGGTGAGATGGGGGGAAGGGGTGTGGGGGAGGTGGGGGGCAGAGGGAAAAAGGGTGGGGGGAATATTGGGGGAAAAATTTTTTTTGTAAAACTTTTTAATAAAAAAAAGAATAGAGTAGAGTAGAGTAGAGTAGAGTAGAGTAGAATAGAATAGAATAGAATAGAATAGAATAGAATAGAATAGAATAACAGAGTTGGAAGGGACCTTGGAGGTCTTCTAGTCCAACCCCCTGCCCAGGCAGGAAACCCTACACCACATCAGACAAAAGGTTATCCAACATCTTCTTAAAAACTTCCAGTGTTGGAGCATTCACTACTTCTGGAGGCAAGTTGTTCCACTGATTAATTGTTCTGACTGTCAGGAAATACACAGCACTGAGTTGCAATCAACAAATATAGATGAATCTAAATGTCACCATCGATGCAGCGTACACACTGTGTATGGGATGTGGGTTTTTGTCTTCAGATAAATGTCTGGGTGCTCCAACGCGGGAATTTTAAAGAAGAGACTGGATGACCATTTGCCTGCAACCGTAGAGGGTTTCCTGCCTGAGCAGGGGGTTGGACTAGAAGACCTCCAAGGTCCCTTCTAACTCTGTCATTCTGCTAATCACACATTAACCTCACATTGAAGTCTTGAGGAAAAGGAGAAAACCTGCTGACTTTAGATTATTGATTCTCAGCTTTGGCAATTCTTGATGTATGGATTTCAACTCCCAGAATTCCCCAACTAGCACGCCTGGCCCAGGGGTTCTGGGAGTTGAAGTCCACATACGCTGGCTGGGGAATTCTGGGAACTGAAGTCCACATATGCTGGCTGGGGAATTCTGGGAACTGAAGTCCACATATGCTGGCAGGGGAATTTTGGGAACTGAAGTCCACATACGCTGACTGGGGAATTTGGGGAACTGAAGTCCACATATGCTGGCTGGGGAATTTTGGGAACTGAAGTCCACATATGCTGACTGGGGAATTCTGGGAACTGAAGTCCACATACGCTGGCAGGGGAATTCTGGGAACTGTTATTAACAGTAAACTAACTGTTAAAAAACTCTTCTGTTCTTCTCCCTTAGGCTGGGCTTGTAGACCAACTGGAGTGGTACCCAAGCCCCAGTCAATCCACGTGAAACCCATCCATCCATCAATCCATGATTGTATCCATGCTGCCAAACGATAGACCAATCCTCTCTCTGGCTGTTGAGCATCTTTTGGGTTTCTTTTTTTTTTTTTGCAACAGTTGTTTGTGAGCTTGAAACCGTTGGAGAGAAAAAGACCTGTGCATTTGCTTTAGGCTAGACGCGAGAGAAGGCAGGCTGGTGAGTCATCAGAGATGGTCGAGGAGGATAAATAATCACTCGTGCCCTTTCCGAGTTCCAGTTGCTGCCCCTGAAGACTGCAGAGAACACGCTGCTCTATGGCACAAGCTAATCCAATATTCTCTGCTGGGAAGCTTTGGCAGCCTGGCTCTGCAGCTCCACCCAGATCTACTCAGAAGTGAATCCCATTGAATTCAGGGGTGGGGGGTGGCTTCTTCCTAAGCAACGGAATCTCAAGAAAACGGAGTCGGAAGGGACCTTGGAGGTCTTCTAGTCCAACCCCGTGCTCGGGCAGGAAACACTATATATCAGGAGTCAGCAACCTGTGGCTCTGGAGCCGCATGTGGCTCTTTCATCCCTCTGCTGCGGCTCCCTGTTGCTGGTCGGCTCCACAATTGATAGGGCTTTTTGGTTAGGACAGGTAGAGGAAAAAGGATGCCGTGCTAGGAGGAGACTCTATGGTGGGGGAACCGGACTTCCGGTCAGCAGAGGAAAAAGGATGCCATGCTAGGAGGAGACTAAGAGCCTTGGTGGCGCAGCAGACTAAAGTGTTGTTACGTAACGCCAGCTGCCTGCAATTACTGCAAGTTCGAATCTCACCAGGCTCAAGGTTGACTCAGCCTTCCATCCTTCCGAGGTAGGTAAAATGAGGACCCGGATTGTGGGGGCAATAAGCTGACTTTGTATAAAAAAGAACACCGCTTAGGGGGGGCCTGAAAGCCCTACTAAGCAGGTATATACAAAAAGTGTGAAGGCTATTGCTTAACTCATTGTAAGCCGCCCTGAGTCTCCGGAGAAGGGCGGCATATAAATCGAACCAATAAATAAATAAATAAATATGTTGGGGAACCGGACTTCCGGTCGTCTCCAGAATTGAATGGGGGGCTTCCGGTTAGGACCTTTGTGCCTCTTTGAGTGTTTAAGGTTGCCGACCCCTGCTATATTTATTTTTTATTTATTTATGTTTCAGATTTCTATACTGCCCTTCTCCTTTCGGACTCAGGGCGGTGAACAGCCAAGATAAAAACATTTATACACAAAAGTTAAAAATAGATTTAAAATAATTAAATAAATTTGGCCCGTAATTTAAAACTTCTCAATTAAAATCCATATCAAATTTTAAAACCAACCGTAAAATCAGGACAGCCCGGCTAACTGAAAAAAATAGGTTTTTAGGGCCCAATGAAAAGTCCGGAGGTCGGAGATCACTCGTATCTCTGGGGGTAGATTGTTCCTGAGGGCAGATGCTACCACAGAGAAGGCTCTCCCCCTGGGGGTCGCCAGCCGACATTGTCTGGCCGACGGCACCCTGAGGAGGCCCTCTCTGTGGGAGCCTTATATATACCAATGGTGCCGAACCTTTCGGGGTTGCGGGCTTAGTGCGGGTGGGGGCGACGAGGGGATGGTTCTGCGTGAGGGGCAGGCACATACGGGCACAGCCACATTTGTCCGAGCGCAAGTGCCTGCTGCTTGCGTGAGAGGGGCTGTAAGCACCAGTTCCCACCACTTTTGCGAGTGGAGCTGAGTGTGCATTCACGCTCACCTGTTACTTGTGCGGTCTGGTTACGAATGGACCACGCCCCAGTAGTGGGCCACGGCCCCTGCATTTGGGGATCCCAGCCTTATACCATTTCAGACAAATGGCTGCCCAATCTCTTCTTAAAAACTTCCAGTGTTGGAGCATTCACAACGTCTGGAGGCAAGTAGTTCCACTGATGAATTGTTCTCACTGTTAAGAAGTTCTAGGTTGCTTCTCTCCTTGATTAGTTTCCGTCCATTGCTTTTTATCCTACCTGCAGGTCAGGGGTGGGTTCTAATTTTTTTTACTACCAGTTCTGTGGGCGTGGCTTATTTTGTGGGCGTGGTTTGATGGTCATGTGTCAATTCTTTAGGATTTAGCAGAGGTACTGGTCTACCAGGCTTTTAACTGCTTGCAGAGCTGTACCGGTCTACCCGTTTGTTTTTGGAGCGCACTGGTCTACCACTACACTGCCTTTTACTGCTGATCAGCTGTAGGGCGGCCTTTTGAAACCCCGCGGCAAGAGTATAAACAGTTTTTTTTTCTTCTAGCCGATAAGCTGGGACTCGGGAGGCAGCGAATAGATTGGGGGTGGGGCCAAATAAAAGGTAAGAATAACGCGGGGGCGGGCGGGACGGCCCAGCTCCCGAACAAAGGGAACCGGTTCGGTGACGTCATATCGTCACTATTACCGGCTCGGCCGAACCGGGCCAAACCAGGAGGAACCCACCACTGCCGCAGGTGCTTTGGATAACAGGTTGACCCTTTATTCTTTGTGGCAGCTCCCCAAATACTGGAACACTGCTATCACATCACCCCTAATCCTTCTTTTCATTAAACTAGACATCTCCAATTCCATCAACTGTCCTTTTATATGTTTTAGCTAAATAAGTGTACAGTCCCACTTAAAATTTCGGTAGGAATCTTCCTACAGGTAATCCTCAACTTACAACCCCAATTGAGATCAGAATTTCTGTTGCTAAGCAAGGCAGTTATTAAGTGAGTCACATTCAATTTGAGGACCTTTTTTTATTTTTTGCCACGGCGGTTAAGCGAATCTCCATGGTTGTTAAGTGAATCATGCCGTCGTTTCCACGAATCCAGTTTCCTCCATTGACTCCTTATCAGAAACCGGCTTGGAAAGTTGCAAACAGGGATCACCAGGATGCTGCAACTGTCACAAAATAGACAGTTGCCATGCATCCTAATTTTGACCATGTGATCACGGGGATGCTGAGATAGTCCTAAGTGCGAGGAATCAGCGATAAGCCACTTTTGCAGTGCCATTCTGACTTCGAAACATCGATTGGATCATCGTCATTCGAGACCAACCTGTACTAAAATGAAGATGTGTTTTTATTACTTTTTCTAGAAAAGCATCTGATGGGTACCAAGGAGATTTTCTATATCAAAACATGATCAGCTAAATTTTTTCTCTTCCCATCCTCCCTCCCTCCCTCTGTCTGCAGATGGGCATTCTTTTTTTTTTTAAAAAAAAGGCCTCCCTTTTCCCTTAATGCCATGACTACCAGCACCTGTTTCATCCGGTCGCTTAAAAGAGGATGCTTCTCGGATGGAGACAAAAACTCAAAATGCGTAGCTGCAAAATGTGCTCAGCCAGCAAACCAGGCATAACTGCAGATCCCCAAAACCCCGTTTGATCTCCTCCACGTTTTGTAGTTTCCCCAAAGACAGCCATTTCCTCTAGATTGAAGGTATGGCTGGTTTACCCATTCATTAGGTACAGATTAACAGAGTTGGAAGGGACCTTGTAGGTCATCTAGTCCAAAGACTGAGTTATGTTAGTAAATTAAGTTTTGTGCAAACTACGTGTGTGCTGCGTTCTTTGGGGTCCGTAGCTGGGGCAGAACATCTCCCTATCTGCTCCCAGCCACGACAGACTTGATCGTGTCAGGAGACAAAATTGGAACCGAAAACATATTAGTGGAAGTAGATAAACCTGCTGCAAAGGGGAGGCACAGAGACTGGGCCTCGCAAAATTTTAAAAGGAGCCTTGGTAGTACAGTGGTTTAATGCACCCTGTTATTAACACAGCTGCCTGCAATTTCTGCAGGTTCGAATCTTACCAAGCTCAAGGTTGACTTAGCCTTCCATCCTTTCTAAGGTAGGTAAAATGAGGACCCAGTTTGTGGGGGCAATAAGCTGACTTTGTATAAATATACAAACGGATGAAGGCTATTGCTTAACGCATTGTAAGCCGCCCTGAGTCTCTGGAGAAGGGCGGCATATAAATCAAATTAAAAAAAAAAAAAGTTGGGGGTGGGGGGTTTACAAAGGCAATAAGAGCCACTGCTCTTGATATTTTTTAAAAAAGTCCATACAGGTAGTCCTCAACTTATAACAGTTCTTTTAGTGACCATTTGAAATTACAATGGCACTGAAAAATGACTGATGGCCGTATTTCACACGAAGGTTGCCGCATCTCCATGGTCACGTGATCAATCTTCAGAAACTTGGCAACTGACTCATATTGATGACGGTTTGCAGTGTCCTTGGGGTCGTGTGATTCCCTTTTGCGACCTTCTGACAAACGGAGTCAATGGGGAAGCCAGATTCACTTCACAACCGTACGACTAACTTAACGGCAGTGATTCACTCAACAACTGTTGCAAGAAAGGTCATAAAACAGGACAGGGCTCTCTTAACAACTGTCTTGCTTAGCAACAGAAATGTTGGGTTCAATTACGGTTGTAAATTGAGGGTTACCTTCTGTTGA
The DNA here is from genome assembly GCF_029531705.1 of Pantherophis guttatus. The sequence goes on along the minus strand of NW_026844092.1, from coordinate 62,783,481 downwards.
GCAACAGAATCTTGCATGGCTGAATGCCCTTCCTCTTCCTTCCCTTTAAATTCATGAAAACTAGGGAAGGGGTCATCATGTAATCTGTGTTTCCCCCCCTCGCCCCTCAGATTACGGTTCTAGCCCAGACTCAGGTTTCTTTTATCTAACCATTGTCTTGGTGGAACTGAGCTGCGAAAGTGGCAGGTGAGTGTGCATGCACAGTTCCACTTGTGCAAGTGGCAGGCACACACACAGCACCATCCCCTTTCCACTCTCGCTCTCTGTGAGTTCTAGCCCTGCCTTAGGCATGAAAACCAGTTGGGTGACATTGAGCCAATCACCAGGAGACTGTGAGTTCTAGTTCCTCCTTAGACATGTAAACTAGTTGGGTGACATTAAGCCAATCACCGGGAGACAGTGAGTTCTAGCCCCACCTTAGCTACAAAAGCCTGCTTCATGTTTTTGGACTAATCACCAGGAGACTGTGAGTTCTAGTTCCACCTTAGACAAGAAAACTTGTTGAATGCCTTTGGACCAATCACCAGGAGTCTGTGAGTTCTAGCCTAACATTAGGCATGAAAACCAGCCGGATGTTTTTGGGCCAATCACCAGGTGACTGTGAGTTCTAGCCTAGCCTTAGCCACGGAAACTGGCTGGATGAGTATGGCCAATCACCAGGAGTCTATGAGTTCTAATCCTGCCTTGGGCATGAAAATAGCTGGATGACTTTGAGAGTCTGTGAATTCTAGTCCCACCTTAGGCACGAAGGTTGTCTGGGTGACTTTGGACCAATCACCAGGAGACTGAGAGTTCTAGTCCCACCTTAGGCATGAAAACTGGCTGGGTGTCTTTGGGCCAACCAATCACCAGGAGACTGAGAGTTCTAGTCCCACCTTAGGCATGAAAACTGGCTGTGTGTCTTTGGGCCAACCAATCAACAGGAGACTGTGAGTTCTAGTCCCACCTTAGGCATGAAAACTGGCTGGATGTCTTTGGGCCAATCACCAGGAGCCTGTGAGTTTTAGTCCCACCTTAGGCATGAAAACTGGCTGGGTGTCTTTGGGCCAACCAATCACCAGGGGACTGAGAGTTCTAGTCCCACCTTAGGCATGAAAACTGGCTGGGTGTCTTTGGGCCAATCACCAGGAGACTGAGAGTTCTAGTCCCACCTTAGGCATGAAAACTGGCTGGGTGTCTTTGGGCCAACCAATCAACAGGAGACTGTGAGTTCTAGTCCCACCTTAGGCAGGAAAACTGGCTGGGTGTCTTTGGGCCAATCACCAGGAGACTGTGAGTTTTAGTCCCACTTTAGGCATGAAAACTGGCTGTGTGTCTTTGGGCCAACCAATCACCAGGAGACTGTGAGTTCTAGTCCCACCTTAGGCATGAAAACTGGCTGTGTGTCTTTGGGCCAACCAATCACCAGGAGACTGTGAGTTCTAGTCCCACCTTAGGCATGAAAACTGGCTGTGTGTCTTTGGGCCAACCAATCACCAGGGACTGAGAGTTCTAGTCCCACCTTAGGCATGAAAACTGGCTGTGTGTCTTTGGGCCAACCAATCACCAGGAGACTGAGTTCTAGTCCCACTTTAGGCATAAAAACTGGCTGGGTGTCTTTGGGCCAATCACCAGGAGACTGAGAGTTCTAGTCCCACCTTAGGCATGAAAACTGGCTGGGTGTCTTTGGGCCAACCAATCACCAGGAGACTGAGAGTTCTAGTCCCACCTTAGGCATGAAAACTGGCTGGGTGTCTTTGGGCCAATCACCAGGAGACTGAGAGTTCTAGTCCCACCTTAGGCATGAAAACTGGCTGGGTGTCTTTGGACCAATCACCAGGAGACTGTGAGTTCTAGTCCCACCTTAGGCAGGAAAACTGGCTGGGTGTCTTTGGGCCAATCACCAGGAGACTGTGAGTTTTAGTCCCACTTTAGGCATGAAAACTGGCTGTGTGTCTTTGGGCCAACCAATCACCAGGAGACTGTGAGTTCTAGTCCCACCTTAGGCATGAAAACTGGCTGGGTGTCTTTGGGCCAATCACCAGGAGACTGTGAGTTCTAGTCCCACCTTAGGCATGAAAACTGGCTGGGTGTCTTTGGGCCAATCACCAGGAGACTGTGAGTTCTAGTCCCACCTTAGGCATGAAAACTGGCTGGGTGTCTTTGGGCCAATCACCAGGAGACTGTGAGTTCTAGTCCCACCTTAGGCATGAAAACTGGCTGGGTGTCTTTGGGCCAACCAATCACCAGGAGACTGTGAGTTCTAGTCCCACCTTAGGCAGGAAAACTGGCTGGGTGTCTTTGGGCCAATCACCAGGAGACTGTGAGTTCTAGTCCCACCTTAGGCATGAAAACTGGCTGGGTGTCTTTGGGCCAACCAATCACCAGGAGACTGTGAGTTCTAGTCCCACCTTAGGCAGGAAAACTGGCTGGGTGTCTTTGGGCCAATCACCAGGAGACTGTGAGTTTTAGTCCCACCTTAGGCATGAATTGGCTGGGTGTCTTTGGACCAATCACCAGAAGACTGTGAGTTCTAGTCCCACTTTAGGCATGAAAACTGGCTTGTCTTTGGGCCAATCACCAGGAGACTGTGAGTTCTAGTCCCACCTTAGGCATGAAAACTGGGGGTGTCTTTGGGCCAATCACCAGGAGACTGTGAGTTCTAGTCCCACCTTAGGCATGAAAACTGGCTGGGTGTCTTTGGGCCAATCACCAGGAGACTGAGAGTTCTAGTCCCACCTTAGGCATGAAAGCCAGCTGGGTGACTTGGGGGCAGTCCACCTTTCTCAGCCCAACTCACTTCACAGGGTTGTCGTTAGGGGAATATAGGAGGAGGAAGGACTATTAGGCATGTTTGCCCCCTTGAGTTATTTGTAAAAGCTAACAAAAGCGGGGGGGGGGAGCCTAAACCAAAATAAAAATAAAAATTGAATGCCAGCCTTTATTGCCTATATGTGTTGAAAGCAAAAGAACTGGTGACTCAGCTCCCTTCCTGATGCACGATGTTGTTCTTTTCCTTCAAGTTCATTTATTCAGCACATCAGATGATGGGCAGAGCCTGGCAGCCCTTCCCCTGCCCCTCTGAGATTGGCAGGAGGCCGCATAACCTTGGCATAACTGTGCCAGGGTCCGCTGCACAGGTACCTGGGGAGGGGGAGGAAGCTGGGATTTCATCAGAACGATCAAAGATGACGGGGGGTCACGACATTGTGCGGGAATTTTCAGCCCGTAGTTAGCCCCGGGGAAAATTGTGATGTAAGTATGGTGCCCATTGTGGTCCATCGATGGATTTTAACCCTTAACCACAGACGTACTATTTCGGCTACGCTATTCCAGACCTGAGGTCATAATGACTGCTCTAGCGGCTGGCCGTAATCCAGGTGATTGCACTACAATATTGTGACTAGTGCAGGGGCAGGTTGTAAATTTTTTTACTACCGGTTCTGTGGGTGTGGCTTATTTTGTGGGTGTGGCTTGATGGTCATGTGACAATTCTTTAGGACAGTGATGGCTAACCTTTTTGCCGTCGTGTGCCTAAAGTGGGGGGAGTGTGGGAGGTTTGTGTACGTGCGTGCCCACACCCATAATTCAATGCGCCCAGCACATGTAACCCCCTGTGCTCTCCCTGTTTTTGGCATGCGATGGCACGATGGGCCCGGAAGACTCATTTTTTGCCCTCCCCAGGCTCCAGAGGCTTTCTAGGAGCCTGGGGAGGGTGAAAACTGCCTTCCCACCCCCCCGGAGGCCCTCCAGAGGCCAGAAACAGCCCGTTTCCTGACTTCCGGTGGGCCCGGAAGGGCTGAAAATCAGGTGGCTGGTGCGTGCATGCATGCTAGAGCTAAGCTAGGGCAACGCTCGCGTGCCCACAGATATGGTTCCGCGTGCCACCTGTGGCACCCGTGCCATAGGTTCGCCATCCCGGCTTTAGGATTTAGCAAAGGTACTGGTCTACCAGGCTTTTAACTGCTTGCAGAGCTGTACTACCTATTTGTTTTTGGAGTGTCCTCGTCTACCCATTTGTTTTTCAAGCATCCCGGTGTACCCATTTGTTTTTCGAGTGCACTGGTCTACCACCACACTGCCTTTTACCGCTGATCAGCTGTAGGGCGGCCCTTTGAAGCGCTGTGACAAGAGTTTAAATAATTTTTTTTCCTTCTAGCCGATCAGCTGGGACTCGGGAGGCAGCGAATAGATTGGGGGCGGGGCCAGCCAGAGGTGGTATTTACTGGTTCTTGGAACTACTCAAAATTTCCACTACCAGTTCGCAAGAACCTGGGAGAACCGGTAGCAACTCACCGCTGGACTAGCAGTTCTGGATCTATTGCTTCCGAAAGGTGCAGAAGACCATTTGAATTTCTTCTTGCCATATAAATTATTGCACGACGTAGATTGTACCTGGTCATCAATTTCATCAGGAGCGTCCTCATCCCTGATGTCAGAATCAGCGGCGACTGTGGGTTCCTCATCGTCCATTACAAAATTTCCGTTGCAATCTGATTCCACTTCATTCCGATCACTCCCTGCTTCTCCATACCATGTGTTGTGGCCCGTACACGGCCTGTGCGGCTGGTGGCTGATTCGGACAGGGAGGAGGCTTTGGGCGTGCGGCGTTCTTTGGGGTCCGTAGCTGGGGCAGAACACCATGTTAGAACAGTTTCTTCAAAGTTTGGGTCACCAAATTGCATGTCCAGCTTTGTTGTTATCGCCAAATAAATGAATTTCCAAACGCCCGACCTTTGAGGAAATTTTTCTCTTTATTGAGCATAACGAACTGACCCGGACTCAATGCGCAGTTAGCGCATTGAACTTTGGCCCTCCCAAAACCTCTCTTTCCGGTTCCCAATTCTCTGCATCTCATTGGCCATCTTCCAAGCCACTCTTCTCATCCCATCTCCGTCAGTTCACAGGAATGTCCCCCTCCCATCCCATCTCTGTGGAGACAGTTCTTCAGGGGAATTAAGTAGGTTAAAGTTCAAGCCTCTCCTCTCCTTCCTTATGGCAGCTTGGAAGCTGACATTGCACTCTTTTTGGCAGAAAACCTGGCCCCAACACAGTGGTGAAATCCAATTTTTTTTTTACTACCAGTTCTGTGGGCGTGGCTTGGTGGGTGTGGCAGGGGAAGGATACTGCAGAATCCCCATTCCCACCCCACTCCAGGGGAAGGATATTGCAAAATCTCCATTCCCACCCCACTCTGGGGCCAGCCAGAGGTGGCATTTGCCGGTTCTCCAAACTACTCAAAATTTCCGCTACCAGTTCTCCAGAACCTGTCAGAACCTGCTGGATTTCACCCCCGCCCTGACATTATAAAAATATATATACATTAACAAAGATCTGCGGTCAAAATAACCGCAATTCAAATTCAAACGCCGCTACAGAAGACACCAAATAACTTATGTAAGCCCGATGCTGCATACGCTCTTATTGGCAGGATAACAAAAGCGATTTGCAACCAGAATGGTCCATTTCTAAAAATAGGGGTGTTCCTAACATTTTGGAAAACTCTTGCAGTCACTATGACTGCAGGTCTACGGTTATGGATTAAACGTTTATATCACCGCTCATCTTCTAACCAGCTCTGGGCATCTCCCAGGGACAAGTTAAAACAACGTACAAAGCCATACGGAGAGTCCTTTTATGACCTGTCTTGCAGTGGTGAAATCTAAAATTTGTTACTACCGGTTCTGTGGGCGTGGCTTGGTGGTGGGTGGGAGGTAATGTGACTGGGTGGGCGTGGCCAATTTTTTTTTTTACTTTTAAAACCATTGTTTACATGTAAAACCATGTAAAAAATGCTTTCAAAAGGCTCTGACGATCCCAGCTGAGTTGCCTGATCGTCGCTCTGCCGATCAGGCAACTCAGCTGGAATCGTCAGAGCTTGGATCGTCAGAGGCATTTAAAAGAAAAAAAAGCCTCTGATGATCGTGCGGCTCAGCTGGGCCTGGGGGCGTGGGGGCAGGGATTTTTGCTACCGGTTCTCCGAATTGCCCGCCGCCATCGCTACCTACTCGCCCGAGCCGGTCCAAACCGGGAGCATTTCACCCCTGCTGTCTTGCCACCGTTGTTGAGAGAATCACTACAGTTGTTAATTGAATTGTGAAGTTGTTAAATGAATCTGGGTTCCCTCCTGGTCTTTACTTGTCGGAAGCCAGGTAGGGAGTTTACAAATGCCAATCACATGACCCCGGGACACAGATTTTGATCCTGTGACCGTGGGGATGCATGCGGCAATCGTAGCATCAAAACCGTCATAAGTCACTTTTTCAGTTTAGCTTCGAACACCCAAAATCCCACTGAAGATGTTACTTAAAAACATCCGGGAGCCAAGCAGCAAGTTCGAAGGACAAACCTGGTATAGGATCTCCTGCTTGAGCAGAGGGTTGGACTGAAAGACCTCCAAAGCAGGGGTGAAATCCAGGAGGTTCTGACAGGTTCGGGAGAACCGGTAGTGGACATTTTGAGCAGTTCGGAGAACCGGTAGCAGAAATTTTCAGTAGTTCAGAGAACCGGCAAATGCCACCTCTGTCTTGCCCCAAAAGTGGGGTGGAAATGGAGATTTTGCAATATCCTTCCCCCAGGAGTGGGGAGCGAATGGGGATTTTGCAGTATCCTTCCCCCGGAGTTGGGTGGGAATGGAGATTTTGCAGTATCCTACTCTGCCACTCCCACCAAGTTACGCCCACCAAGCCACACCCACAGAACCGGTAGTAAAAAAAATTCAGATTTCACCACTGCTCCAAAGTCTCTTCCAACTCTATTGTCCCAAAGGTGCTTTTTCAAGAGACTTTCCAGAACATCCATTTGCCCTTTGAAAAAGCACCTTTGGGACAAGCATGACCTGGATGCCTGAGAATCTCCATAGACTTCCAGCTCTATTTTCATTGGTAAGGCCACACTTGGAATTCTGCATTCAGTTGTGGTCGCCACGAAAGGATGTTGAGACTCTGGAAAGAGTGCAGAGAAGAGCCACAAAGATGATTAGGGGACTGGAGCAGTGGTGGGTTCCTCCCGGTTCAGCCCGGTTCAGCCGAACTGGTAGCGGTGACAATATGACGTCACCGAACCGGTTCTCTTTGTTCGGGTGCTGGGCTCCCCCGCCTCCCCCGCCTTATTCTTACCTTTTACTTCGCCCCGCCCCCAATTTTTCGCTGCCTCTTGAGTCCCAGCTGATTGGCTGGAAAGAAAAAAAACTGTTTAAACTCTTGTCGCGGGGCTTCAAAGGGCCGCCCTATAGCTGATCAGTGTTAAAAGGCAGTGTGGTGGTAGACCGGTGCACTCGAAAAAACAAATGGGTAGACCAGGACGCTCCAAGAACAAATGGGTAGACCGGTACAGCCCTACAAGCAGTTAAAAGCCGGGTAGACCAGTACCTCTGATAAATCCTAAACAGGGGTGGGTTCTAAATTTTTTTACTACCGGTTCTGTGGGCGTGGCTTATTTTGTGGGTGTGGCTTGGAGGTCATGTGACTAGGTAGGCGTGGCTAGCTGGTCAGAGTCATTTCTGGAAGGTCCTCGCACTTACGACCAGTCCTCGCACTTACGACCCAACTCATTTGTTTGCTTTTAACACTGATCAGCTGTAGGGCGGCCCTTTGAAGCCCCCCGGCAAGAGTTTAAACAGTTTTTTTTCCTCTAGTCATCAGCTGGGACTCAGGAGGCAGCAATAAATTGGGGGTGGGACCAAATAAAAGGTGGGTGGGTGGGGGAGTGGGAGGGCGGGGGGGAGAACCGGTTCGGTGATGTCATATCGTCACTGCTACCGGCTCGGCCGAACCGGACCGAACCGGGAGGAACCCACCACTGATCCTAAAGAATTGTCACATGACCATCAAACTATGCTCACAAAATAAGCCACGCCCACAGAATCGGTAGTAAAAATGTTTAGAACCCACTCCTGGACTGGAGGCTAAAACATATGAAGAACGGTTGCAGGAACTGGGTATGTCTAGTTTCATGAAAAGAAGGACTAGGGGAGACATGATAGCAGTCTTTCAATATCTCAGGGGCTGCCCCAAAAAAGAGGGAGTCAAGCTATTCTCCAAAGCACCTGAGGACGAAACAAGAAGTAACGGATGGAAACTCGTCAAGGAGACAAGCTAGAAATAAAGAGGATTTTCCTGACAGTGTGAACAATTAATCAGTGGAACGACTTGCCTCCAGAAGTTGTGAATGCTCCAACACTGGAAGTTTTTAAGAAGAGGATGGATAACCATTTGTCTGAAGTGGTGTAAGGTTTCCTGTCTAAGCAGGGGGTTGGACTAGAAGACCTCCAAGGTCCCTTCCAACTCCGTTATTCTATTCTACTGTCATTGATGGACCTCTTCCTAAGTCAAGAGACTTAATTGAAGCCTTCTCACCAACAATGCCCCTGTTTCCATGTGTTGCGGGGAACACATCCACTGTTAAATTTGCTTTTAAAAAGGGGGTTTGGTATTTTGTCAGAAACTCCTGCCGGAGTGGGTGTCGCCTTCCTCCTTGGTTTCATTTAATAATAAATAAACCCAAAGATTTTAGTGATTTCTTCCCCCCTTTCCTCAATATTGCTGATAGTGGAGTTTCAAGGTATACTGTATTTTTTTTTTTTTTGCAACCTGCCCAAAGCTATCGGAAAGTAACTTGCGTACAGCTTTATAAAATGAGGACATAAATAAGAGAAGTGCCATGGCATTCTTGAAAATAAAGCTGAGTCCTGAGGCCAGGTTTTGCTTCACAACTTATTCTCAATTTTTCCCCTCCCTTTTGAATGAAAAGAATTGTTTATCATGCCAAGGAAGGAAGTTTGTCAAACACCTGATGAAAATTTCCCATAGGGCAGGGGTCTCGAACTCGAATCCATGGGCTGGATCCGGCCAATGGGGTGCTTAGATCTGGCCAGTAGTGGGATTCAAATAATTTAACAACTGGTTCTCTGCCCTAATGACTGACTGGGTGGGTGTGGCCATGGTGGGCGTGGCCAGGGGGTGTGACAGGAAGCATTCAGCTGCCTGTCGCACAATGGGCCACAAGGGGGGGCCCACGCAGCCCCCCCTCCTGTGCCCCATTTTGGGCCTAGTACGCCTCTCTGCAGCCTCCTGGCAGTGAAAATGTACTGCGGGGGGGAGGGGGCGTGCCGTGCCCCCCGTGCCCCATTTTGCGCCTAGGAGGCCTCCCTGCACTTAATTGGGAGCCAAAATAGGATGTGTGGGGACTCCTGGAAGGGGCGGGGTAGGGAGGGGTGGGGCCAGTCAGCAATTTAACTACCGGTTCGCCCCGAACCGGCCTGAACCGGCTGAATCCCACCACTGGATCTGGCCTGCGGGGCTGCCTTGGAAATAGCAAAGGATTGACCTGCAGGGCCTCTGCCAGCAAAAACAGAGCTCAGGAGGGCCGCGCACGAGCTCTGTTTTCACTGGCAGAGGGCTGCAGGAGGCCGTCGTGGCTGAAAACAGGGCACAGGGGGCTGCGCGCACCCACCCACACGGACGTCATGACATTCCTTTTTGGCGACGATTTTCAGCCTCTATGTATGCGCAGAAGGCTTTACGCATGCACGGACGATGGCACGTCTGAGCAAAGCGTGTGCGTGCACGGTGCACACCCACATTTGCAAATCGATAGGGAAGGTAAGTGAATTTCACCCCTAGACCATGGGATTCATTTAAACAACTACATAGTTCATTTAACAACAGCAGTGATTTGCTTAACAGTGGCAAGAATGGTCATTAAATGGGGCACAGCTCCCTTAACAACCACCTTTGGGGTTCTGTTGAGGTCTTAAGTCAAGGGCTATCTGTGTGATGAGGAAGTATTGTTGGTATTCGGTGAGGCTGAAATCCCTCGGAAACCCGTTCCGATGGTTAAAACTCTAAATTGGACGGGAGATAATTGCTGTGTTATTATGACGACATCATTTCTACCCAGCTATCTTTAAGGCGTAAACAAGAGAAGCCTTTTTCTGTTGGGAAAAGAAGAGAAGATGAAACTGAATAAATGAAGGGTGTGATTTATTCAGGAGTGGTATTCGCTTACTTTCCCTACCGGTTCACAAACGTGAGCACTCGTGCATGCTTGCTTCGCTTGCCCGCAACACTTCTGCACATGCGCACAGCCTTCCACGCATTCGCTTTGCTCGCTTGCGTGTCTTCTGCACATGCACCCGGCCTCAAAAATGTGCCTAAATAGGATGGCATAGAGCCAGGGCAGGGGGACAGAGGGGCAGGGGGGAGGGGCAGGCCCAACCACGATTTCTGCTACCGGTTCTCCCAAACCGGTCCGAACCAGCTGAATACCACCTCTGGATTTATTCATCCAATAAAATAAATAACAGAGCTGGTAAAAAATGAGGTCGGGGTCTTCATCACCCCTCTCAGGCGGCAATTAAAAGGTTGTTTGGGAGTTTAGGGGGGAAATGTCATTTTTCTTCAGCACCGAATTATTTCGAAGCTATTTACAGTACATCCACTTCACCTTCTTCAAACAGGAAAGGTTGTGCACTATTAATGGAGAGATTTTCAAAAGTCAGCATTAACGCCGAAAACTTGCTTGCCTTATTTTCACTGACATCACTGGGAAATGTCAATGGCACAGTGGTGAGAAGGCGGTATTGCAGGCTGACTCTGCCCGCTGTCAGGAGTTCGATCCTGACTGGCTCAAGGTTGACTCAGGTTTCCGTCCTTCTGAGGTCGGTAAAATGAGGACCCAGATTGTCGAGGGCAAATAAGCTAACTCTGCAAACTGCTTAGAGAGGGCTGTAAAGCACTGCGAAGCAATACAGGTAGTCCTTGACTTATAACCATTCACTTAGTGACCGTTCGAAGTTACAGTGACACTGAAAAAGTGACATATAACCCCTTTTCATGTTTTTGACCATTACAGCACCCCCATGGTCACGTGATTGACATTCGGATGCTTGACCACGTTTACGACGGTTGCAGTGTCCCGGGGTCGTTAACGGGGAAACCAGATTCACTTAACAACCATGTTATTCATTTAACAACGGCAGTGATTCACTTCACAAATGTGGCAAGAAAAGTCATAGAATGGGACAAGCTCACTTAATAAGTGTCTCATTTACCAACAGAAATTTTGGGCTCAATTGGAGTCGTAACTCGAGGACTACCCGTATATCAGTCTAAGTGCTGTTGCTATTGCTATCACATTTCTCCGAGATGCTCAATGCAGTTCACCCTTAGCACAAACTAATCCAAAGTTTCTCAACCTTGGCAACTTTCAGAAGTGTGAACTTCAAGTCCCAGAATTCCCCAGCTACCATGGGATTACTGTGATCTTTTCTAATTCTAGCACTGTATGATATGGTATCCTGTACAGGTAGTCCTCGAGTTAAGACCATTTGTTAGTGACTTCCGAAGTTACGACGGCACTGAAAAAAGTGACTTGTTATGACCGGTTTTCATGTTTACGACTCTTGCAACAATCCCTTGTGGTCAAGTGATCAAAAGTTGACCAATTGACCCGTAAGAGCCGGGGTTGCACAGTGTTTAGAAGGTAGTACTGCCGCCTCCTTCTGCTGACTGCCAGCTGTCGGCAGTTCGATTCATAGCGGCTCAAGGTTGACTCAGCCTTCCATCCTTCCAAGGTCGGTAAATGGCAAAACTGACTACAAGAACACAAGTAACTTTTGTTTCCATATGGAAACCGCTTCTGAATTTCGTGCTTGATGTGGAAAAGAATGAAACTCTGACTTTGGGTTTGATAGATTAGATGGATAGATCTTTATAGAAATGACTTGTTTGTCATTTCTATAAAGAATGGAAGAGCATTCTATGGAAAAGCAAAAAGCGGTGATTTGAGGCCTTATTCTACCGCAACAGAGAGAATCGGAAAGTCAAATACTCCTTTTTCTTTTGTTTTCCCTACCTTTCCTCATTTCTCTTTCCCCTTTCCCTTCCCTCCTTATTGCTCTTTTATTTACTTTTGTATTTTAGAATACTTAATAACTTAATAAAAACATGTTTGACACCAAGGTCAGTAAAATGAGGACCCAGATTGTTGAGAGACAATAGGCTGACTCTGTAAACCGCTTAGAGAGGGCTGTAAACAGTGGTGGGATTCAAATAATGTAACAACCGGTTCTTTGCCCTAATGACCGGCTGGGTGAGCGTGGCCATGGTGGGCATGGCCAGGGGGTATAACAGGCAGCACTCGGCCTCCTGCATCCCCCTGGGAGCAAAAACGGGTTGCGGGGGATGCTCTGCTCCCCACATGCCCTGTTTTGGGCCTAGTAGGCCTCCCTGAAGCCTCCTGGGAGCAAAAACAGGCCGCCGGGGGAGGGGCACGCCGCACTCCCCCCGTGCCCCATTTTGGGCCTAGGAGGCCTCCCTGCACTTACCCAGGAGCCAAAATGGGGCGTGTGGGGACTCCCGGAAGGTGCTGGGCGGGGCGGAATGGAGCTAGCTAGCAATTTAACTACCGGTTCTCCCGAACTGGCTGAATCCCACCACTGGCTGTAAAGCACTGTGAAGCGGTATATAAGTCTAGGCGCTATTGCTATTTATGACAGTTGCACTGTCCTAGGGTCATGTCCAGTGGTGGGTTGCTCCCGGTTCGGTTCGGTTCTATAGAACCAGTAGTAAAACCATCGGGAGGCTCCGCCCACCCGCCACGATGTCATCATGGGCGATCTGCGCATGCGCGCGCAATCCCTTTGCGAACCGATAGTAAAGGTAAGTAGGACCCACCCTCTGGTCATGCGATCACCATTTTGACAAAGCCAAGTCCGTGGAGGAAGCTAAATTCGCTTAAGGACCACGTGGTTCGCTTAACAATGGCAGCTTGGCAACCGTGGCGAAGAGGTCGTAAAACAGGGCCCTCGCTTAACGACGGCCTTGCTTAACCATGGAAATTTCGGACTGCACGGTGGTCCTAAACTAGACGACTATCCTGTCTTAACATTTCGTAATTATATATTTTCCTCTTCGCCACAGGAGAAAAAATGGGTCAGGCACATCCTGGAGGGACAAGGCTGTTGAGGGAGCTGTCATCTCTTCCAAAGGTCTGTTACACTTCTGACCTTACTGTTTTGTTTATTAAAAAAAAATACCAATAATCCAGATGAATTGACATTCACCACTCATGTGGAAAAGGGCAAGGTTGGATTTTATTATTGTTTATTGTTTATTTATTGGTTCGATTTATATGCTGCCCTTCTCCGGAGACTCAGGGCGGCTTACAATGCGTTAAGCAATAGCCTTCATACTTTTGTATATACCTGCTTAGTAGGCCTTTCGCCCCCCTCCCCCCAAGCGGTGTTCTTTTTTTATACAAAGTCAGCTTATTGCCCCCACAATCCGGATCCTCATTTTACCTACCTCGGAAGGATGGAAGGCTGAGTCAACCTTGAGCCTGGTGAGATTTGAATTCACAGTAATTGCAGGCAGCTGGTGTTACTTAACACCACTTTAGTCCGCTGCGCCACCAAGGCTCATTGCACGGGTTTGGCCGCTCTCCTTAGAGACCAACCCAGTTTTAATGACGATTGTTGGATTATGGGGTACTTGGTGCCCTCTGAGCTTGGCTGTTTTCTTGGAGACGTTTCTTACCCAAACTAGGTAACATCATCAGGGCTAGTAGGGAGTGGGGTTTGCTCTCATTTTAATCACATTTTAGAGATCCCTTTTAAAGACCCGTTCATAGGATGAGAAAGAAGGGAGTCCGCAAGGCACTCCCTTTATAAAATGAGAGCAAACCAGGGGTGAAATCCAGCAGGTTCTGACAGGTTCTGGAGAACCGGTAGCAGAAATTTTGAGTAGTTCGGAGAACCGGCAAATACCACCTCTGGCTGGCCCCAGAGTGGGGTGGGAATGGAGATTTTGCAATATCCTTCCCCAGGAGTGGGGAGGGAATGGGACTTTTACAGTATCCTTCCCCTGGAGTGGGGTGGGAATGGGGATTTTGCAGTATCCTTCCCCTGCCACGCCCACCAAGCCACACCACACCACATCACGCCCACCAAGCCACGCCCACAGAAACGGTAATAAAAAAAATTGGATTTCATCACTGGAACAAACCCCCCTTCCTACTAGCCCTGATGATGTCTCCCGATTTGGTAATGAAATGTCTGCAAGAAAACAACCAAGCTCAGAGAGCATCAAGGACCCCGCAGTCCTTCTCCTCCTCCATTCTGCAAACCCCACTCCCTTCTAGCACTGAGAATGTTACCTATGTGGGTAATGAAACGTATAAAAAAGAAAAACAACCGAGCTCAGAGAGCACCAGGAACCTCACAATCCCCTCCTCCTCGTCCTCTTCCTCTTCCTCCTCTTCCTCCTCTTCCTCCTCCTCCTCCTCCTCCTCCTCCCTGCAAACCTCACTCCCTTCTAGCACTGATAATGTTACCTAGGTGGGTAATGAAACGTATAAAAAAGAAAAACAACCGAGCTCAGAGAGCACCAGGAACCTCACAATCCCCTCCTCCTCGTCCTCTTCCTCTTCCTCCTCTTCCTCCTCTTCCTCCTCCTCCTCTTCCTCTCCTCCTCTTCCTCCTCTTCCTCCTCTCTGCAAACCCCACTCCCTTCTATCCCTGATAATATTACCTAGGTGGGTAATGAAATGTATAAAAAAGAGGAGCCTGGATAGCTCAACAGACTAAAAGCCTGTTATTAACATTCAGCTGCCTGCAATTACTGCAAGTTCGAATCTCTCCAAGGCTCAAGGTTGACTCAGCCTTCCATCCTTTCTAAGGTAGGTGAAACGAGGACCCAGTTTGTGGGGGCAATAAGCTGACTTTGTATAAATATACAAAAGGATGAAGGCTATTGCTTAACGCATTGTAAGCCGCCCTGAGTCTCCGGAGAAGGGCGGCATATAAATCAAATTAAAAAAATAAAACAAATAAAACAAATAAAAAACAACTGAGCTCAGAGAGCACCAGAAACCTCACTATCCCCCCTCCTCCTCCTCTTCTTCCTCCTTCTCCTCCTCTTCCTCCTCCTCCTCCTCTTCCTCCTCCTCCTCCTCCTCCTCCTCCCTGCAAACCTCCCTCCCTTCTAGCACTGATAATGTCACCTAGGTGGGTAATGAAACGTCTAAAAAAAACAAACAACCGAGCTCAGAGAGCACCGAGGACCCCTCGTTTCAACCTTGAGCTACAAATATCCCCCCCCCTTTTTATTGATTTGCTGAATTCTTTTTTTAAAGATAAAAATTGGCCTGGCATGTGATTTTCTCTGCACAGATTGGCTGGAAAAGCCGAAGTTCTCCTTGTGCCCGAGTTTTACGCTGACTGGGGGGGGGGCTTTAAGTTGCTCCTCCAGCTTCCCAATTTTCCTGGGTTTTTTTGGAGCCAAGGAGATGCCCTGCCTATTGCTTCTCTTTTTGTGGCTCTGTTGCCAGCGTCTGTCAGCGTTCCCTTCTGGATCTTGCTTGACTGGGCACATTTGTCATTGTTTTTCCGAGTGTGACATTTTGTCCCAGCTGCGTCACCCCTGTCATAAGTGCCTAGACAAGGACAGGAGTTGGCAGCTCTCAATGGCAGAGAGATGGCGCCGGGTGCCAAATGCAGAAAGAGAAATCACCCAAGTCCAAAGAGGCTCATTGGTAGAGAGAGAGAGAGAGAGAGAAAAGAAGACTGCAGGGAAAGAAGATTAAAAAAAAAAAAGTATTTCTGTCTTCTGTAATTTTTTTTTTTCACTTACTTTTTTAATTGTAAGCAGCCCAGAGCCGTTGGGAGCTGGCGACCTATAAATTGTATAACTATATATAAATTGTGGGTGTGTGTGTATTGCTTAAAGACAAACCCATTTTTTTTTCTTTTTAACATAAAAATTTAGCTAGAGAGGCCGAAAGGAAAAGCTTTGAAAGAAACCAAAAATTAATGCCATGTTCTTAAAAACAGGAAGGAAAAAACCTGAATAGTGGGGCTTGTCCAAGCCTTTCCGACAGTTTTCGGGGTTTTAGAGCCCGTTGGTTTGGGGTGTGCTTTGATATGTGGGGGTAAGGATACATGTGGGGGTTTGCACAGGGAGTGTAGGGTAGCGGCACTGGGTCACGTGACTAGGAGGGAGGGGCAAAGAGAGCTTAGAATGGAGCGGTTGCCAATCTTCCAATTCTGTATCTTGGATTTTATTTTTGTATTTTGCTTTTGTGATTCATGGGTATTATTTATGCATTGCTCATTCTGTATTCTTTCTTTACGGAAGGGGTGTCCAACCTTTGCAACTTTAAGACTTGTGGGCTTCAACTCCCAGAGTTCCCCAACCGAAAGATGGGATCAAGCCAGCCCGGCTAGATGAAATAAGTGAGTTTTAAGGGCCTGACGAAAAGTCCGGAGATCCGGGATCGTACGTATCTCTGGGGGTAGGTCGTTCCAGAGGGCGGGTGCCGCCACAGAGAAGGCTCTTCCCCTGGGGGCCACCAGTCGACACTGTTTGACCGACGGCACCCTGAGGAGCCCTTCTCTGTGGGAGCGTACTGGCCGGTGAGAAGCTGCCGGTGGCAGAAGGCGGTCTCGTAGGTACCCAGGTCCTAAGCCATGGAGCGCTCTAAAGGTGGTAACCAATACCTTGAAGCGCACCCGGAAGACCACCAGGAGCCAGTGCAGCTCGCGCAGGAGAGGTGTTACATGGGAGCGCCATGTTGCTCCCATAACCACCCGCGCGGCCGCATTCTGAACCAGTTGGAGCCTCTGGGTGCTCCTCAAGGGGAGCCCCATGTAGAGAGCATTACAATAGTCCAGGCGGGAAGTGACGTGGGCATGAGTGACCGTGCATAAGGAGTCCCGATCCAGAAAGGGACGCAACTGGCGAATCAGGCGAACCTGATAGAAAGTAAAATAATGAAGGCATGATAAAAATCCATCCATCCATCCATCAAACAAAAAAATAAATAAATAACATTCTCTCTCTTTTTTTTTTTTTCTTATCCCACCCCCCTTTCGTTTGGCATTTTAATGGGTCTTGAGTCTGGCCTAGAAGTTCCATCTTGAGAAGAACGTGGATCCCGAAATATTTTCAGTAAATTCAGCCGAGGTTCCTTCTCGGCCTCCCAGGTGACAACAAAGTTAGAACAGGGTTGGGACATCGTTGAGTTGCCCTTGGTAGTAACTGGGGAGAAGCCATCGGCTGTCACAAAACTGAAGATGACATTTCTTAAGAGGGATTTAGTTCATGCCAGGCTAATAATACAGCTGGCAGATCAGAATCCGAGATAGCACCCAGCTAGCCTTGGCTTAGGGAGATGCGGTGGCTCAGTGGCTAAGACGCTGCGCTTGTCGATCGAAAGGTTGGCAGTTCAGTGGTTCGAATTCCTAGTGCCGTGTAATGGAGTGAGCTCCCGTTACTTGTCCCAGCTTCTGCCAACCTAGCAGTTTGAAAGCACGTAAAAAATGCAAGTAACAAAATAGAGACTACCTTTGGTGGGAAGGTAACAGTATTCCATGCGCCTTTGGCGTTGAGTCATGCCAGCCACATGACCACGGAGACGTCTTCAGACAGCGTTGGCTCTTCGGCTTTGAAACGGAGATGAGCACCGTCCCCTAGAGTCGGGAATGACTAGCACATGTGTGCGAGGGGAACCTTTACCTTTAACCTTGGGTGACCTTGAGGAGCTCAGGAGATCATATCTGGTTAGCGTTCAGAGGGGAGATCACCAGGAAACTCCCAGGGCCATTAGGATGATCTCAACATCTCAGGGGGCAAGCCATGGCAAGAAAACTTCATAATTGCCAAGAAAACTGCAAAGCTGTGCCACCATCCTTTTACGTTTAACAATGTAGTTGCGTTAGAAGATATATATATATATTCAATAAACCCCGTCAGCTGCAGAGAAGGCTCTAAGAGTTGGCAGACGTGCCTGAAACTGCTTAGTTTTCATTTGGCAATGAGGCTTTCTTCTCATCTCGCACCGAAGAAAGGTCAAACTTCTAGGTAAAGGCGTCCCTGTGGATTTTACTCCGCGAGTTGTTGCCCACTATAGGGAGCGGTGCTCATCTCCGTTTCAAGGCCATTGAGCCAGAGAGCTGTCCGAAAACATTTCTGCGGTCATGTGGCCAGCTTGACCTCTCACCTTCCGACGAAGTGGTACCTATTGATCTACTCGCAGTTGCGTGCTTTCGAACGGCTAGGTTGGCAGGAGGTGAGGCAAGGACGGGAACTCACCCCGTCGCGTGGTGCTCGGGTCTCGAACCTGGGCTGCCAGCTTTCCAGCCAACAAGCCTAGCGTCTTAGCCAGATCTCCACGACATTGGCAAGACCAGTATTCTTGACTATGTGCCATCTTCCGTGTGTCTAAAGGAGATTTAGCTGTGCTGATTTACACAAGGAGAAAGACGATAAACTTCTCCAGGTTTATAGACAAGTCACACTGTTACAATAACACGAGAAGATAATTTATAGAGTATCCGTGCCTCTGAGAAGCTAAAAGCCTGAGTATTGTGTTTTCTTTAAACAAGTATGCGCCCCAGCCTGCTAAAGATCACATTCTCTTCTTCGTTATCTTGATTACACATAAGCCTTGGTTTATGCCTGGTGGAAGTGCCATCCATGTGGTAAACTTGCAAGATTCGCTTTTCTCGCCATGTTCATGCCTACTACATCCGAACTAGACTTGCGTTGTTTCTCTGTGTCATATAATATATGTGGCAGGGGTGATATTCACATACCTTCCTACCGGTTCGCAAATGTGAGCGTGCCCACGATTGCGCGATTGCTTCACTCGCATGGGCCACCTCCACGCATACGCAGGACCTTCCGCGCAAGCGCAGCATGTCAAAAACAGGACGTGATGATGTCCGGGCGGGTGGGCGGAGCCTCTCACTGCCACTGCTACCGGTTTACTGAAACCGGATAGAACCGGTGTCAGCGTTCCAGAAAACCCCCCAACTCCAAGTAAAGACTCTGAAGCAAGCATTTTTCAAAGTTATCTTTACTAGAATAGGTAAACTGGCACATCTGGGGAAAACCCGAATCTGAGAGGTCCGGGTTTTCCCTCAGTAAATCAAAACTCCCAAAACCATCCCCTCAGTCCTCAGTCGATCACATGCACCAATCAACCGCCGTCCCATCTCAAGACCTCACTCCGACCACTCCTTCTCCAGATGCCGGATCGGCCTGACCTTGACTGACAGGAAGAATGCTAGACAATGTCGGCTGGCGACCCCCAGGGGGAGAGCCTTCTCTGTGGCAGCGCCCACCCTCTGGAACAACCTCCCCCCAGAGATACGTACAATAACAGACCTCCGGATTTTTCGTCGGGCCCTGAAAACCTATTTATTTCAACTAGCTGGGCTGGCTTGAGTTAAATTTTAAATTGATTTTAAATTGGGTTGTTTTAATTTACGGCCAAAATATTTAATTATTACCCCTCTACTAAATCCCCCCTCCTACTTTTCCACACGTGAGAAGGTGGCAGCATGGAAGCTTCCGGCCTAATATGGCTTCCAAAGCTGACAGGCTGAATGTGTTAATATGTGGGCCTCCATCCCACCCCCCAAATCTTGTTTGAGAACAACATTCAGATTGTTTCCAAAGAACATCCAGATTATGTGCCTGGAAGCAATTGTTAAAATTAGATCAAGGCCTTTGAGCATCTATTTGCCAATCTCCATTTCTTATTCCCCAGAGATGCATTTATGAGAACATTAGTTTTGGTTGATTGTTAAAAGAGTGAGGTCCTTAGCCAACAGAAGTGAAATTCAACAAACCCCAATTGTGGCAGATGGCAGATGAGGATCAGCGTTTTTTTTTTCATTTGAGTTTCGAGACGTACATCCACTTTCTTCTCTTCTTATGATCTTCTTGTGGTCAGAGTAATGCATTAACAAGAAAAGAACCGAATCTGTTAAGTTTCTCAACAAAAGTAGCGGTATTTGAAAGTGTTTATTAGGAAACGACTAAGTGCATGTTCAAAGACAACTGAACATAATATAAATAAAGTCATGGTGCCTTCCGCTGTGCCCTGAAGACCTTCCTTTTTCAGCAAGCCGGGCTGGCTTAATGCTTTTTAAATGTTTTTAATATGTTTTGTTACTGTTTTTTAACTTTGGGGCCAAATTTATATATATCTTTATATATATATATCTATCTTTTAAAATTGTTTTAAATGTTTGTATCTATGTTTTTTTACTTTGGCTGTACACCGCTGAGTCCTTCGGGAGAAGGGCGGTCTATAAATTTGATAATAAATAAAAATAAATAAATAAATAAAAATGGTTGAGTTTTTGTGGGAGAAGAGGCAGAGACTGGGGGTGGAGTCAAGAGAGGACTCAGCATAGAATCATGAAGTATCCACAAATGTTCCCGATCCAGGTCTCCCCAAATTCAATTGGCTGTTATGTAGCCTTAATTTAGTACTGACCATTAGTTGCATAAAGGCTTCGGCAATAAATCAACTTAAATGGAACTTAACATATGGTCTCTATTCTTTGTGGATGACAGTTTAAGCCTGAAGGGAATGTGCCAATTGTAAGCATTTCCTAGACAAATGCTTACACGTGGCAGCAACATGACGCCGGGAGTTTGCTACCCACTATATTTTATTTTATTTATTTATTTATTTTATTTGTCAAACATGTACAAGACAACAGGTGTAAGTATAAACATGGACATGAACATAGGAAATAAGTACAAATAAATGGGGACAGAAGGACAGGGAGGGTAGGCACGCTGGTGCGCTTATGCACGCCCCCTTTATGCACCTCTTGGGAATGGGGTGAGGTCCACAGTAGACAGTTTGAGGTTGAAGTTGTGGGGCTTTGAGGATGTAACAACTGCCTGTCACACCCCCTGGCCACGCCCACCAAGCCGGTAGAGAACCGGTTGTTAAATTATTTGAATCCCACCACTGCTTCAAAGTGCTTTTATAATCCTCTCTAAACCGTTTACAGAGTCAGCATATTTGCCCCCGACAATCTGGATCCTCATTTTACCGACCTCGGAAGGATGAAAGGCTGAGTCAACCTTGAGTTGGTCAGGATTGAATTCCCGGCAGTGGGCAGAGTTAGCCTGCAAGACTGCATTCTATCTAACCACTGTGCCACCAGGGCTCCTACCGTGTTGCTCATAATGTTATTAGTTTCTGGGCAAGATTGGTTTAACTTTACACGATGGTTTAATCGTGCATTTTATATTTTAAATTTTATGTCATAGAGTATGCCTTATTTTAATTGTGATGCTGAATAAACCTGTACTTGAAGGCAACTCTTTTGTCTCCTTGCAATCTTCTCTGTAAAGTACGGGTAGTCCTTGAATTACAACAGTTCGTTTAAAGTTACAACAGCACTGAAAAAAAAGTGACTTAAGAACGTTTTTCACCCTTACAACGGCAGCATCCCCGGGTCACATGATCAGGCGCTTGGCAGCTGATTCATATTTATGACGGTTGCAGTGTCGCGTCATCTCCTTTTGCGACCTTCTGACAAGCCAAGTCAAAATGGGGAAGCCACTTAACAACCGTGCTCCTAACTTAACAACTGCAGTGGTTCGCTTAACAACCGTGGTCAGAGAGGTCATAAAATGAAGCAAAACTCACTTAACACATATCTCACACTTAGCAGCAGAAATTTTGGGCTCAGTTGTGGTCATACACTGAAAAATTCATCCAAATAATGCATTGATGCGGATGTCTTCTGTGGTCCTCATCAAAAAACACACACACAGCAATGTTATTGATCCAATTTACTTGTACTTAACTCAAGAGGGTTAGGGCCTGTCAGCGGTGGGTTTCCAATATACTTACCACCGGTTCGCCACCTGTGCACACACTCACTTTGCACGCACACCTTCTGCGCATGTGCTTTGCTCGCTCACACACCTTCCATGCAGGAGCCTGGCCTCAAAAACCTCCCTAAATAGGACATCATAGAGTCAGAGCAGGGCACAGGGCGGGGGGTTCCCAACCGTGATCTCCGCTACCAGTTCTCCCGAACCAGTACGAACCGGCTGAATATCACCTCTGGGGCTGTTCCTTCATCTGTTTCACATTGTAGCAGTTTAAGATTCTTTACAAGTAGGTTTTTTTTTAAAAAAAAGAAAAACGTTAAAGCTTTGTTTTTGATGTTTCAATCATGTTTCCTGTCTCAGCAGAAAATTATATAGGAAGAAAGTTATTGGGATGGGAGACATTTT
The DNA here is from genome assembly GCF_029531705.1 of Pantherophis guttatus. The sequence continues at coordinate 62,761,444 of NW_026844092.1, read as the reverse complement.
TGAAACTCTGATTCGGCTGAAAGTGACCCCGAATAACAAGCCAAGAAGGGAAATAATGCTGGCTTGCATTTTTGGGAAGCAGCATGGAAAATTGTCATCTTAAAATCATCGTTAAAAAAAAAAGATGTAGATCAGAGTTAATAAAATTATTAAGGCACCGGCCTCAATCTTAGACCTGGCTGATTCCTTATTGCAGACTTGGGGGCTTTTCCTGTCATGTAATTAATTCTTGATGCATCTTTTCTATTTGTCATATAACTGTTTGTCATTTTATTGTTGTGGTCTCAGTCCCTTTCCTGAGGGCTCCTGTTTTGTTGTGGTTATTATTCAGTTACTAAATCGTATCCCATCCTTTGCGATCACATGGACCACAGGTAGAAAGTCCATACAGAGAGTGGTGAGGACAGCGGAGAAGAGTATAGGAAACTCGCTTCCTGTTATTCAGGATGCTGCTTATAAGCACTATGTGCTTAGAGCTCAAAGCAATGTTAAGAGTACCCCACACACCCACTTCATGGTCTGTTTCTGTTGCTCCCCTCTGGGAAGGCTGTTTTTGTCTTTCCCACACACCCCCGGAGGCCATCCGGAGGCCGGAAACAGCCCGTTTCCCGACTTCTGGTGGACCCAGAAGGCCTGAAAATCAGCTCTCCTACGCACATTCACGCTGGAGCTGAGCTAGAGCAACGCTCGTGTACCTACAGATATGGCTCCGTGTGCCACCTGTGGCACTCGTGCCATAGGTTCGCCATCACGGGTCTAGAATGTCGAGACATACAGGTAGTCCTCGAGTTATAACCATTTGTTTTGCAACAGTTTGAAGTTACAAGCGCTATGTGCTTAGAGCTCAAAGCATTGTTAGAGACCTCACACACCCACTCTATGATCTGTTTCTGTTGCTCCCCTCTGGGAGGAAGTTTTGAAGTATTTCTAGCAGGACTAGCAGATTCTGTAACAGCTTTGTTCCCTAGGTCGTCCATCTGGTAAACTCGCAAGTTTCGTTTTTCTCACCATGTACATGCATACATCCAAACTAGACTTTGTTGTTTCTCCGTGTCATATAATACATGTGGGATTACCGTATATGCATAAGTTTACATTTATTCATGTATTTATTTTGTCGTGTTCATGTAGTGTATATTGGAGGTGGTGACCTTTTCAGAGCTGAATGCAACGAAATTTCGTTTTAATGCGTGCCAAATTTAAGTTCATTGTGTTGAGGGCCCTGTGTAACCATCTCATTCTCTGCCTTCTCCTTCTCCATTTTCCTTCCAACTTTCCCAATGTAGGAAGGCCCTCTCCTCCCCAGATTAAAATATCCTTTGTTCTTAATATTAAAAAGAGGCAGGATAGAATATTTCCCCAAAGGAGAACTGGAGTAACATGTTCTTAAAGGCAGAAAGCAGCCCCAGTCTTCCGGCCATAGGAAAACAGCCTCAAGCAGAAGAGGCTGGTCTTTTGGAATGGAGATTTGGCATCCTTTCAGGAAGACTGGGCCAATCTATTCATAAAACGCCTTCAGCCATAGCTCCCACAGAAAGCTGGAGCTAATGGGATTAAGAATTTGCATTCCCCCCACCCAGATTCTAAGGACAGGACAGAACCTTTAGGACATAATAGGATTTACCTATCACCATTGGATTAGTAAAAGACACAAGGCTCACCACAATGCACAACCCCCCTGGAGCATCTCAATCACCAAACCCCAGAACCCTATAAAGATCCATCCACTCACTCAGCCATTTGGTCAGCCACCCCAGAAACATTTGCTGCTCTCACTGAAGTTTCTGGAAACCAAATAAACCTTCTTTCCTTGCAGTCAGCCTCCATTTTATTTCCAGCGCCTTTTTCCTGGCATGGAACTGGACCAGATTTTCCTTCCAACATCAACATCAGGATCTTTTCCAATGAGTCATCTCTTCTCATTGGGTGGCCAAAATATTTGAGCTTCAGCTTCAGGATTTGTCCTTCCAAAGAGCAGTCAGGGTTGATTTTCTTTAGGATTGACAGATTAGATCTCCTTGAAATCCAAGGGACATTCAAGAGTCTTCTCCAACAACACAATTTGGAAGCATCAATTCTTTGACTCTCAGTGTTCCTTATGGTTCAGCTCTCACAACCATACATGATGAGTGGGAAAACCAGAGCATTGACTATACGAACCTTTCTTGGCAAGGGTAATGTCTCTAATCCAGGGGTGTCAAACTAGAATAGAATAGAATAGAATAGAATGGAATGGAATGGAATGGAATGGAATGGAATAAGAATGGAATGGAATGGAATGGAATGGAATGGAATGGAATGGAATGGAATAGAATAGAATAGAATAGAATAGAATAGAATAGAATGGAATGGAATGGAATGGAATGGAATAAGAATGGAATGGAATGGAATGGAATGGAATGGAATGGAATAGAATAGAATAGAATAGAGTAGAATAGAATAAGAATAAGAATAAGAATGGAATGGAATGGAATGGAATGGAATGGAATAGAATAGAATAGAATAGAATAGAATAGAATAGAATAGAATAACAGAGTTGGAAGGGACCTTGGAGGTCTTCTAGTCCAACCCCCTGCTTAGGCAGGAAACGCTACACCACTTCAGGCAAATGGCTGTCCAATGGCTGTCTTCTTAAAAACTTCCAGTGTTGGAGCATTCACAACTTCTGGAGGCAAGTTGTTCCACTGATTAATTGTTCTAACGGTCAGGAAGTTTCTCCTTAGTTCTAGGTTGCTTCTCTCCTTGATTAGTTTCCACCCATTGCTTCTTGTCCTGCCCTCAGGGGCTTTGGAGAATAGCTTGACTCCCTCTTCTTTGGGGCAGCCCCTGAGATATTGGAAGACTGCTATCATGTCTCCCTTAGTCCTTCTTTTCATTAAAGTAGACATACCCAGTTCCTACAACTTGATTTCATTGCGGGCTGCATCAGAGTTGTGTTTGTCCTCGGGCGGGCAGGATGGGTGTGGCCAGGGTGGGCATGGCCAGCTTGACATCACTTGTGTCGGGCGGGGGCACCTGTGGTGGCCAAATTCTAAGACTGGACTTCCCTCAGGCCCTCCCTCACTCTCATTATAATCTCCTTCCTTCCTTCCTTCCTTCCTTCCTTCCTTCCTTCCTTCCTTCCTTCCTATAGAATAGAATAGAATAGAGTAGAATAGAATAAGAATAAGAATAAGAATGGAATGGAATGGAATGGAATGGAATGGAATAGAATAGAATAGAATAGAATAGAATAGAATAGAATAGAATAACAGAGTTGGAAGGGACCTTGGAGGTCTTCTAGTCCAACCCCCTGCTTAGGCAGGAAACGCTACACCACTTCAGGCAAATGGCTGTCCAATGGCTGTCTTCTTAAAAACTTCCAGTGTTGGAGCATTCACAACTTCTGGAGGCAAGTTGTTCCACTGATTAATTGTTCTAACGGTCAGGAAGTTTCTCCTTAGTTCTAGGTTGCTTCTCTCCTTGATTAGTTTCCACCCATTGCTTCTTGTCCTGCCCTCAGGGGCTTTGGAGAATAGCTTGACTCCCTCTTCTTTGGGGCAGCCCCTGAGATATTGGAAGACTGCTATCATGTCTCCCTTAGTCCTTCTTTTCATTAAAGTAGACATACCCAGTTCCTACAACTTGATTTCATTGCGGGCTGCATCAGAGTTGTGTTTGTCCTCGGGCGGGCAGGATGGGTGTGGCCAGGGTGGGCATGGCCAGCTTGACATCACTTGTGTCGGGCGGGGGCACCTGTGGTGGCCAAATTCTAAGACTGGACTTCCCTCAGGCCCTCCCTCACTCTCATTATAATCTCCTTCCTTCCTTCCTTCCTTCCTTCCTTCCTTCCTTCCTTCCTTCCTTCCTGCCTGCCTGCCTGCCTGCCTGCCTGCCTGCCTTTCCTTTTCTTCTTTTTCCTTCTCTCTTCCTTCTCCTTTCTTCTTCCTTCCCTTCGGTATCTCTAGCCTATTTAAAATAGAAGTCAAGATAATTTAGATAAAGATGTAAGTTTAAGATAGAGATATTTAGAAGTAGAATTTGTTTAAAGAGATCTAATTACTTTTTAAGGGGCATTTTAATTCAGGTTTCCCTTGCCTTAATTCATAGTAATGTCCATTGCTAATTTTTCCATGACAGCAAATTGGCACACGGTATACATGAGCAAGAGCTAAATATCACAAAGAGCTAACAAAATGTGGAAATAATGGTAGTACTGATATTTGTCTTATTGCTTTGTTTATGACACTGCAGATTGTGGAGAATCCTTTATTCTCTTTTTGGATTAGAACAATTTCTCAGATTTACTGATGGTTGCAATAGAAACCATGATTTTGCCATTTGGTGTGCAGTCTACTCCCATCCCTACTTCCCCCGTGAGCAAATGTTGACACACACATACACTTCCAAGCAATGGTGACCACTAGAAAGTTGTGCTGTAGATAAATGATTAAAAGGTTGAACCTTGCGAATTTGATAATTTCATGCTGCGGTGCATCCTAGACTCACAGAGTGAGAAATTCATAGGAAGCTGCTCTTACAGAAGGACAAGCCATTTGACAGCTAGCTGAGCACTGGTTGCATTCGCATGACCTGCGTGCTACCTAAATCCCTGAATTCATCTATCTATGGTCTTGTTTGCAAATAAACAAACTAAAGGTTAGTATTACCAAGTGTAGCGTTTTAGGCAAGTGCAATGGGTTTGTAGAAGACATGGTTAAACATGTTCTGTAGCACTACCGATTCACTCATTTGCAATTCATCTAATGGCCAGAATTTCAAAGAATAGAGCAAGACTTGAAAGCATCAATTCTTTGACTCTCAGCCTTCCTTATGGTTCAACTCTCACAGCCAAACATGATGACTGGGAAAACCAGAGCATTGACTATATGGACCTTTGTTGGCAAGGGTGAATTCTCTAATCCAGGGTTGTCAAACTAGAATAGAATAGAATGGAATGGAATGGAATGGAAGGGAAGGGAAGGGAAGGGAAGGGAAGGGAAGAGAAGAGAAGAGAAGAGAAGAGAAGAGAAGAGAAGAGAAGAGAAGAGAAGAGAAGAGAAGAGAAGAGAATAAATGGAATGGAAGGGAAGAGAAGGGAAGGGAAGAGAAGAGAAGAGAAGGGAAGGGAAGAGAAGAGAAGAGAAGAGAAGAGAAGAGAAGAGAAGAGAAGAGAAGAGAAGAGAAGAGAATAAATGGAATGGAATGGAATGGAATGGAATGGAATGGAATGGAATGGAATGGAATAGAATAGAATAGAATAGAATAGAATAGAATAGAATAGAATAAATGGCATGGCGTGGCATGGCGTGGCATGGCATGGCATAGCATAACATAGCATAGCATAGCATAGCATAGCATAGCATAGCATAGCATAGCATAGCATAGCATAGGGAACGGAACGGAACGGAACGGAACGGAACAGAACAGAACAGAACAGAACAGAACAGAATAGAATAGAATATGGGCCAAGTGTACACACAAGGAATTTTCCTCTGGTGCAGAAGCTTTCAGTGGACTACAAACAACAAGGTAATATAAACATAAGATCCCAATAGGAGACAGTAGTAGAAAAGATGACTAGGAAAGAAGACAGGGGGAACTCAGCAAGCTTTGACCTGGTTGTCACCAGATCAGCAACCCGGTTGTGTATAAACACTGGCTAGCAGCAGGCCCCGGATTCAAAGTGTCGTCTTTCCCAAACTTTTGGAAAACGTTAAAGCTGTTTCGCAGTCAGTTGCTTTGGAAACCCTTTCTCCTCCTACTGAACAGGTTTGAAACTATCTTTACCCTCTATTTTAAGAGCCGGCATGGTCTAAATAGCCTCCTCTTCGTTGCCTTCTTTGCCAAGCAATTAGAAATGTAAGTTATGACGGTGGAAACACCCTTTACCAATGCCCTTCTTCTGGCAATCCTGGGGTTCTAGATTAGTCAGCAATACAATGGGCGCAACGCTTCCTCCGCCTTGTGCCAATCCCATGCGTAAAGCTTTGTGCCACAGAAAAGAAATCAAGGTGAGATGCACCATAAAGAATTGGTGATTTCTTGCCTGTCCTCATTTTCAATATAGAAGTTGCTGAGATTCTTTGGAATCTGAGATCTCAATTCCAGAGCTCCTTCCCAGAGGACCCAGGAATTTAACAGGAACACAAAGGTCACAGAATCTAACATGGCTGAGGAATTCTGGAAATTGAAGTCCACAAATCTTAAAGTTGCCAAGGTTTGAGACCTCTGGTCTATGAGAGACCATGACTCATGTAGTGGGAAAAAAACCCACACCCCCATTCCTAAAAAGTGGTCACCCAGCTTCTGCTGACTAGTTGGCTCAGTGGCTAAGACACTGAGCTTGTCAATTAGAAAGGTCGGCGGTTCGAATCCCTAGTACATCTCGCGGGGGCAGGGGGTTGGATTAGATGACCTCCAAGGTCCCTTCCAACTCTGTTACTGTTATATTATTGCTTAAAAACCTCTACTAAAGGTGCACTTACTAGTTTCTCAGACTGTAGGGCTTTGTACCGTAATGCTGTTCTAGATAACTTTTGAGGGATCCTTAGTGCTCTCTGAGCTTGGCTGTTTTCTTGCAGACATTTCATTACCCAAATTATTTATTTATTTATTTATTTATCAGTTCAATTTATATGCTGCCCTTCTCCGGAGACTCAGGGTGGCTTACATTGCGTTAAACAACAGCCTTCATACTTTTGTATATACCTGCTTAGTAGGGCTTTCGGCCCCCCCTAAGCGGTGTTCTTTTTTATACAAAGTCAGCTTATCGCCCCCACAATCCGGGTCCTCATTTTACCTACCTCGGAAGGCTGAGTCAACCTTGAGCCTGGTGAGATTCGAACTTGCAGTAATTGCAGGCAGCTGGTGCTAATTAACAGCACTTTAGTCTGCTGCGCCACCAAGGCTCTTGTGTTATCTGATGATGTTTACCTAATTTGGGTAATGAAACAGCTGCAAGAAAAGAACCAAGCTCAGAGAGCACCAACGACCCCTCATTTCAACCCTGAGCTATAAATATTCTCTTTTAATGTTAATGTCAACTGTCCAGTTGGCGAATACGGAAAAAGACACCCCTGGGACATTATTTTACCAAGAGTACAAACTTTACAGAATAAATCCACATTGGCACAGAAGAAGTGAAACCAGCTCTGGGTTTCCTGCGCAAAAGCATACATAGTTCATTTCCCCTTTTCGCCAAGGGCTACCCACAGTCCATTACGTCCACCAACCACTTCTCTTCATTTTGTTATGGGAACCAGCCGGCCATGTTGGGACATCTGCTCAGGGTATCCTTGAGGGGGGAGCAATGTTTCATGGGAACCAAAAATGCTTGGATGCCATTCTCCCCACCCTTGCATTCCTATCCACCTCACCTCACTCTATTCTTTGTCAAGTTGCGAGCAAAGGGGAATATACAGTAGGTGAAAGTTCGAGTCGATCTTGACACCTCCCTAACTTTTAGACAATGTCTTTGTTTATTTATTTTATTTTATTTATTTTTATTTATTTGATTTATATACCACCCTACTCCCGAAGGACTCAGGGTGGTGAACAGCCAAACAATAAAAATACATAGATACAAAATTTAAAAACAAAGTAAAATTGAATTAAACAATTTGGCCCAGACAAATTAAAACACCCCAATCATTTAAAAACCAATTAAAATTTGCATAATTAAAAAGAGGGAAAAGATTAAACTTTGAGAATGCACAGTATCCTAAACCAGTGGTCACCAACTAGTGGTCCATGGACCACTGGTGGTCCGTGAGAAAATTTTGGTGGTCCGCAGAAAAATTATTTGCATTTTTTTATATTGCACTAAATCAGGGGTCCTCAAACTACAGCCCCTGGGACAGATATGTGCAATGAATGTTTGTGTTGCTGCAGAGAGTCTCCCCCTTCAGGGCCTTTTTGTGTGGGGCGGAAGGGGGCAGAAATTCTAACTTGGGGTCTGCTTCAGCCTCCTGGTGCGGGGCTTTGGGCCAAGGCTGGAGGAAAGTGCCGCTGGTGGTGGAGAGGTGGAGTTCCTGTTGGGGCCCTAAGGAGCCCAGGCAGGCAGGTGAGGAGTGGCTGGGAGGGGAGAGTAGAAGTCGGCGAATTGACCACACCCACCCAGTCATATGACCACCTGGCCACGCCCACCCAGCCGGTCATTAGGCAGATCATATTAATGGTCCATGGGATTTAAAATTATGAATGTAGTGGTCCCTGAGGTCCAAATGGTTGGTAACCCCTGTCCTAAACCACATCTTAGTTGGCTGTGTGAAGCAAACTGTCAGCATTCTGATGCTGCCATAAAAAGACGAGGCTTGACTTTTCACCTACTTATTTTCTCTGTAGATAATATCCCCTAGGAAATGGGATGGGAGGGGGGAACATTCCTGTGGGGTGAGGTCAGAAGCTGGGGAGACTGACTTGGAAGATGGCCAATGAGAAGATGAGAATTGGGGAACGGAAAGGGAAGGGTTTGGGGGTCGGAGGGTTAGTATCGGCTACGACGAAGTCGGGGCCAGATCTGTCGTACTCAATAAATGGAATATTTCAGCAAAGATTAATTGTTTGGGAGTGCAATTTATTTGAGATGACATCGAAACCTAACACAAACCTATCTGGGGATTGGTTTATAATTCTGTTCTTATGCAAACCTAGGAAACTGAACTAAACACACCATAATTCAGTTAGTCATTAGCAACCATGCTATGTGAACATATATTTTGAACCAATTAGTCTGGCTGCTAACCTTTGTAGAATTATAGAAAACATTGCACAGTTCTAAAAGTGGCACTTGAAGATGGCAGTCATATCATCGCCTAGTAATTTCTCCTCCAGGCGACAGAAGCTCTTCCAGCTTTTACTCATTGGATTTGATCTTCAGGCCCTCGGTATATGTCTTGTCTTTCTCAGTAATATTATTAGAAAGGAGTGGTGTGCCACTGTCTCTGGACCAGCAGATTCTGATAAATTGATTCAAGTATTGCATAAGATGCGGGAGCAAGGAGACGAGAACGGTGATGGCTTTCCAGCCCAGTTACTAGCTGGTATAAATAAGTTTTAAAAAAAAGCCACCGCAAGAAGAATGCGTGGTACATCCTACACACTCCATGCAGTATTTCTTGCTTTAGGAGGCATGACAGAATGCATGGTTACAAATTTCAGTAATAAATAGGTCCTGGGAGTTCTAGACGCGTCGGGGGGAAAAACCCCTCAAAAGCCAGCCATGGGTTTCAGAGAAAGAGTGTCAGAAAAAGAAAGAAATCCATTCGAGGGAAAGGTATGAGATGCCTGTTGCACATCTCTAGTGTCTTCTTGGGGGGGGACTTAGTACCTTCTCTTCTAGAGCCATTCACTCAGTTTCATTAAGCCGAAGAATGAATCTGGGAGTGGCAGAGCCGAAGATACGCATTGGGGGAAGGAGGGAGGATCAAAGCCCTTTCAAAGCCCACTTTCAGGAGCCGTGGTACCCAAAACTGAGGCTTAGTTAAAGCTTGACCCAACTGCTGAGATCCATCGCGGACGCAAAACAGATTGGCTCAGGAACCCTTCCATTCCCACAGCCCGTTTGCAGGGCCGGCGGCGCTGTCCAAGGTGCTGAAAGCAACCGGCATGTGCGCTCGCCGCTGTCCAAAGTGCTGAAAGCGAGAGCGCCGTTTCAGCCGTCAACCCACCCGCCTCTCTCTCTCTCTCTCTCTCTCTCTCTCTCTCTCTCTCTCTTCTCTCTCTCTCTCTCTCTTCTCTCCTCTCTCTCTCTGTCTCTCTCTCTCTCTGTCTCTGTCTCTGTCTCTCTCTCTCTCTCTCTCTCTCTCTCTCTCTCTCTGTCTCTCTCGTCTCTCTCTCTCTCTCTCTCTCTGTCCGCTCTGTCTCTCTCTCTCTGCACTCTACTGTCTCTCTGTCTCTGTCTCTGTCTCTCTCTCTCTCTCTCTCTCTCTCTCACCCCCCTCTCTCCCCTCTCTCTCTTTCTCTCTCTCTCTCTCTCACCCACCCCTCTCCCCCCACCCCACGTCGCGCTAGCAGCAGTGACGTGGGCGAACGTGCAGGCGGCTCAGCCCCAAAGTCCCCGAGACGCCAGCTTGTCGAGGGGGGCAGAAACCGAAGCGGGGAGGAGACAAGCGAGCCAGAGCGCTTCCTGGAGGCTGTGTGTGTGTGTGTGTGCGCGAGTGTTTGTGAAAGTGCGCGCGCCTCCGCGCGCGCCCCCGCGTTTTCTCAACCTACCTCTCTGGCATTCGCGGCAAATCAGCAGCTCAAACCTCCTCCCCCCCACCTCCCCCAGGAAAAAAGGGAATCATCGCTGTCATCCACCGGCTCCCGGTTTACCTACCAGTTGCTGGCCCATGAGGTATTGTGGCAATGTTTGCGGTCTGGAGCAACGGTTTACCTCCATCCTAAATTGCCCCCGTCGATTATGGGCTGTATTGGCTCCAAAACCCCCATCGGTAAGTCTGTCTTCATTGTTTGTGGAAAGTGTGGGGGGGGGTGAGATGGAGAGGAAGGCGGCTGCGTTTTCCCGTGGACCGGGACCAGGCATCCTTATGGACTGGGGAAAATGCTGGGTGCTCCCTGTGGAGAATGGGGATTGGGGGGGGGGAGAGAGGAGGTGGTAGCAAGGAACCTGAACGATCCCTGAGGGGGATCTCTCTCTCTCTCTCTCTCTGTGCGTGTGTGTGTGTGTGTGTGGGCGGGATGCGCTCAGCCGAGCCCAGTTAGGTTGCCTGCTTCCTGCCTGGATCCTCCTGGCGTGGGGTATCGCAGCTCTTGGACGGTCACAATTGCACGGTCGGCTTTCGCAGGACTGCATGGCCCCACAGCTCTCCAGCAGTTCGTTAGGTTGTTTTCTCCTTCGTTCGCTTTCTCCCTCTCCGCCCTCCCGCCTCACCCCGCGTCGCCAGCTACGGCCGAAGCCCGGCGCAATTAGCATGCTAGGGCAGACTCGCCGTTGCCAAGGAACCGTTCTCCTTAGCAGACCTTCAGTCTCTCTCCCCACCCCCCCCACCCCACCCCCCACGTCTCCCCAATATCAATTGCCATCCCAGAAATCAGAAAAAGGCGAAAGGAAGGGCCGGGGGGTGGGAGGTTGGGGCGGGGAACCCCAGCCGATTAACAAGATTCGCAAACTGGGTTTTCTACTCCGGGGTGCAAAAAAAAAAGGAAGGAAAAAGGAAGATAGAAGGGGAGGCTTTGAAGCGTACTTCCAAGCTGAGTTGAGGTCCTAGCTTAGAGTAGGTATTTTGTAGGGTCACCAAGTGAGAGTTGGGTGGATAGCAGTCGAATGGGGCAAGTGAAAAATAAAGGCATGCAAAAGAAAAGGCTGGCTTTGCAAGATGTGTGTATGTTATGAGTAAACCTCTCAGAAAGGGTCCCCTCTAACTCTGGCACTGTCTGGCGAAGGGAGTAACTGTTCTATGCCAATTGGAAGTATTATATTCAATTCCTTATTGGCACATGCCTCGTAACTGATTAGATGCCAGCCAGCCTCCTTCTCTGGCTGCTCTGGAACTGAGAATAACCGGTTCTTTTCTCTCAGGAGTTACCTCTGAGTTACTTGGAGTAACTCTACACTGTTGACATGGGTAGAATGAGCACAGTAGAGTCCTAGAAACAGTTGCAGAAAGTTTGCCCGGGAGGTGAAGAAGGAAACCTGTAACGTCGATATAATTGCATAGGGTATCTATGAGTTTTTACTTACACATGAATAGCTCATTCTTCAAATCCACTAAGCCTTCTTAGCGCAGATCCCTAACATACAGATTGGAAAAGCCTTACGCAATTAATAATGGAACAGAACAACAACGACAAAAATTTGGCCTAAGAAGATCCAGAGATCTTTATCTGGCATTAAGAAAGAAAGAAGAAAGAAAGAAAGAAAGAAAGAAAGAAAGAAAGAAAGAAGAAAGAAAGAAAGAAAGAAAGAAAGAAAGAAAGAAAAAGAAGAAAGAAAAAGACATTGATTGCTGTGCAAATCTCTTGTTTAGTTGGTGGCATTTCAAAACGGAGGTGGGTTGGGAAGCCAAGAGGACTTCAAGAATTTGGTTATGAGAAGAGCTTCTCAGTTATGAAAGTCAAGCCAGAGAGCGCGCAAGGTTTTGCAAGTTTTCACAGGGAGGCAAGTTCCGTGTAAAAGAGAAAGACGGTGATTTTAGTAGGAATAGCTTAATTGAACTCAACGACAATCATAGAAATGTTGATCTGCCATCCCTCAACATTTCTCATTTGAGAGAGAGAGAAAAAAACCCTTCCCTTCGAGATTTTCTCCTCTCGTAGATTCATTTGTGCACGTGCCTTTTGCAGCGTGTTTTAAGGCAGGGGTCTCCAACCTTGGCAACTTTAAGCCTGGCGGACTTCAACTCCCAGAATTTCCCAGCCAGCTAGGCTAGGGAATTCTGGGAGTTGAAGTCCGCCAGGCTTAACGTTGCCAAGGTTGGAGACCCCTGTTCTAAGGCGTGATCTAAATTCAGAGGAATTTTCCTTTCTGGATATTCAGTGGTTGATCCAGGAAAAAGGCAGGGATTATTTTTGTATCTTGTTTATTGGGCATCGATGGCAACGTTCACGTGGCCAAGTCGGTCAGGTTGGGCTCAAGACCTGCAGGCTGCATCCACAAACTGTGCCAAGCTTATTTCGACACTCAAGCATAACACGCATCGTTCTTCTAAACCCACCAAGGTTATGGACGGTGCAAGGTTAATTTTAACCCAGAGAAGGATGAGAGTTTAGTGGCTTCCGCGAACCTAGACTGTTTAGTGACGAGTGCCGTGGGTACATCCATAAAATGGGTTCATTCAGGAATCAGGAGATGTGTCTGCAGAATGTCTATTTAATTCTAAGGTTGGGGGAAAACACCCTACTCTGGATCCATTGTGGTAATTCAGGTTAAATAACATTAATCTGTGCTGCGTAGTTATTTGTCTTCGTGGGCTAAAATTCCGCGCTGCGTGGTTTAAGCTTGAAGACTGATCTTTTTGCATTCGGCATTGGCGTGTTTGTCTGGCTGCAAAGATGTTCTCTTGCACTCAGAAAGTTCCTTCTGCTTGACATCACCATGTTTATCTATACCCCCCCCCCCTTTCTAATGTTATTTTTTCAGAATATCATCTGTCTCAGTGAGTTCTCCCAAATTTGTCTGTTTTTCCTCCTCAAACTAAGGCGGACGAGTAAGAACAGACCAAAGGGCAATTTCTTCATACACACACACACACACACACAAAAAAAAATGAAATCAAATTATGGAAATTATGGAAAAGGGGCCTGGTAGCTCAGCAGACCAATAGCATTGTGATTAACACCAGCTGTCTGCAATTACTGTAAGTTCGAATCTCACCAGGCTCAAGGTTGACTCAGCCTTCCATCCTTTCTAAGGTAGGTAAATTGAGGACCCAGTTTGTGGGGGCAATAAGCTGACTTTGTATAAAATATACAAAAGTATGAAGGCTATTGCTTAACGCACTGTAAATCCGCCCTGAGTCTCCGGAGAAGGGCGGCATATAAATCAAATTAAAAAAAAAAAATAATTGCGAGCGCAAGGCACAAGAGTGGCCCAACTGAGATTTCAGAAATGTCAGAGTTGAAAGGGGGGAACCTCGGAGGTCTTCTAATCCAACCCTTTGCCCAACCAGGAGTCCCTGTCCCCATGCCAGAAAAGTGACCGTCCAGTTTCTTCTTAAAAACCTCCAGTATAGAAGCACCTACAACTTCTGAAGGCAAACCGTTCCACCGGTTAATTGTCCTCACTGTTAGGAATTTTCTCCTTAGTTCTAAGTTGCTTCTCTCCTTGATTAGTTTCCATCCATTTTTTTTTCTTGCCTTGCCTTCTGGTGCTTTGGAAAATAAGCCGACCCCCTCTTCTTTGTGGCAGCCCCTCAAATATTGGAAGACTGCTACCACGTCACCCCTTGTCCTTCTTTTCCCTAGACTAGACAAACCCAAGATGGATGATTGATAGAGGAGAAGATGACTCTCAATGGTTACTAGTCAAGATAGTTACTTATGGTATCAGAGATGATATCAGAGATGGTGTGCCTTTAAACAGTGGTCCCTACGATGGTTGATCTCGTGCCCTGCATGTGAACGTCGACAAAAATCTAGCTTGTCTTTGTATCCATCATACGTTCAGCGTGGTCAGTTCATGGCCCTTATGTTTTGATACTCGGGAGAAAAGATTCCTAACTTTGAAATCCTCGGTGGTCTCTGAGCTTGGTTGTGTTTTATTACCAAACTAGGTAACATCACCAGCACTGATCGTGTTACCTAGTATGGTAATGAAAGGTCTGCAAGAAAACAATGAAGCTCAGAGAGCAGCAAAGACCCCACAGTTCAATTCCGAGCTACAAATATTCTCAATTCCCAACTTGTTTCATACTTATATCCTGAGTACCTCGGTGGTCAATCTTAGAAGGGATAGGAAAAAAAACCTCCAGTGCTGGTCAGGAAATCTTTCTCTCAATCCAGATCATTTTTAAAAATTTAAGCTGCAGGTGCTTCTCACTCTTCTTCTGTGGATTGGTGGATACCATAACAACTTCTTTATGCACTATGAACATGTTGAGATGAGCGATGTGCAACCATTGTAAATACATAGCAGTTGCCAAGTACCTAAATTTTGATTACATGATCGTGGGGATGCTGCAATAGGTAGTAGATACTAGAATGGAATGGAATGGAATGGAATGGAATGGAGTAGAATAGAATAGAATAGAATAGAATAGAATAGAATAGAATAGAATAGAATAGAATAGAATAGAATGGAATGGAATGGAATGGAATGGAATGGAATGGAGTGGAATGGAATAGAATAGAATAGAATAGAATAGAATAGAATAGAATAGAATAGAATAGAATAGAATAGAATAGAATAGAATAGAGTAGAATAGAGTAGAATAGAGTAGAATGGAATGGAATGGAATAGAATAGAATAGAATAGAATAGAATAGAATAGAATAGAATAGAGTAGAGTAGAATGGAATGGAATGGAGTGGAGTGGAGTGGAGTGGAGTGGAGTGGAATGGAATGGAATGGAATAGAATAGAATAGAATAGAATAGAATAGAATAGAATAGAATAGAATAGAACAGAACAGAACAGAACAGAACAGAATAGAATAGAATAGAATAGATTTTTTTATTGGCCAAGTGTGATTGGACACACAAGGAATTTGTCTTGGTGCAGAAGCTCTCAGTGTACATAAAAAGACAAGATACGTTCCTCAAGAATCATAAGGTACAACACTTAATGATAGTCATAGGGAAACAGTCAATATAAATCTTAAGGATACCAGCAACAAGGTTACACAGTCATAAGTGGAAGGAGATGGGTGATGGGAACGATGAGAAGATTAATAGTAGTGCAAACTTAGTAAATAGTTTGACAGTGTTGAGGGAATTATTTGTTTAGCAGAGTGATGGTGTTTGGGAAAAAAACTGTCCTTGTGTCTAGTTGTTCTGGTGTGCAGTGCTCTATAGCGTCGTTTTGAGGGTAGGAGTTGAAACAGTTTATGTCCAGGATGTGAGGGGTCTGTAGATATTTTCACACCCCTCTTTGTGACTCGTGCAGTATACAGGTCCTCCGTGGAAGGCAGGTTGGTAGCCATTGTTTTTTCTGCAGTTCTAATTATCCTCTGAAGTCTCTCTCTGTCTTGTTGGGTTGCAGAACCAAACCAGACAGTTATAGAGGTGCAGATGACAGACTCAATCATTCCTCTGTAGAACTAGATCAGCAGCTCCTTGGGCAGTTTGAGCTTTCTGAGGACTGGTTGTAAATAAATCACTTTTTTCAGTGCCGTCGTAACTTCAAAAGATTGTGAAACAAATGGTCATTAAGTCAAAGACTACCTGTATGAGACCTGTATAGCTACATCACTCTGTTGGGTGGTAGTGTCAATAGTCTCCCTTCTGCATATAAACTTATTCTAGGCGGGAAGGAAAGGATGGGACTGCAAATAAGCAAAGATCTCTGGGAATTGTAGTCCCTGCCCTACTGGAGGGTAGTAGGAAAAGCTGGGAAAAGCAGAACTTTATTTATCTGTATAGATAAATACCAGGTTTATTTCCAAATGCTTTGGAATCTTTCTTCTTTTATAATATTCTGCAATTTGGTTTAAAATACTCAGGCCAAACAACAAGTAATGGAAAGAGCAAGACATATTCAAACCATGGCTATGATTAACTATGATGATGATGATTATTCTTTCTTTAAGTTTAAAAATGTTACAGTTAACATTTCTTGAAAGACGCTAGTTATTACTTTTGAATACATATGAATGGAATAGCCGTAATTATATAAGAGATTTATGTGGCCATTCACTTCAGGGGGTACCGTTCTTTAAAGAAACCTATTATGTGGGGAAAATACGGTGAAGGCAAGAAACCACTTCTCTATACTAACCGACATAAAGAGGAAATAACAAAGGAACAGAAAAGAAAAACCCTAGAAAGAATTTGCTGTATATATGTATATGTATGTTTTCTGAGGTTTTCGCGGGTGTGTTTGTAGGTCTTTGGTCTGTTATTCGGGTTTTCTCCTGCGTAAAATTGGAGGTTTCTTGGCAACGTTTCGACGAAGTCTCATTCGTCATCTTCAGGCTGGTGTTCTCGGCTTCGTGCTTCTTGGAGCAATGTGTGTGATCGCAGCTGTTTGCTCCTAGAAGCATGAAGCCGAAGAACACCAGCCTGAAGATGACGAATGAGACTTCGTCGAAAATTGCCAAGAAACTTCCAATTTTACGGGGGAGAAACCCCGAATAACCAAAGACCTACATGTATATGTATACGTATACGTATACGTATACGTATATGTATATGTATATGTCAGTGTGGTGAAATCAATTTTTTTACTACCAGTTCTATGGGCATAGCTTGGTGGGTGTGGTGTGGCTTGTTGGGTGTGGCAAGGGAAGGATACTGCAAAATCTCCATTCCTACCCCACTCCAGGGGAAGGGTACTGCAAAATTCCCATTCTCTCTCCACTCCTGGGGGAAGGATATTGCAAAATCTCCATTCTCACCCCACTCTGGGGCCAGCCAGAGGTGGTATTTGCCGGTTCTCTGAACTGCTCAAAATTTCCTCCACTGGTTCTCCAGAATCTGTCAGAACCTGCTGGATTTCACCCCTGGTATATGTATATGTATATGTGTGGGTGTCAGCATTCTGATGCTTCCATAAAAAGACGAGGCTTGACTTTTCACCTACTTATTTTCTCTGTAGATAATATCCCCTAGGAGATGGGATGGGAGGGGGGAACATTCCTGTGGGGTGAGGTCAGAAGCTGGGGAGACTGACTTGGAAGATGGCCAATGAGAAGATGAGAATTGGGGAATGGAAAGGGAAGGGTTTGTGGGTCAGAGGGTTAGTATCGGCTACGACGAAGTCAGGGCCAGATCTGTCATACTCAATAAATGGAATATTTCAGCAAAGATTAATTGTTTGGGAGTGCAATTTATTTGAGATGACATCGAAACCTGACAGTGGGTGTATCAAATAGGAAGGCAGACAGGCAGGGAGGGAGGAAAATAAGAAAGATTAGGCTACTGAATCATAGGTTGTCCTTGACTTATAAACATTTGTTTTGTTTAGTGACCGTTCGACGTCAACATGACATTGAACAAAGTGATTTGGGACCGTTTTTCGCACTTCGAACTGTTTCAGCAGGCCCATAGTCACGTGATCAAAACCAGACTCATACTTATGACAGGTGCGGGGGTGTGTGTCACATGATCACCGTTTGTGGCCTTCTGACAAAGTCAGTGGGGAAGCCACTTAGCCACTATGTTACTAACCGCCGCTGTGATTCCCTTTACGACTGCGGCGAGAAAGGCCATAAAACGGGGGCAAAACTCACTTAACAGCCGTCGTCATGCTTTGCCGCAGAAAGGCAACTTGGGCTCAATTGTGCTCGTAAGTCGAGGACTACCGGAACGTACACTTCTTCCCTTTCATGAGTTTGATTCCATTTGAAAGCGAGGGATTGAATCTAGGCTCACACAGAATAGCAATGAGACTTAGACTTATATACCACTTCACTGGGCTTTACAGCAGGGGTCTCCAACCTTGGCAAGGTTGGAGACCCCTGCTTTACAGCCCTCTCTAAGCGATTTACAGAGTCAGCCTATTTGTTCTGACCTAGGCTTCCTGAGTCATTAAAACACACGAGTAGTCCCAAAAACCTCTTTTATTTTCAACAGCTGTGAATTCTGTTCATTCACAGATGGGTCCCAATTAGTTGTAAAGAGTCCTTCGGGAGAAGTCCTTCGGGATAATCACCCACCTTTATCTCCCTTGACACGCTGCCAAAGACCTACTTGGCAAAGCCACAGGGAGTCCAGAATCAAACAGAGCTTCAGGCTTTAAACTGAACCGAATGAACAAACGTTGCTTCCTGCAAAGGCCCACATGCCCTTGCTCCTCTTTTAAGTCTTATGTGGGGGGGGGGGGCAATCATCTCCCGAGTCATCCCTTTTGTTTTAGCTGGTCTTGCCTTCTGGCAGCTCTGCGCATGCGCGTACTGGGAACAGGCTCCCCCTGTTCCTCTGCCTCGCTGAGGTCCGACTCTGGAGGCTCCGGAGGCAGCACATACCTCCCAGATGGCCCTTTCTCTGCCTCCAACACAGAGCCCTCGTCCGAGCTGGCCCATGGTCCTCCCCAGCCTCCTCACTGTCTGACTCTGCTGCCAACTCTGCAGGCTGTTGGCAGACCACAACACTATTTGCCCCCCAACAATCTGGGTCCTCAGTTTAACATACAGACCGTCTTGTCCTTCGATAATTCACAAGGCAGAGAGTTTATTTCTCTCATCCTTCTAGCTTCAGCCTCCGTGGCTACGACTTCCAGATCCCAGAACTATCGTAACGGTAACCCAATCCATTGTTCAGAGGAGCGTCTCACCCTTCCCATTCCTCTCGGCTTTTGAGCTGGTCCTTGTAGCAACCCCACGGGGAAAATCAGCAAGGGAAGCTGAACAATTGGTAGAGAGATTTTGGATTTCTGGACGTCACATGGATGGGGATCTCAAAAAACGATGCTGTGAACCTCCCGTTTGTAATTGGCCTACCGGTGCCAGGCAAGAAATATCCCTGATCTCCGTGCTTTCCGCCGTGCCCTCAAAACCCTGATGTTCCAACAAGCGGGGCTAAACATACGAACGTGTGAATGTTTTTAAAATGTTATCTAATTTTAGGTTCTATTTAATTGGGCCAAACTATGTTATAATAATAATTTTAATTAGAAATTTTATGATGTTTGTGTATCTATATTTTTCTTGACTGTACACCGCCTTGAGTCCTACGGGAGAAAGGCGGTCTAGAAATATAATAAATAAATAAATAAATAAATAAATAAATAAATAAATAAATAAATAAATAAATAAATAAATAAATAAATAAATAAATAAATAAATAAATAAATAAAGATAGAAGCAGTGCTGTCCAATGGGGCATCATATGCAGCCAGGCATCCAGTTTTGCTCACCACAGTATATAAAAAAAAATAACTTCGTTATTCTGTTACAATTACAAATGGCCCTCTTGGTTGAAGTTTTGAGAAGTTCTCCACTGGGAGGTGGTAGGGGTCTCCAAGATATGGCCAACCCCCCCTTCCCACAAAAGCTGCCTGTTTTTTTATGTGCACCATAGAGCATTGATTATACCATGGTGGCCACCATCGAATCTTTTTTGACTATATCTTGTGGACATCCCAATAGAGAGTAAGAAGGGGGCTACATACAGTGGCAGCCAAAAAAACCAGTGCAATCCTAAATTGCATTAACAGTGGGATACAATCAAGATCGAGTGAGGTACTAATACCACTCTATCAAGCCTTAGTAAGACCACACCTAGAATACTGCATCCAGTTTTGGTCACCACACTATAAAAAAGACGTTGAGACTCTAGAAAAAGTGCAGAGAAGAGCAACCAGGATGATTACGGGACTGGAGACTAAAACATACGATGAACGGTTATATGAACTGGGCATGGCTAGTCTAGTGAAAAGAAGGACCGGGGAGACATGATAGCAGTCTTCCAATATTTGAGGGGCTGCCACAGAGAGGAGAGGGGTCAAGCTATTTTCCAAGGCACCTGAAGGCCAGACAAGGAATAATAGATGGAAACTGAAAAAGGAGAGATTCAAGCTGGAAATAAGGAGGAATTTTCTGACAGTGAGAACAATCCACCAATGGAACAGAAGTTGCCTTTGGACGTTGTGGGAGCTTCATCACTGGAGGCTTTCAAGAAGAGACTGGACTGCCATCTGTCAGAAATGGTGTAGGGTCTCCTGCTTGGATGGGGGTTGGACTAGATGACCTACAAGGTCCCTTCCAACTCTGTTAATCAGTTAAAAATCTGTTAAAAGTTTTAAGAAAAACTCCTCGAGATCTTGGCTGAAATGATGACCGAGAAATATGGATTCTGGCAATTGAAAAAAAAATTAATTCACTCTTATCAACCTTGGAAACTCCAGGTAATCCTTCACTTACGACCACTTAACATTCCTAAGAAAGATGGTTGTTAAGTGAGTTTTGCTCCATTTCACGATCTTTCTTGGCAGAGGTGTTAAGTGAATATCTGCAGTTAAATTAGTAACATAGTTGTTAAGTGAATCTGGCTTCCTCGTTGACTTTGTTCGTCAGAAGGTCTCAAAAAGGGATCACATGACCCCGGGACACTGCAACCGTCATAAATATGAGTCAGTTGCCAAATGCCTGAATATTGATCACATGCAACCATTGGGAGTGTGAAAAACAGTCATAAGTCAATTTTTTCAGTGCCGTTGTAACTTCGATTGAACTGTTGTTAAGTTAAGACTACCTGCATTCTTTCTCTTTTCTCATCCTCAAGAGCCTGCGGAACTCCTTGCCAAAGGAAACAAGCTTAACTTTCACAATGACTTTCTGCGAAAAGACAAAAGAACATTTTATTGAATCAGACTTTTAACTTTCAAACTGACTTTTGTGCCGAGATGGGGTGATTTATTTGTTCCTTGACTTTTTTGCTGTTGTTAATGAGTTTTAACTGCTTCCAATTCATTGCGTTTTCGGTTGGAATGAGTGAAAATAGAATATATAGATATGTTCCAGATCTTTTTTTTTTTTAAAGAGTTTTAAAATAGATTTGGAATTTTGTTGACTTGCCTTAAGCAGGAAAATATACGATATTGAAATGACTTGAAGCCCTTTGATGGAGTTGCTTGCCCTGAATGTCTTTTATATCTCAATGAACGCATTTTATGTATTAAGTTTCCTAATATAGCTTAGCGTCGTTTAGATCAGATAAAGGTAATGATGATGACATCCTGGGGAGGCGATAAATGATATTCATTTAATATCTTACCCCGATTAAGGAATTAATCCATCGGCACAATGCCCTGATGGAGTTACAGGGCAAGTTGAGTTCGCACAACACATTAAACCCCCCCCTTACAAATCTAACCAAGCTTTAATGGGAATGCAGTCACTAGGTCCATAACAGTCCTGGTTAAGCATTTTAGGAGTACATAACACAGAATGCATGCTACTCAATGTACACCGCAGGCATATTTTCAAACAGCGACTTTTCAGCCTGAAATCCCCCCGCGCTATGTTGGCTTAATCAAAAAAAAAAAAATGCACACCAGCTGAATTCCCCTCCGGTTTTATTTCCTAGGAGAAATGTTTCAGATTTGCAACCGAAAAATCGGCAGATCTATTGCAGGCTTAATTGGCTGGTCAGCATAACAGGAATCTAACAGATTTTACTCCGTAATAAATAGAGGATTGGGCCATAAGCCCAGGCTCTGAGGCTGTAATAAGGATTAAATGTCTTCAGGAGGATTTATTCGGTTAAGACTATTGCCAAAGATGCATTTTCTGTATTCTAGCATGTTTGTTTTCAACCGGGACAAAGAAGTTTGAAAAACCTTTGCTTGAGAGTTGATCGATTTAATTAAAAAAAAAATAAAATTCAAACGGGGCCTTAGCATTTTCCGTGGTTGTTGTTGTTTTTTTTTTTTTAAAGTGGAATCTGCACTGTCTCGTTTCTTTTCCAAATCGGAAATTAAAGCGGGGAAAATATTCTCGTTTTGTGCCAGCGGGAAACAAGTTTGCCTCCTTTGATACAGGAAATAAATACTGGCAGGGCAAGAGAGGCTTCCTGCCAGCCGGCATGAGAGCTAGAAACTTGGGCAGACGCTTAGCGAGGAAACTGGCTTGCTTTCTCAAAACGCTTGGAAAGAAACACTGTGTCTCTAGGCTTTTTAGGACAGAAATCTCGAGGCAGATGGGCAGGTGGTGTGATGCTCCACAGATAGCCGGATGGAGCTGAAGAAGATCCTGCAAGCTCAGATTTCCTGGCCCGGAAGCTTTTGGCGTTTTTTGTAATTTGTGGATTAGGGGGTGACACGATAGCAGTCTTCCAATATTTATTTGTTTGTTTGTTTGTTTGTTTGTTTAGACTTATATGCCGCCCTTTCTCCGAGAGGACTCAGGGCAGCTCATAACAATAAAACAGAAAAATAAAACAAAAATTCTGGGTTAAAAGTTACACATAAAATCCCTAAAATCAATTAAAATCCATTTTAAAAACCCCCATCAGTCCAGGCCGGCCAGGGGAAATAGCCACGTTTTTAGTTCGCGGCGGAAAGAGTGAAGGTCGGGGGCCATCCGGAGCTGATTTCAGAGGGTAGGTGCGCCCACAGAGAAGGCCCGCTCCGTAGGGGTCGCCAGCCAACACTGTCTGGCCGACGGCACCCCGAGTAGGCCCTCTCTGAGGGGCTGTCATAGGAAGGAGGAGGTCAACCTATCCTCCCAAGCACCTGAGGGCAGGACAAGAAGCAACGGATGGAAACTAATCAGGGAGAGAAGCAATCTAGAACTGAGGAGAAAATTTCCTGACAGTGAGGGAAAAATAAATAAATTAACCAGCGGAACTGCTTGTCTCCTGAATTTGTGGGTGCTGCATTGTTGGAAGTTTTCAAGAAGAGTATGGAGAGCCATTTGTCGGGGGTTTAGGGCAGCGATGGCTAACCTTTTTGCCATCGCGTGCCATCGCGTGCCAAAAGCGGGGTGTATAGGGAGGGGGTCGCACACACGTGTGCCCAGACCCATAATTCTACGTGCCCAGCCACCTGCGCATGCACGCATGACCCCCTGCACTCCCCCCTCTTTTGGCACACGATGGCACGGTGGGCCCAGTAGGCCCGTTTTTCTCTCTCCTCAGGCTCCAGAGCCTTTCTAGGTGCCTGGGGAGGGCAAAAACAGCCTTCCCCACCCCTCCAGAGGCCCTCTGGTGGCCGGAAACAGAGTGTTTCCTGACTTCAGGTGGGCCCAGAAGGCCTGAAAATCAGCTGGCCGGAGCTGAGCTCAGGTGCCCACCAATATGGCTCTGCCTGCCATCTGTGGCATGCATGCCATAGGTTCGCCATCACGGGTTTAGGGTCTCCTGCCTGAGCAAGGGGTTGGACTTGATTAAAAGACCTCCGAGGTCCCTTCCAATTCTGTTGTCCCAAAGATGCTTTTTTCAAGCGGCAACTGGACTTTCTGGGTTTTTTTCTTTGAAGACGTTTCACTTCTCATCCAAGAAGCTTCTTCAGCTCTGATTGGATGGTGGGGAATGGAAGGATTTCTACTCCTTGCAGACAGCTGGACATTTGCATCCTTTTTAGAGAGCCCCGAACGGCCACTTGGAAGTTTATCTGTGTCCTCAGGGTCACCTGAGTGGTGCAAAGATGACCCTGATGACACAGTTAAACCTCCACGTGACCTTAATGACCCACTAAAAGAATGAAAGGAGTCTGCAAGAAGTAGAAATCCGTCCATTCTCCACCATCCAGTCAGAGCTGAAGAAGCTTCTAGGATGAGAAGTGAAACATCTTCGAAGAAAAACCAGAAAGTCCTGTTGCCTCTTGAAAAAAAATCACCTTTGGGACAATCCTGATCTGGATGACTGAGAATCTCCATGTTATTCTATATTCTGTATTGTGGACGTATGTATTTCTTGTTTTCAAATGATTATTTTCACCAGTGATGGGATTCAGCCGGTTCGCACCACTTCGGGAGAACCGGTTGTTAACTTTCTGAGCAGTTTGGAAAACTGGTTGTTGGAAGAAATCATTAGGGCAGAGAACCGGTTGTTAAATTACTTGAATCCCACCACTGATTCTCACCCACCCCATCTACATGCATCATTTTATTTTTTGGAAGAAAAAAAAATAACAGGAAAAAATTGCGGACAGCTATCCTCTGCTGAAGCTTTGATGAACAGATTGATTAGAACTACATAATCGTTCATTGCAACCCATTAGTAATTGTAGGACAATTTCTAGAGCAAAGAGGGTGTGGCTGTGTTGGGAATGACAGCTCCTAGATCAGAGGCGGGTAACTATGGCAACTGTATGACCCGTGGACTTCAACTCCCAGAATTCTTCAACTAGCGTGGCTGGCTCAGGAATTCTGGGAGTTGAACTCCACAAGTCTTAAAGTTGTCCCAGTTGTCCACCCCATCCTAGATTCTAGCCTGGTCCTTCTCAGTTGGAGTCACGCTTCATGTTTTGTTTGGTGGAACCGTTGCTTTGAACGGCGAACCAAAGTTAGCGATGTACGAAGCCAACATTTGATCCTGAGTCCAGTTCACGATTCCATCCAGCCCGGTCCCATCTGGTCAGCTCAAAAAAAACCCATTAAAGCTTGGATGGATTTTTGGAGCAGATCCATTCTGGATGGAGATGCTGGGTTTGCACGGAGCATGTTCTTTTCCTTTGGCCCGATAGTTGAACAGCCAAAGGAGGCCCTCAGGAGGACCGGCAAAGTTGTTGGCTCCTTGAGATCAAAATCATGTGAGGTGCTAATACCACTCTATCAAGCCTTAGTAAGACCACACCTAGAGTACTGCATCCAGTTTTGGTCACCACAATATAAAAAGAGATGTTGAGACTCTAGAAAGAGTGCAGAGAAGAGCAAGCCAGAGGATTAGGGGACAGGCGACTAAATCATACAATGAACGGTTGCTGGAACTGGGTATGTCTACTTTAATGAAGAGAAGGGCCAGGGGAGAAATTATAGCAGTGTTCCAATATTTTGTTTTGGTCCGCCAGTGGCCTGCGCGGATTGTGGCTGATCCCGATGAGGAGGAGGTTAGTGTGAGGTTGTGCCAGCAGCCGGTGCAGCCAGCGCTCGCGTCGGACAGCAAGGAGGCTGAAGAAGCTGTGGTACCAGAGGCAGAGACTCAGCCAGGGCCTTCAGAACCTCCAGAGCAGTGGTGGGTTCCTCCTGGTTCGGTCTGGTTCGGCCGAGCCAGTAGCGGTGACGATATGACATCACCGAACCGGTTCTCCCCCCCGCCCTCCCACCCCACCCACGTTATTCTTACCTTTTATTTGGTCCCAGCCCCAATCTATTGCTGCCTCCTGAGTCCCAGCTGATGACTAGAGGGGAAAAAACTGTTTAAACTCTTGCCTGGGGCTTCAAAGGGCCGTCCTACAGCTGATCAGTGTTAAAAGCAAACAAATGAGTCGGGTCGTAAGTGCGAGGACCTTCCAGAAATGACTCTGACCAGCTAGCCACGCCCACCTAGTCACATGACCTCCAAGCCACACCCACAAAACAAGCCGCACTCACAGAACTGGTAGTAAAAATATTTAGAACCCACCCCTGCTCCAGAGGCTCCTTCAAGTGGAGAGAGCAAAGTGGAGGAGCCTCTCCTCAATGCTCAAGCACACAGGGCTACCAAAAGACAGGAGTGGCTACTCAAGAGAAGGAGGTCTTCTCAAGAGTAAGGTTTGAGGATAATTGGCCACTCCCTTAGCCTATTTAAGTCGCATGCAGTTAGTAATTTCTTGCTGGAAACAACGTGTAATTATTACAGAGCATTTTGGAGAGTGAGTGTCTTATCGTATCTTGTTTTCTGGGCTGGTTGCCAACCTTTGCCGGACTTTGTTTATTCTTGGTACGTTATAACTTTGATAAGGACCGTTGGTGTGTGTCACAATCCTTGGGAATCCGGAGCTGGGGCAAAACATATTTCAGGGGCTGCCACAGAGAGGAAGGGGTCAAGCTATTTTCCAAAGCACCCGAAGGCCAGACAAGGAGCAATAGATGGAAACTGACCAAGGAGAGATTCAACCTGGAAATAAGGAGACATTTCTTGACAGTGAGAGCAATCAACCCATGGAACAGAAGTTGCCTTCGGAAGTGGTGGGAGCTTCATCGTTGGAAGTTTTCAAGAAGAGACCAGACTGCCATCTGTCATCTGTAGGGTTCTCCTGCTTGGGTGGGTGGGTGGTGGTTGGACTAGATAACCTACAAGGTCCCTTCCAACTCTGTTAATCTCTAATCCTAATTGAAGACATGGCATCAATTTGGGGAGGGGGAGACTTCTATTTTTAACCTCCCGGGATTGGCTTTTCTCTGAGGCCGAAGCGCCACAACAAACTCTCAGCTGATGGGTTTCATTCGGCATCTGACTGGTTGCTGACAATTGGGACAAGAGACGGTCTTGCCTTCCGGCGCACTCTGTCCCAACGCGTTAGCTTTGTCTGCTCATCTACTCTAAGATGTCCCCCTTGTCTCCGTGAACGTCGAAGTCGCTTGGCTAGTAAAAAGCTTTGTTTTGGATTGGCTCCTTTTTTTTTTTTTGGTTGTTGTCGTTGCTTCACTTGTCGGCAAGGACCCAAACAATGCGTGTATCAGTTCCGCACAACCGAACGCTTTCAATATTGTCCTGCCGTCGTATAAATAAACATCTCCGAATGGAAAACGCTTGATGTGGATGGAAGGCTCAAGACAGAGCAATTGCATTGTCAGCTGGGCAGCCCCCAAAGCTTTATATGGGGGGTTTCTGCCCCTTTAATTAAAACCTTCCCCTTTATAGTCCTGCCTGTGACATGCATCCCTGCCTGCGTTCACGGGATATGCTTAATGCAGGGGTGGGTTCTAATTTTTTTTACTACCGGTTCTGTGGGCGTGGCTTATTTTGTGGGCGTGGCTTGATGGTCATGTGACGTCGGGGCCAAATTATTTAATGTGTTTTTAAATAGTTTTTAAATTTTATATGGGTACTTGGCTGTGCACCGCCCTGAGTCCTTCCGGAGAAGGGCGGTATAAAAATTAGATAAATAAATAAATAAATAAATAAATTATTTAGGATTTAGCAGAGGTACTGGTCTACCAGGCTTTTAACTGCTTGCAGAGTTGTACCGATCTACCCATTTATTTTTTGCAGGCACTGGTCTACCCATTTATTTTTGCAGGCACTGATCTACTCATGTATTTTTGCAGGCAATGATCTACTCATGTATTTTTGCAGGCACTGATCTACTCATGTATTTTTGCAGGCAATGATCTACTCATGTATTTTTGCAGGCACTGATCTACTCATGTATTTTTGCAGGCACTGGTCTACTCATTTGTTTTCTTTTAACACTGATCAGCTGTAGGGCGGCCCCAGGGCAAGAGTTTAAACAATTTTTTTCCCTCTAGCCATTAGCTGGGACTCAGAAGGCAGCAATAGATTGGGGGTGGGGCCAAATAAAAGGTAAGAATAACGCGGGGGGGAGGGGGCAGAACCGGTTCGGTGATGTTGCTTCTCATAAGTTGCTTCTCTCCTTGATTAGTTTCCACCCTTTGCTTCCAGTGGTGGGTTTCAATTTTTTTTACTACCGGTTCTGTGGGCGTGGCTTGGTGGGTGTGGCATGGCTTGATGGACGTGGCAGGGGAACGATACTGTAAAATCTCCATTCCCTTCCCAATCCAGGAGAAGGTTACTGCAAAATCAAAACCTGATTTTGATCAAAATCAAAATCAAAAACATCAAAACCCTGATGTTCCAACAGGCGGGGCTAAACATATGAACATGTGAATGTTTTTAAAATGTTATCTAATTTTAGGTTCTATTTAATTGGGCCAAACTATGTTATAATAATAATTTTAATTAGCAATTTTATGATGTTTGTGTATCTATATTTTTCTTGACTGTACACCACCTTGAGTCCTACGGGAGAAAGACGGTATAGAAATATAATAAATAAAATAAATAAATAAATAAAAATCCCCATTTCCTCCCGATCAGCTGTGACTTGGGAGGCAGAGAATAGATGGGGACAGGGCCAGTCAGAGGTGGTATTTACCCGTTCTCCGAACTACTCAAAATTTCTGCTACCGGTTCTCCAGAACAGGTCAGAACCTGCTGAAACCCACCTCTGATTGCTCCTTGTCCTGCCTTCGGGTGCTTTGGAGAATAGCTTGACTCCCTCTTCTTTGTGGCAGCCCCTTATCGCAAAAGGGGATCACATGACCCCAGGACACTGCCATCATCATAAATAATGAGCCAGTTGCCAAGCATCCAAATTTTGATCTCGTGGCCGTGGGTCATAAGTGTGAAAAATGGTCATAAGTCACTTTTGTCAGTGCCGTTGTAACTTCGAACAGACACTAAACGAACTGTTGTAAATCGGGGATTACCTGTCGCTAGAAATTGCCTCCCTCCAGCCACCAATCTGGGCTCCAAGAATCCAAATCGCTGGTAAATGGCAGGAGAAATTTCTCTGCGTCTTGTTGCTATTCAGATTTGCGTGCCCAGTGCTCCGTGGTAATGCTAATTCTGGAACAATTAGTCCAGAGTTGGTTTAAAATTCGGCAAAACATCCTTTTGACACTTAATTGGGATTTTTCCAATTTACTTCTTATCGAATCACAGCTGGGCCTTTGGTGGTGAAGGAATAACTTCCCTGAATTGCCTCAAGGCTGCGTTTCTGTTTTAGAGGAGAAAATAATTCCGTTTTTCTCTCTTTTTTTATTTTTCCAAAGAAGTACAGTTAAAAAAAAAAAAATTCTTCTCAACAGAACCAAAAAGAGAGAGAGAGAGAGAGAGAGAGAGAGAGAGAAACTGAGACGATCAAGGGAGATTATTGAATGCATAAATTGGAAGCTATTTGCGACTTCAAAACTAGCCGTAATCCGTAGATGGTAATCGTGCAACATGCTTAACCTGATTATTAAATGTCTCCTTTTTTCTGGGATTTTTTGCACAATACCGCCGGATAACGATAACCACGACAGCAAACCTTGCTTAGCCAATTATACAAATGAAGCTACTCCATGTTGACCCGATCTCATTAAGCCAGTGGTGGGTTCCTCCCGGTTCGGTCCGGTTCGGCCGAGCCGGTAGCGGTGACGATATGACGTCACCGAACCGGTTCTTCCCCCCCCGCCCTCCAACGTTATTCTTACCTTTTATTTGGCCCCACCCCCAATCTATTGCTGCCTCCTGAGTCCCAGCTGATGACTAGAGGGGAAAAAAACTGTTTAAACTCTTGCCGAGGGGCTTCAAAGGGCCGCCCTACAGCTGATCAGTGTTAAAAGCAAACAAATGAGTTGGGTCGTAAGTGGGAGGACTGATCGTAAGTGCGAGGACCTTCCAGAAATGACTCTGACCAGCAAGCCACGCCCACCTAGTCACATGACCTCTAAGCCACACCCACAAAATAAGCCACGCCCACGGAATCGGTAGTAAAAAAATTTAGAACCCACCCCTGATCCAAAGGAAATCAAAAGCCATCCTGTAGAAGACCTGCTGGGATTCTCCATTTACCCATGGGGGGGGGGCGTGTTTCAAAAGGCCTTTCAGCTTTTTATTCTCGGGGGGGGAGTTAAAACACCCCTTTCCCATCCTTTAAGAATCTGCGGTAAATTCAGAGCGGAGCAGAGAGCAGCTGTGCAGCGGTGGCGGAAATCGGCCGGGCCTTTGGTGACTTTCGCTGGAGTGGTGCGTGTCCTGATGCTCCCTCCTCCCTCTCCCCCTTAAATAGAAAATTCCCAGTTTCCCTTTGGCGGTTGGGATGCTTCGCAGATGGGGCTTGTTCTTAATGGGATGTCTACGAGTTAAAAACCAGAAAGGAAATCTACGGTTTCCCCAAACTCTAGCAAACGGAAGTATTGCTATTATCCTTCTCATCTTTCCTATCACCTTCTCTTAGTGGTAGCTTATGATTTATCACTTTGTTCTTTGGATCTTATGATTTATGATTTATCTCTTTGTTGTTTGTATACACACTCAGAGCTTATGCATCAGAGAAGTGAAGAGAAGAGAAAATAGAATAGATTAGAGAATAGAATGCTCTTCTCTTCCCTTCCCTTCCCTTCCCTTCCCTTCCCCTCTTCTCTTCTCTTCTCTTCTCTTCTCTCCTCTCCTCTCCTCTCCTCTCCTCTCCTCTTCCCTTCCCCTATTCTATTCTGTTCTATTCTATTCTATTCTATTCTATTCTATTCTATTCTATTCTATTCTATTCTATTCTATTCTATTCTATTCTATTCTATTCTATTCTATTCTCTAATCTATCTTCTCTTCTTTTCTTTTATTCTATTCTCTAATCTATTCTATTTTCTCTTCTCTTCTCTTCTCTTCTCTAATCTATTCTATTTTCTCTTCTCTTTCTTCTCTATTCTATCTTCTTTTTTCTTCTTTTTTCTTCTCTTTTCTTCTCTTTTCTTCTCTTTTCTTCTCTTTTCTTCTCTTCTCTTCTCTTCTCTTCTCTTCTCTTCTCTCCTCTCCTCTCCTATCCTATCCTATCCTATCCTATCCTATCCTATCCTATCCTATCCTCTCCTTCAGCTCACCGAACGCACCCACGAGGTTTCAGAAACCCCCAGAAACGTTTATTATATCAAAATAATTTAATAAATGCTACTTTAACTTACTGGCTTTGGGTTGGCATTTCCTCCTAAAGTGAGGACCCTTATGAAAATGTCAAATGTTTCTGGCCAGTTTCCCACTCAGAGAAAGGACGAGCACTGAAGGGCCCAGCCTGACCTGGAGAACATGAATAGGAGAATAACGGAATTGGAAGGGACCTTGGAGGTCTTTTAGCCCCACCCCTTGCTCAAGCAGGAGACCCTGTACCATACCGGACTCTTGTGGTTGTGACTGTCCAGTCTTTTCCTCAAAAAGGAAAAACTCGTTGTGCCCACGTGACACCCCTCCTGCGCGAGCTGCACTGGCTCCCAGTGGTCTTCCGGGTGCGATTCAAGGTGTTGGTTACCACCTTTAAAGCGCTCCATGGCATTGGACCTGGGTACCTTGGAGACCGTCTCCTGCCACCAGTAGCCTCCCACCGGCCAGTCCGTTCCCACAGAGAGGGTCTCCTCAGGGTGCCATCGGCCAAGTTATGTCGGCTGGTGACACCCAGGGGGAGGGCCTTCTCTGTGGGAGCCCCAGCCCTGTGGAATGAACTGCCCCCGGAAATACGCAAGATCTCCGACCTCCGGGTGTTCCGCTGCGCATTGAGGACCCTGTTGTTCCGCCAGGCTGGGCTATCAACATAACGTTTTAAATTGGGGTATTTTAAATTTCTGGGATTTTAATTGGAGCCTAATTATTTAATGATTTTAAATTTTAATTGTTGTTTTGTTTCTGTGTTTTTAAATAGGCTGTACACCGCCCTGAGTCCTTCGGGAGAAGGGCGGTATAGAAATAAAATTATTATTATTATTATTATTATTATTATTACTATTATTACTATTATTACTATTATTACTATTATTATTATTATTAAAAAGAGCGGTATATTAGAAACGTATAGCAATACAGGTAGTCCTCGACTTAGGACCACAATTGAGCCCAACATTTCTGTTGCTAAACGAGACACGAGTTAAGTGACCAAGCCACGCCCACAAAGCAACGCCCACAAAGCCACGCCCACATAACCGGTAGTAATAAAAAAAAATTTGATTTCACCACTGTGCCACGGTCATAAGTGTGAAAAATGTCAGGTCCCTTTTTTCAGTGCTGTGGTAACTTCGAACGGTCACTAAATGAACTGTTGTAAATTGAGGACTGTTTCTATAGGGATTGTAGCTCATTTTGTGCTGGTGAGAAGTTTTGCCCGGCTGAAGGATGGATGAAAAACATCCATCAGCTCAGCAACCAGCGAAAAACTCTTTGTATTGATGGAGAACGGTCAATCGAAATCAATCAATTCGGCCTCGAGGACATTGTGAGTGGTTGATTGTGGTTGCGTTTACACCAGGGGTGAAATGCTCCTGGATCGGACTGGATTGCCCAATCCGGTAGCGATCTTGGCCATTGGTTTGGCAATCCAGTAGCGATGGTGGAGCGAAGCTCCACCCACCCGCCCAGGTATCATTACTTCCTGGTTTTAACCAGGAAGTAATGTGTTTTTACTTGCTGCGCATGTGCACGGCATGTGCGCTTCCGAACTGGTAAGAAAGGTAAATAGATTTCACTCCTGGTTTACACCAGTGGTGGGTTTCACATTATGTTACTACCGGTTCGCTGTGCGGGTGCATACTTGCTTCGCGCACATGCCCAGATCACACATGCACCTGCCTTCCACACATGCACCCACCCTTCCGCGCACGCACTTTGCTCGTGCGTGTGCCTTCCGTGCATGCACTCGGCCTCAAAAACCTGCCTAAATAGGATGGCATAGAGCCGGGACGGGTGGGCAATTTCCGCTACCAGTTCGGGCGAACCGATCTGAACCGGCTGAATACTACTGTACCTCTGGTTCATATGTTTTACTAAAAGCTTTCATCTGCAGCTTTTACAAGAAGCAGGCAAGGAACTGTCAAGAGTTGCTGCCCAAGAGAAACTGGTCGGATCGTGGTTAGTATTTTTTTTTATTTTTAAAATAAATTTTTTTATTAATAATACAAAATTAAAAAAACATTGGACATAGCTATGACATCACTGTTTCCAAACACCTTCCGTCACTTTACAATAATATTAGTACTCATATAAACATATCGTTCTTAAACATACATCTCCTCCGGAGATACGGAGGATCCCGGATCTACGCACCTTCCGCCGCGCTCTTAAAACCTTTTTATTCCATCAGGCTGGCCTGGCCTAATTTTTCCCTTTTAAAATACAAATTTTAATTGGTTTTAATTTATTGGGGTGTTTTAAATCTGTCTTCAGCCAAATTATTTAATTCGGTTTTATTCTGTTTTTAAAATTTGTATTTATGTGTTTTTATCTTGTGACTGTTCACCGCCCTGAGTCCTTTGGGAGTAGGGCGGTATATAAATCAAATTAAAATAAATAAATAAATAAATAAATAAATAAATAAATAAATAAATAAATAAATAAATTTATCTATAATAATATCTATATTTTTGTTCTGGATCGTGGTTAGTATTCATTAGAGAGCATCCTGGTTATTAATCTTTAGAAAGTTTTTGTTTTGTTTTTTTAAATAATGTTATCTACGCAGTTTTGGGAATTAGAGTTGTGGTGTTAGATACCTAGGGGATATCTGGTGCTAGAATTTACTATGCTTTCGTGAGTTATTTGGAGTAAGTGTTACAGCTGTAAAGAGTTCACTGCTGTTTATTTCGGTTGTGTGTTTTCAAGGAAAGGCAAAAAAAAAAACAACCAAAAATAAAAACTCAAGATGAAAGCCATAAGCAAGTCCTTTGTCTTTTTACTAAAAAAAAAAGAAGTGGAGCTTTGATTGTGTGGCTGCAGGTGACATCTTGACTTTTTTGACCACACTTGAGGATAGAACAGAGTAGAATAACAGAGGTGGAAGGGACCTTGGAGGTCTTCTAGTCCAACCCCCTGCTCAGGCAGGAAAACCTATAACATTTCAGACAAATGGTTGTCCAATCTAAGGGTGGGTTCTAAATTTTTTTACTACCGGTTCTGTGGGCGTGGCTTATTTTGTGGATGTGGCTTGGGGGTCATGTGACTAGGTGGGCGTGGCTAGCTGGTCAGAGTCGTTTCTGGAAGGTCCTTGCACTTACAACCAGTCCTCGCACTTACGACCCGACTCATTTGTTTGCTTTTAACACTGATCAGCTGTAGGGCGGCCCTTTGAAGCCCCTCGGCAAGAGTTTAAACAGTTTTTTCCCTCTAGTCATCAGCTGGGACTCAGGAGGCAGCAATAGATTGGGGGTGGGACCAAATAAAAGGTAAGAATAACGTTGGTGGGTGGGTGGGTGGGAGGACGGGGGGGAGAACCGGTTCGGTGACGTCATATCGTCACCGCTACCGGCTCGGCCGAACCGGACCGAACCGGGAGGAACCCACCACTGGTCCAATCTCTTCTTAAAAACTTCCAGTGTTGGAGAATCCACAACTTCTGGAGGCAAGTTGTTCCACGGGTTAATTGTTCTAACTGGCAGGAAATTTCTCCTTAGTTCTGGGTTGCTTCTCTCCTTGATTAGTTTCCACCAGAGGTGGGTTTCAGCAGGTTCTGACCAGTTCTGGAGAACCGGTAGCGGAAATAGTACAACCCCCTGCTCAGGAATTCTCTCCTTGGTTACTTTCCATCCGTTGCTTCTTGTCCTGCCTTCGGGTGCTTTGGAGAATAAGGATGCTTTAGGACATGGGTGTCCAACTCGATTTCACTGAGAGCGGCATCAGGGTTGTGGTTGACCTCAGGGGGCCGGGGTGGACATGGCCAGGATGGTGTGGCCAGGGTGGGCCATTTTCACTTCGTTTTCGCTGGCAGAGGCACTGTGGACTGGTCCTTTGCTGTTTTTAGGACGGCCCTGCAGGCCAGATCTAAGCACCCCGCGGGCAAGATCTGGCCCACAGGCAGTGGTGGGATTCAAGTAATTTAACAACCAGTTCTGTGCCCTAATGATTGCTTCCAACAACCAGTTTGCCAAACTGTTCAGAAAGTTAACAACCGGTTCTCCCGAAGTGGTGCGAACCGGCTGAATCCCACCACTGCCCACAGGCCTTCAGTTTGACACCCCTTTTTAAAGGATGTTTTATTATTCTTGCAAGCCACTTAGGTTTGCTTGATTGACGCAGTATACATATCTTAGTAACAAATAAATAAAAATAATTACAGTGGTAGCTTGGTCCTCAACTGCTTTGAAACTCATCGAATTTGGTACTTTTGATGTGATGTTGTTGTCCTGATACTCGTTATTTGTTTGGTACTCAATGCACAGATTAGAACTTTATCAGTGTTGGCTGTCTTGTGACTCTCGACATTATTTTTTTATGGGAAAAAATTGTTTGGTACTCAGTGTATTTGCTACTCAGCGTATTTGATACCAGTTAGCGGTGAGGACCAAAGTACCCCTGTAAATCTACAGGAATTTAGCTCAGGGGTCTGCAACCTTAAACACTCAAAGAGCCATTTGGACCCATTTCACCACAGAAAAGAAAACTCGGGGAGCCACAAAACCCTTCCCGTGCCTGACTATTTCTTGAGCAGCCAGAAAACTAGCGTATGTAGTTGAATTAAATGTTCTGTTTTCTTCTGAAACTTTTGTTTTCTTGGATTTATCCATGGTTGGGCAACCGGGGGTTGAAAAGCTCAATAAATCGCGTGCCGGCGGGTGTCGCACATTGGCGATTGTGACGCATATTTTGAGTGACAGGGAGCCGCAGCAGAGGGGTGAAAGAGCCACATGCGGCTCCAGAGCCACAGGTTGCTGACCAGGGGTGGGTTCTACTTACCTTTACTACCGGTTTGCAGCGGGGTCGCGCCCGTGTGCTCGCTTCGCTCGTGTGTGCATGCGCTCTTCTGCACATGTGCAGAAGCTTCTGTGCATGCACAGAAGCATTTTTGTGACATTGGGATCGGTGGAGTGGAGCCTCCTGCCGGTTTTACTACCGGTTCTATAGAACCAGTGCAAACCTGGGGCAACCCACTACTGTTGCTGACCCCTGGGCTAGCTTAACATTTTGAGTGAACTCTGCCATTCATGGCCACTAGAGGACAGCAAAGAGTTACAGAAAATACTTAACACTTTGTCTCCCCCTAGTGGTCATATAGAGTTTTGCAGCCTAGATTTAGTGACTTGATTTAGCAACCTGCTTGACTTAGAGTTGTTTAGTGATCATACGAAGTTCCAACAGCAACGGGGGTCACGTGATCTCCTTTTGCGACCTTCTGACAAACAAAGTCAATGGCGGAAGCCAGATTCATTTATCAACCGTGTGACTACCTTAACAATTGCAGTGATTCACTGAACAACTGTCCCAAGAGAGGTCATAACATGGGGCAAAACTCACTTGACAACGGTCTCGCTTAGCAACAGAAATTTGGGTCTCAATTGTAGTTGTAACTTGAGGACAACCTGGAGTTGTAACCCAGGGGTGGGCAATTAATTTTCTCAACGGGCCCCATGGGAAACTGGAACCGTTACGGAGAGCTGAACTCATAGGCTGGACTTACTTCTGCTCAATGTTAATTTCATCGCTATATAAAAAGCAGTAAATTATAGGGCTTCGGTTAGCTGCATCAAATTGATATTTGATTTCTAATTTCTGATTGACCTCACGTGGGCCGGACAGGGAGAGCCAGAGGGCCAGTAAAATGCCGAAGTCTATTCTAGGTTTGCTCTAACATAAAGAATGAACTGTAAAAGAAGTTTAGAGATGACTTTGTGGGAAGAAAAGCTTTGCATAATTTTCTTTGCAAGTCCCTCCTTAATAATTCTTTCACGCCTTTTCCAAAGTCAAATTTTCAATTCTTTGCAGGAACTTTTAATTCTCTCTCCCTCCCCCCTCCCCCTCTCTTTCTGTCCTTCTGTTTCTCTCTCTCTCTATGTGTGTGTCTCTCCTCTCTCCCTCCCTCTCTTTCTTTCTCTCTCTCTTCCTCTCCCCCTCTCTCCCTCCCTCCCTCTCTTTCTGTCCCTGTTTTTCTCTCTCTCTCTTTCTGTCTGTCTCTTCTCCCTCCCTCCCTCTCTTTCTCTCTCTCTCTTCCTCATCCCCCTCTCTACCTCCCTCCCTCTCTTTCTGTCCCTGTTTCTCTCTCCCTCCCTCTCTTTCTTTCTCTCTCTTTTCCTCTCCCCCCTCTCTCCCTCCCTCCCTCTCTTTCTCTCTCTCTCTTCCTCTCCCCCCCTCTCTACTTCCCTTCCTCTTTTTCTGTCCCTGTTTCTCTCTCTCTCACTCTCTTTCTGTCTCTTCTCCCTCCCTGTCTTTCTCTCTCTCTCCCTCCTTCCCTCCCTCTCCCCCTTTTCTCTTTCTGCTGTCTCTTCTCCCTCCCTTTCTCTCTCTCTCTCTCTCTCCCTCCCTCTCTCTCCTTGAGTAATACTTCATTATGAAATATTAAGGAAGGCACCGGTCTCCGAATTGGCTGAATGATATGGGTCAGTTAAATAACACCGTTTCCTCTTCCTCCTTCCTTTATGCCAGCCAGTTGGCATTCATACGGCAAGCGCCACTTCGCCCTCCCTCCCTCCGCGGTGGGGATACTGCCAGCTCAAGAGACAAAGCCAGCTAACTCCTACATTGCTTCTGAATAGGTCCTTGGAAAGGGAGAACCCACGCCAGAAAAAGCTTTTGATAATTATTTAAAATTTAGAACAACCTATAGCTTACATAACTGTGGGCCGAAAAACGATGGGGCTGGGTTTTCCTTCCCCTTCAAGCATTTTGGACGCATTTTATTACTTGTAAGAGTTTGGATGAATTAAACAGTTTGCCTACTTAGGAATCCAGGGCCTATCCGGAAAACAAGAGACCAGGCCCAGCTTGCATGTCTGAAGGGTCTCTAATGCACCATCTAGCCATGTAGGTTTGTGCAGGGATGGTGACCAGATCAGCGCATACATTTTTGGTTCCGGGCGAACCGATTGTTACAACTGGCAGCAGCCCACTGATCATAACTTCATTAAGAAAGGACTAGAGGTAGTCCTTGACGTATGACCACAGTCGAGCCTTTATGACACCTGCAATTGTTGATGTCGAACCCCAGTCCGGGGTTCGCCATACCTGCGCAGGAGGTGGATGGATGGAGCGGAGTGAGTGGCAAGCAAGGCTACGGTGGTGGCTACTTCCAGCTGCGCCGACCACCTGTTTGTCAGGTGCCCGGGCTGCTTCCAGTTGTGCTGACCACCTGCTTGGCGGGTGGCCGGGAGGCCACGTCCTGCCCGCTCACCGGCTGAGCTTGCCGGCGATTGGCGAGGAGCAGCACTGCGGCTGATAGAGAATGTAGGATGCTGCTCCTTGGGTGCCACGCACGGATGTCGCTGTTCTGCCCCAGCTACGGACCCCAAAGAACGCTGCACACACAAAGTTTGTACAAAACTTAATTTACTAAAATAACTCAGTGTTTTTCAAAACAAAGGCTGTTAATAAACTTTCTTAACAGCCTACAAGAAACCAAAGATAAAGTAATCACAATCTTACTAAGGTTGGCAGAAAGCCCAGAAGCAATTTACAGAGAATCCAGACGCGAAGGAGAGTGAACTAAAGTTGTTCCCTACAAATTGCTTCAGTCGGCTTTCCTCCTTAAATAGGCTAAGGGAGTGGCCAATTAGCCCGAAGCCTTACTCTCGAGGAGACCTCCTCCTGAGGAGCCACTCCTGCCTTTTGGCAGCTCTGCGCACCCGTGCATCGAGAAAAGGCTACTCCTCTTCATCCTCTTCATTGAAAGGAGCTTCTGGAGCTTCTGAAGGCCCTGGCTGAATCCCTGCCTCTGGCACCACATCTTCTCCAGCCTCCTCATTGTCCGACTTGAGTGCCAGCTGCACAGACTGCTGGTACAACACCACACCAGCCTCCTCGCTGTCAGAATCAGCTAAAATCTGCACAGGCCGCTGACGGGCCACAACAGTCGCCCAGCGCTTCCGTGGACCTCAGATGGATGCCGGATGGTGGCTACAGGACGGGGGCCTGTCCAGCCAGCAGGAGGGCATGGACCCTTGCCGATAAAGCATGCCCTGAGAAGCGGACGCTCCTAACGCTGACTTTGCGACAGACTAATTTGACTCATTGAGTACCGAATCAAACTTGAGCCGGTCAGGATCGAACTTTTGGCAGTCGGCAGAGTTAGCCTGCAATACCGCACTCTAACCACTGCGCCAACCCAGTTCTGATCACATGATCCCGGGACACTTGTTAAGTGAATCTGGATTCCTTGTTGATGTTGCTTGTCGCAAAAGGGGATCACACGACCCCGGGATTCTGCAGCCGTCATAAATATGTACCATTTGCCAAGCTTCTGAATTTTGATCACCTGACCATGGGGATGCGGCAATGGTCAGAAGTGTGAAAAACGGCCATAAGTCACTTTTTTCAGTGCCGTTGTAACTTTGA
Organism: Pantherophis guttatus; assembly: GCF_029531705.1. The sequence continues at coordinate 62,722,485 of NW_026844092.1, read as the reverse complement.
ACAGTCACTGAGTGAATGGTTGTAAATTGAGGTCTACCTATGCCTGTATTTTGGATTTTTGTGGCTGTCAACTGTGTGCCATCAAGTTTGTGTCAGCTCTTACTGACTATGTAGATCAGTGTTTCTCAACCTTGGAAGCTTGAAGATGGGTGAACTTCACCTCCCAGAATCCCCCAGCCAGCGCTGCTGGCTGGGGGATTCTGGGAGTTGAAGTCCACCCATCTTCAAGCTTCCAAGGTTGAGAAACACTGATGTAGATAGATTTTTCTCCATGGTAATTTGTTTTTAATCCGGTCTTTCAGTCCTTCCAACGGTGAAGTCTATGCTGCTGAGTCTATGCCCCATGTTGCTGGTCGTTCTCTGCTCTTTTATTCCCTCTTTCTGAGTATTGTTGCTGTTAGTTGCGAAGTCCTGTCTGACCCATCGCGACCCCATGGACAACGTTCCTCCAGGCCTTCCTGTCCTCTACCATCCTCTGGAGTCCATTGAAGCTCACCCCGACTGCTTCAGTGACTCCATCCAGCCACCTCGTTCTCTGTCGTCCCGTTCTTCTTTTGCCCTCCATCGTTCCCAGCATTAGGCTCTTCTCCAGGGAGTCCTTCCTTCTCATTTGGTGGCCAAAGGATTTGAGTTTCATCTTCAGGATCTGACCTTCTAAAGAGCAGTCAGGGTTGATCTCCTCTAGGACTGACTGGTTGGATCGCCTTGCAGTCCAAGGGACTCGCAGGAGTCTTCTCCAGCACCAGAGTTCAAAAGGCCTCAATTCTTTGGCGCTCAGCCTTCCTTATGGTCCAATTTTCACAATCATACTTTGCAACTGGGAAAACTTTCTGGCCATTATATTTTGTATTAAAATAAACCACTTACTTAGAACTATACCGCTTCCCCAATTATTAAGAAGAGGGAAGGAGAAAGCTCGCCCTCCACAATTCTCTTTAAGACTCCTAAAATTAGAATATCAAATTCTATTTTAGCCGCCGCATTGTCATGAGCGATTGCAAATTACCGTTCTTACTCATTTAATATTTTGTTTGGAAAATTAGCCATCTCCACTTCTCTTCTCAATTTAACGCAGCGGGTACCATGATGATTTGGCGAACAGCGTTATGCATCATGCACACAAGTCGTGGCACCAAAAGGCCAAAAATATTTGAGGGATAAGGAGTGCTTTAAAAAAAATCATTTTTCCCATAATTTTCCATTGTCTTTAAAAAAAAAAAAAAGGAAAACTCTTTATGTTCCGGTTTTGACATTTCTGGAAATATTACAAAAGATTTTAACTTTCCCACATGGGACAAAATAGAATTCAGAGCTGAATAACTGAGTTGTAAGGGACTCTGGAGGTCTTCTAGTCTCACCCCCTGCTCAAACAGGATACCATTTCAGACAAATGGTTGCCCAATCTCTTCTTAAAAACCTCCAACGTTGGAGCATATACAACTTCTGGAGGCAAATCGTTCCACTGATTAACTGTTCTCACTGTCAGGAAATTTCTCCTTAATTCTAGGTTGCTTCTCTTCTTGCTAAGTTTCCATCCGTTGCTTCTTGTCCTGTCTTCTGGTACTTTGTAGAATAAGTTGACCCCCACTTTTTTGTGGCAGCCCCTCAAATATTGGAAGAGTGCTATAATGTCACCCCTAGTCTTTCTTTTCATTAAACTAAGGTAAAGGTAAAGGTTCCCCTCACACATAAGTGCTAGTCGTTCCTGACTCTAGGGGGCGGTGCTCATCTCCGTTTCAAAGCCGAAGAGCCAGCGCTGTCCGAAGACGTCTCCGTGGTCATGTGGCCGGCATGACTAAATACCAAAGGCGCATGGAACGCTGTTCCCTTCCCATCAAAGGTGGTCCCTATTATCCTACTTGCATTTTTTACGTGCTTTCGAACTGCTAGGTTGGCAGAAGCTGGGGCAAGTAACGGGAGCTCACCCCGTTACACGGCACTAGGGATTCGAAACGCTGAACTGCCGACCTTTTGATCGACAAGCTCAGCATCTTAGCCACTGAGACACTGCATCCCTTTCATTAAACTTTCATTAAATTAGACATACCCACTGTCAGGTTTCCAGGTCGTCTCAAATAAATTGCATTTCAAACAAAATCTTTGAAGGAAAACTCCTATTTATTAAGCACGACATTCTAAAATCCGACTCCATCGAAGCCAACACTGACTTCCAGACCCAAAACCCTCCCTTTCCGTTCCCCACTCCCCTGCACTCACTGGCCATCTTCCAAGTCATTCTATCCCTAATCTACCGCTCTAGCTCAAAGGAATTTCCCCCCTCCCATCCCATCTCCTAGGGGATATTATCTCCAGGGAAAATAAGTAGGTGAAAAGTCAAACGTCCCTTTCCAGACGCCTCCTTCTCCTTCTTATGTCAGCACTAGAGTAAATGCAGCTTGAAGTGCTGACACCCACTTCCTCCAACTCTTTTTCAAAGGTTTTAGCCTCCAGTCCCCTAATCATCTTGGTTGTTCTTCTCTGCACTCTTTCTAGAGTCTCAACATCTTTTTCACATTGTGGCGACCAAAACTGGATGCAGTATTCCAAGTGTGATCTTACCAAGGCAGAATAAGGGGTATTAACACTTCACGTGATCTTGATTCTATCCCTCTGTTAATGCTGCCTAGGATTGCATTAGCTTTTTTGGCAGCTGCCTCACACTGCTGGCTCATATTTGAGTGATTGTCCACTAGGACTCCAACATCCCTCTCACAGTTACTGCTACTGAGGCGAGTATCTTCTATTCTATATCTGTACATTTGGTTTTTATTGCTTAAATGGATAATTAAAACTGCAGAAAAAACAATGGCTACCAACCTGCCTTCCATTTTTTTTTATTGAAAAGTTTTATAAGAAATACAAACATTTTCTCCCCCCCACCCTTTCCCCCTCCCCTCCTTCGCCCCCAGCCCCCTCCCTAGACTTCCCAGAACAGGCACAGGGTATAGCACTCAGAAACATAAAGCTAAGATATGCTAACAAATTATTGCATTCATATTCTCCCTAAATCTTTAACTCCTTATAACTCAAGAACTATAAACATAAACTACTTAAAAATATTTCATTCATAAGCTATATGAATCTTCTTGTTCGGATACTTTTTTTTTGTATATAATCAATCCACCTTCTCCATTCTGATATGTATCTTTCATTTGAATGATCTTTAAGATATGCTGAAATTTTTGCCATCTCAGCCAGATGCACAACTTTTAATGTCCATTCCTCAATGGTAGGTGGATCTTCCTTCTTCCAGTACTGTGCCACCAACCTGCCTTCCATGGAGGGCCTGTATACTGCACAAGTCAAAAAGAGGGCTGTGAAAATATCTACATACCCCTCACATCCTGGACATAAACTGTTTCAACTCTTACCCTCAAAACGACGCTATAGGGCATTGCACGTCAGAACAACTAAACACAAGGACAGTTTTTTCCCCCATGCCATCACTCTGCTAAGCAACTAATTTCCACAACACTGTCAAATTATCTGGAAAGTCAGTATTACCTTCATTATTCTCATCTTCCCTATTACCTATCTCCTTATCTTCTTAGGACTATAACTTTGTTGCTTGCATCTTACGATTTAAATTGTTTAATTAGTATCCGAGTATGATTTATGTTGATTGCTTATTTAGCACCCGTGTCTATCCCTAAGTGTTGTATCTAATGTTTTATGACGAATTTATTTTTTACAATGACTATGATAATGATCTATCACTACTGTTGTATGTACACTGAGAGCTTATGCACCGGAGACTAATTCCTTGTGTGTCTAATCACACTTGGCCAATAAAGAATTCAAATTCTAATTCTAAGTGTAGAATCTTACTTTTCTCATCCTTAGATTTCATTTTTTTTTCAAATCACATTTCAAATCGAATTTGAATTTCAAATGTATGCAAGATGACATCTATAGTCTATCACATGTATTTCAAATAATGTAATTGATAATAATTTGGAACAGGCAGCTCCCAGACAGGCTTTGCATAATATGCTAATAAAAAGGGGGGGGGGAAACCCTCATCAAGATTGAAATTAACCAAGGTTGGGGATGCCTTTACTTGGCCTGACCAAATATGTTGTTTGAATTGATAGCCAAATCTGGCCCTAGATTCTGCTTAGGTTTACCTTTCCCAATAAGCAACCGAGTTGGAAGATCAATTAAAAGCAATTTATTAGGGTACCTTCAGCCTTACATTCCCTTTTTTTAGTTAAGACATCAAGGAAAATGCGAGAGGAAAGGTGATTGCACAGGACAAAAGTCACTTCCTCTTGGCATGGTCAATCAATTACATGTAGTGAAACACGTTACATATTGGCATCCCATAATATCACACATGTTCATTAAAATGAGGTCTGACGGGAAAAGGTTGTTTGGAGTTCACGAAGAGATAAATCAGATGCCATTTAGCACTAACAAACTTTTTCTTATCAGGAGATTAGTCTCCATCCGTCCATCCATCCATCCATCCATCCATCCATCCATCCATCCATCCCTTTCAGTTTACGAATGTTAGAAACAATGAATCAATCCATACAGCAATAGGATAAAACGTTTTCCTATATTCTAGTCCGTAATGAAAAGAGAGAAAAATGAGTTCGATTTAAACACGAAGTAACTATGTCAGTTAACAACTTACAAAATCCACGTCATGTACCCCTCAAATAAAACTTCTGGGTTCTTCTCGGTAGCCAGTGGAAGATCTGTCCTTCAGCCAGCCAGCCGTCTTGTAAACTTGCAGGATTCTTTGTTTCCACTATGTGTATGTACACATTTGAACTAGATTATGATGTTTCTCTGGGTCATATATGTGGGGGAGGGGGG